>CM060881.1:99752500-100295000 GCA_030762935.1 Hymenopus coronatus
CAAGATAGGATCTCTTTGAAAAGTAATGCATAGTTTGTTTCGAATAATTTTATTAGTAGAGAATTTAAAGTTTTAAGTGTAGATGAAATAAATAAATAGAACAGAATGGGGCGAAAATAATGAATTAAGAATGCCCCGAAGGAAGAATGACCAGAATCATTTTAACTATAAGCCAAATGGAGAAGAAATTTGAGTAATATCTGGAAGCCAAACAAACTAACATTTCCTAATCTTTCGGTTGATGATGGTGACGAAGAGATGATGTGAAAATACGTTTTTTGTATTACCTATTTCACATACATACATACATACATACATACATACATACATACATACATACATACATACATACATACATACATACATACATACATACATACATACATACATACATACATACATACATACATACATACATACATACATACATACATTGTATTGGGTTAAACTGTTAATATCCTGTCATTTTAAATTGCAATTCAGATGTTTCTCGCGATATTGTGAAATAATAACCTATGGAATTTCCATATTAGCATATAGAGAATAGTTTTTAAACATCTGATTTCTACTCAGTTTATAGTTTCTCCCTTGTACTTTCAACGGAATGTATTTCTACACAGGTTTGTTTCAATTAACCTGAAATAGGTAAATAAGCTTTTGTAGACTTTTTTGTAGAAGGTGTATAATAAAGATAGTAGGCAGGGAATGAAATTTGAATGTAACGCCAGATTTTTTAGTTTATTTAACTTGGCAGGCCTCAAAACAATTAAGAGAAATACTTTATCTCTATTTCCAAGAACGGAAAAAGAAAAACGACTTCTTTGTTTTCTAAAATTAATTTTGTTTCCACTGCACATTAATTTTTTCACTGAGGGACTGTAATTGAAAATGCAGATCGGCAAAAAATGACAAAGCATATTGTGAAAAACAGAAATTTAAGCGCCCAAATCTCGAATTATTATCCTAGTCCTTCTTGGAAGTTAGACGTACAGATAAAAAGAAGAATATATCAGATAAAAGCCACACAACTGCCAATCTTGGTGGAGGCAATAGCTCCAAAAGAAAAGCTTGTTTTTGGCGCTTCCTAGTTAGCTTGCAGAAATCAGTAGAGTGCGCCGTTTCACTCCAGTAGGGACTATAGCATTACTCTTTTGACGCTACCTAGCGGCATTGCGATAAACTCCTACGAGAGAAGAATATCCACATAATTTCAGATGTTGCCGACAGATAGCACTGAACCTGCCGCCATCGGTAGACTTCCACAAAGTGCAGTGGATGCATTCTCTCCGCTTTTAATGATAATAATGATGACCATATTGATTATCAACAGGTAATAATGATAATAATAATAATAATAATAATAATAATAATAGTAATAATAAATATGGACGGCTACACGCCGACGTGTAGGTTTACATGAAGGAAAAACAAGAAATCGAGATATCTCGAATATCTAAGATTCCATGGAACAAGGTCCACTCTTTTCGGAATCGAATGCCAAATTTAGTATTTTACAACAGATGCTGTAATATTTGTTATTTACCTCTGGTAAACTCTCAGCAAATCCTTCCTTGACTTCAAAATTTCAAAATAACCTTAATGAGTGTATTTAATAAATTAAGTTCATCATCTGCAATTACTTCTCCATAAAAATTTCTACAATGATGTAACAATTATATTTAAGTAGCTACGATTTGGCTAGTAATAATATAACAATGCAATGGAATTGCAAAATACTTTTATATTTAAATTTAACTTAGCAATATTTTTCCTTAATTTTTAATTTCTCTACACGCACAGTATTATTCCCTGCTATTGATTTCAGTTTTAAGACAAACCTTTCTCATACGGGAACTTGTCAACGCTTGGCCACGCAAAGAAATGGATTTCAATCCCATAGCAGCCACGTTTTAAAACATTTGACTGTTGGCTTAACATTTATTCCCCTTCTACTTATAAGGAACCTAGTAATAAGATGATTTCTGCTAATGTTTTAGCATAAAATAGAAGAATAGGCTTTTTAACTATAATTTGTTACAGAGATTTAGAGAAAGTCAGGCAAATGGAGCACATCAGATTTTTTTTCACAGTGATTAGGTCACTCCAAAATCAGTTCTGCACAGATTAAAAATTCGACCGCTACTCTGGTTTTCATCTGTTTTAGTGCACCAAAGATATGTTGCCTGAAAATGTTCAAATATTCAAAAAACAATTATTCAAAGACTAGTAACTGAACAGGTTCATGAAATAAGATTTACAGTAATTTTGTAATTAGATTTTGCCAGAAGCTTAAACAAATGACGTGCACAGAAATTCAAAAGCAAATATCCATATACATATACACATCATCATCAGGAGAAATAAATAAATAAGAACATTGATATCAGACAGTATTCAACATTGAAGCTACAAAGTTATATGCACCAAAATATTTTCGTCATGCCCATACGAGTGTCAAATAGCTAGAATAATAGAGTGGATAATAAATACATTTACATATATTTAATTACAATGGACTTAAATTCGTACCGAGTTGGCCAACAGAAGGATAGAAATGCTGATACAGTGACTACGCAAACACAGAAACACGCAACACTAAACATCCACCCTATAGAGGGATTCGAATTGGCGACCCTTTCGCTGCAGAATGCCAACACGAAAAGCGACATCTACGAGGGGCGGGGACGAGCAATGAATGTGGTTCAGTGGTATAGCATTCGACTACTGATCGAGAGGTCCCCGGTTCAAACCCGGGTGCCCCCTTACTTTGTTTTTAATGACAGACTTTACCAGAAATGTATCTGTATAATAACTTACACGATAAAGTAGTACAAAACGGTTCAGTGGTAGAGCATTCGACTGCAGATCGAAAGGTAACCGGTTCAAATCCGGGTGCACCCCTTACTCTGTTTTTAATGGCAGGCTTTGCTAGAACTATGTGATTATAATAGCTAGCAGGATAAAGCAGTACACCACGGGGGTATAGCTCAGTGGTATAGCATTCGACTGCAGATCAAGAGGTCCCCGGTTCAAACCCGTGTGCCCCCTTTCTCTGTTTTATTTATAGACTTTACCAGAAATATGTCTTTATAATAGCTCACAGGATAAAGTAACATAACACGGGGGTATAGCTCAGTGGTAGAGCATTCGACTGCAGATCGAGAGGTCCCCGGTTCAAACCCGTGTGCCCCTTTCTCTGTTTTATTTATAGACTTTACCAGAAATATGTGTTTATAATAGCTCACAGGATAAAGTAACATAACACGGGGGTATAGCTCAGTGGTAGAGCATTCGACTGCAGATCGTGAGGTCCCCGGTTCAAACCCGGGTGCCCCCTTTCTCTGTATTTAATGAGGGGTTTGCACGACCTATGTTATTATAATAGCTCACAGGATAAATTGGCATAACGCGGGGGTATAGCTCAGTGGTAGAGCATTCGACTGCAGATCGAGAGGTCCCCGGTTCAAACCCGGGTGCCCCCTTTCTCTGTTTTTAATGACGGGCTTTGCACGAACTATGTGATTATAATAGCTCACAGGATAAAGTAACGTAACACGGGGGTATAGCTCAGTGGTAGAACATTCGACTGCAGATCGAGAGGTCCCCGGTTCAAACCCGTGTGCCCCTTTTTCTGTTTTATTTATAGACTTTACCAGAAATATGTGTTTATAATAGCTCACAGGATAAAGTAACATAACACGGGGGTATAGCTCAGAGGCAGAGCATTCGACTGCAGATCGAGAGGTCCCCGGTTCAAACCCGGGTGCCCCCTTTCTATGTTTTTAATGACGGGCTTTGCACGACCTATGTTATTATAATAGCTCACAGGATAAAGTGGCATAACGCGGGGGTATAGCTCAGTGGTAGAGCATTCGACTGCAGATCGAGAGGTCCCCGGTTCAAACCCGGGTGCCCCCTTTCTCTGTATTTAATGACGGGTTTGCACGACCTATGTTATTATAATAGCTCACAGGATAAATTGGCATAACGCGGGGGTATAGCTCAGTGGTAGAGCATTCGACTGCAGATCGAGAGGTCCCCGGTTCAAACCCGGGTGCCCCCTTTCCCTGTTTTTAATGACGGGCTTTGCACGAACTATGTGATTATAATAGCTCACAGGATAAATTATGAATGAATAAGTGTATTTATTGACAATGCAATATCATACATAAAATGTCAACAATCGCACGGGTCAACAGACCGTACGTGCTTTTGTAATACACATTACAAGCATTATTAAAACAACAACAACAAAGAATTAAAAGAGTTAACACATTCAAAAGCAATATTAAACGACAATAAAGAATTAAGAGTGAACCTGAAAATAAAAATACAAAGATATTCAAATACAGCAACTTAAATTTACAGCTCAAAGTACATCTTCATATATGCACCCTCTTATAATAAATAATTACATTTAAAAGACATATATACACATAATATATACACCATATGTAAAACCATAGCACAACAGTGAGCTAAGTATGACATAATAAATATATATATATATATGTGTGTGTGTGTGTGTGTGAACATTGTAGTCACTTTTGTTAATTTTATCTTATTTCCCCCCCCCCTCTTCTCTATTGGCAGCCTCCTCAGATCTCAGCGCCTTGTCTTAACTATAAATTCACCTAGCCCGTCAATGTTTTCCGTGTCTGTCAGTAGCGTCCAACATGCTTCTAGCCCTACATTCGCAGTGGTAAAAAATCGTGGCCAATATTTTTCCCGCCATTCCTCCGTACCCCTATATCTTGCCAAGATGTGAGTCCACGACTCTTCCTCCTCGCAAATGGGACAGATTCCCGTACCATTCTCGTCAGAAATTTCCGTGCTCCTCCATGCTCCTAGTCTAATCCACGCGAGCCCCTCTCTAATGAGTTTGGTACTTGCTTTGATGTATTGCTCCGATTTTAGCTCAGACTGTACTTCTAATGCCAACTTCCCTGTGCATTGCGCAATTATTTGCTGTCTGTCAATATCACGGAGGCGGTTCTTGATTGACCTCCAAATACTCCGCCTATTTTCCTGCCCCGCCATCCAAAGTATCACATCCCAATGGTTTCCAACCCTTTCTTTAATTTTGATGCCCACGTCAAATTACCTTCCATTCTCAACTGTTCACGGTAGCAGACTGCCCTAATTAGAGATTGGTTTCCGTTAACGATTCTCATCCAATATTTGACTGCTCTGATTTTGCACTCTATCGTTTCACTATGTGCCCCGAATTCCCTCATTATTCTGCAGTTTGCCGTACCCCTCCCTACACCCAGAATTCCTGTCAAAAATTGGGTCCTGTTTGTTCCCACCCCCATATTTCTCCTCCGTATGTCATCGTGGATCTAACTGTCGCTCCGTATTCAGTTTCCATTAAGGTTATGACTATATTCGGTATTCTGCAGCGTATTCGGAGAGCTTTTGCCGCTTTCAACCTTGCCTTGTATTTCGTGATGTCAATGTGTTTTGACAATTTTACGTTCATTGTAAATGTGAGTCCAAAGTACACAAAAGATTTAACATTGTCCAGTATCTGCCCTGCATATGTCCAAGTCTCCTCCCTGCTATAAACACAACTCTTTTTGAAGGTCATTGCCTTAGTCTTATTCACATTAACTGTAAGTAGTCATTCATCGCAATAATTCTTAAGTTTGTCCAGTTCTCGTTGCAATCCGTTTACTGCTGTAGAGCACAATATAAAATCCTCTGCATATAAAAGTGTTGGGATCTGCAAATCCGCTACTACTGGTGCTTGGATATTCTCTGCCATCATTGTATCAGTAATATCATCCACAAAGAGATTAAATAGCAAGGGAGATAAAATACAGCCCTGCCTTTCTCCCCTATAGCTTCCACAGCTCTCGGACACTCTGTTTCTGTCGTACTTTACACAGAATTCGACATTTTTATACATTGCCTGCAATGCTCTATTTTACTTGATAACCCCTTTCTGCCTAGTTTGTATCAAAGTGCATTTCGATTGATAGATATAGGATAAAGTAGCATAACATGGGGGTATAGCTCAGTGGTAGAGCATTCAACTGCAGATCGAGAGGTCCCCGGTACAAACCAGGGTGCCCCTTATTCTGTTTTATTGATAGACTTTACTAGAAATATGTCTTTATAATCGCTCACAGGATAGAGTAGTAAAACCAGGGGGTATAGCTCAGTGGTAGAGCATTCGACTGCAGATCGAGAGGTCCCCGGTTCAAACCCTGGTGCCCCTTTACTCTGTTTTTAATGACAGGCTTGGCTAGAATTATGTGATTATAATAGCTCACAGGATAAAGTAATAAAACACGGGGGTATAGCTCAGTGGTAGAGCATTCGACTGCAGATCGATAGATCACCGGTTCAAACCTGGTTGACCCCTTACTCTGTTTTTAATGACAGACTTTGCTAGAATTTTGTGATTATAATATCTCACATGATAAAGTGGTAAGCACACGGGGGTATAGCTCAGTGGTAGAGCATTCGACTGCAGATCGAGAAGTCTCCGGTTCAAGCCCGGGTGCCCCCTTACTCTGTTTTTAATGACAGGCTTTGCTGGATTTATGTTATTATAATAGTTCACAGGATAAAGTATTACATGCGGGGGTATAGCTCAGTTACAGAGCATTCGACTGCAGATCCAGAGGGTTCCGGTTCAAACCCGGGTGTCCCCTTACTCTGTTTTTAATGAGGGTATTTATTAGAATTTGTTAAGTATAATAAATAGCTCACGTGGTGTAATAAGACAAGTTGGGTTGTAGGTCTGTCGTAGATCATTGGACTGCAGATTTAGAGGTACACGGGTGCCCCCTTCTTTTGTTTCAGCAATTAGACTTTTCTAGAACTATGAGGTACTATAATCCTTCACAGTATGAATAAAGAGAAGAGCGGGGCACAGCTCCGTGGCAAAGCATTCGACTGCAGATCAAGAGGTCCCTGGATCAAACCCAAGTACACCGCTTTGTATTTAATGACATACAATTTTAGAACTATGTCAATTATAATAGCTAACAGATGAACTAAGAAAAGATGGGGATAACTAAGTGTTAGAGAGGTCCCCTGGTGCTCACTTGTTCTGCTTTTATTACCTTCGAGTTCTGTAGAACTATAGGAATTATAATAGCTCACAGGATGAACTAACATAAAGCAGAGTTACAGCTCAGTGGTAGAGTATTTGACTGCAGATCAAGAGGTCCACGGTTCAAACCCGGAATCCCTATTACTCCTTTATTTAATGACTTAGATATTTCTAGAACTTTGTGAATTATAATAGCTCATAGAATAGAAATAAACAGCTCTTGCTTATAGCTCAGTGGTAGATCTTTCGACTGCAGATGTAGATGTACCCGTTTCAAACTCAGGTGCTGTTCCTCTGCTTTTAGTAATCTCTTTTTTCTCAAGAAGTGTATTGTTTTAATAGTTCAAAGGATAATTGCAGAATGAGAGGTGTAAGTATATTTCAAATCATGTTCCCTTTTGCTCCATTTTGAGTAACCACGAATTAAGTGATCTTTAGAAGTTATTTTTAGAAAATTCAAGATTTACGTTTTGCTTTCTCTTGAAAATATTTTAGAATGCTTTATTGGTTTAATACTTATTGCACTTCAACAAAGTATATAGAAGAGTTTTTGAGGGAGTAAAAATATTTGTCAAAAATTGAATATGTATAGTAGTTTGTTTTGTGGCATTTTATCAATAACATAACATAATTTCTTCTAAGGATATTGATAAAATCCACTCTCCATTGAATATGCTGAACTTAAATACTAAGTTTGGCATTTATTCAGGTCCACAAACCTGAACACCTGAATTTTTTCTTTTATCTGATAGTTTTATACAGAGGAGTCTAAAATATATAATTGCTTTGAAATCTGCTTAATTTTGTGTGGCATAGAGTACCTTCTGTATTTAGTTAATGTAGTACAGAAGATAAAAATGAAGCTAATTAGTGTTTCTAAATCTTGTTTGTTTTGTAACCTTACGCAGGTTCACAAAGCACCTAGAGTGTCAATGTGGACATTGCGTTTTAATTTTTTACACAATTTTGAATGACTAATATTCAACACGAATTCTTGCAGAGAAGCCTACTGAACATCAACGGTTGCCATAACGCCAGACCTAGAAACTGTACATCATTTCAGAATTAGAAAGCTTAAACTAAGTTTTAATTTGATAAATACTCATATATTCACTATACAAAGTGTTTCTTTAGGAATGACATAAATCGATTATAAAATTAGGAATATTGTCATTTACTGTTCAATAAATTGACTATGCTTTCTAGAAGAATGGGTCGTCCAAATTAAGAAAACATACCCGAAATTGCAAACACGACAAATCTCATATCTTGATACTAACGAGTTCTCCAAGCTTTAAATATCCCAAGAGTGCGTGATTTTACGGCACTCCAAAGAAAGAATTCGGTGGTGTCAGCCGTGAAGAGCTTTTGAGCCCATTTTTCGATAACAGTAGTTGCTTCTAAATGTGTCATCAAGATAATATGAACAGTTATTTCCTAGTGAGATGATGCACCAACTTTGCAGGCTGTTCCAGCTTGGCGGTGCGCCAAAGAGCAGCGAGTTACTCACTGCCTCCAGTATGGAATATGCCTCATCATTGAAGGCGAGCTGCCTTCACGGTTGAATGAATTGTTGGAAGACAAGCGCAAGCATTGTGTTTGACCTTAGCCTAGGTCATATTTGTTATAATCTTCACCTCTAGCCGGGCTCCGAGGTTTGTGAATGAGTGCGTACGAGTACTTCGACTCAGATGTGCAGAGTTGGAAGAGTCTGATTTATTGGAAGACGATGCGCATGTTTCCCTATTACAGATATGCTGCGAAATGGTAAACATATCAGATAAACTTGGACCACCGCTGCATCGCTATCATTGCTTTCTCTGTTTCTTGGCTGTAGTAGATAGAAGAAGTAAGTGGCCGCGCCATCATCGAGTGGTTAGACAACTCGCTTCTCACCGAGGCGGCCCGGGTCGCTGCCAGGTGACCGCCTATGGGATTTGTGGAGGACATAGCGGCGCAGGGGCGGATAATCTCCGGGTTTTAAGTTTCCCCTGTTATCTCTTTCCATCGGTGCCTCATCTTGTAGTAAAAGCGGAGGTTATACACTATCAAAAAAGAAGAAAAAATAAAGAGGAGGTAGTACATTTTACCCAGGTATTTGACACAACATTTCTTCATATATTCAGATCCGAGGAACCATGAATCCAACAATCACATTTTTTTGGAAAAATCTGTGTGTGAACTTCATAACTCAAGAGCGAAAATCTAGATGAATACCAAACTTGGTATTTAAGCAAACTTCAGGTTTCGTGGAGAAGTTTTCGATATTGTTGATCTTTTCAAAACTGCTTCTCGCGACTTTTATAAGATTAACATATTAACAAGATATTGCATTATTACGCTGTTCTGAAATAACGATTTCTTCATTTCTGAAGCTCTGCAATGTATCTCTCTCTAATCTATGAATCTTATTATCAAACAATCCGACGCCAAATTTGTCTTCGACGTCACCTCAAGAGCCACTTGCGTGTCTCAAGTACTGTGCCTGTTCCCCCATCTTGTTATCTGCTTCTTGAATCCGTAATTCTACTCGTCAGAGCCAACAAATAGGGCCTCCGATTAGGTCGAGTGGGCATCTGTTGTTTCTTCTATCTCAGGTTCGATTCCCGGCTGGAAGAGGGGTTTTCCGTAGTTAGACTTATTCTCCAATCTCCATAACAGCTCAATGAGTGAAATATTCGCTAAAACTCAGATAAACAACACTAGCAATTCTGAGTACAATACCACACATTAAATATATTTACATTATAAACAAGATGTACATCTAGAATTTTCTGTGAATAGCCTATAACATTCTCTTCACTTAAAGTGACTTTTGTATCATTGATATACTAGGGGCGTTCAATAAGTCCTCAGAAAAGCGAATAATTTACACTTTTAGCATCGAAAAAAGTTGTATTTAGTAACCGTCTTCTCATACTATACGGCAGTTAAAGTTTAAGCTATATTCATCTCGTGGTTTCGTTGCCATAGGCGATTGAATTAACAATCTTGTGCTTTTTTAGCAAGATGGAAAAAAACTAGTTTCGTGCGGAGATTAAACACTTCTATTTAAAAGGCTTGTTACAGAATGAGATAAAAGTCGAGTTGTATGAAGTTCATGGCACATCTGCTCCTGTGTTTGCAGCAATTCACAATTGGATAAATTAATTTAAATGTGGGCGTACATCCACAATGAACATCGCTCTGGACGTCCATTAGAAGTGACTTTCTCCGAAATGGTTGACAAAATCCAGGATATGATTTTGAGTGATCGACGAATCAAAGTTCGCGAAATAGTAGAGGCCACAAGCATATCACTAGCTACAGTGTTTTCAATGTTGCACCAATAATTAGGTCTGACAAAGATCTCGGCAAGAAGGGTCTCGCGTTTGCTCTCAATGGACAATAAACGCCATCGTGTAATCGATTCAGATGGTTTGGCATTTCTCCGTCTAACGAACTGCTACTTTTAGAAGGCTTAAAACAGTTGGAGAAGTGCTGGGAAAAGTGTATAGAAACGATTCTGAAAAGGAGATTATGTTGAAAAAATCTACCAGAAATAATTTATTTTTCTATCTTTTTCTAAAGACTTATTGAATGTC
Source organism: Hymenopus coronatus (assembly GCA_030762935.1). Lineage (NCBI taxonomy): Eukaryota > Metazoa > Arthropoda > Insecta > Mantodea > Hymenopodidae > Hymenopus > Hymenopus coronatus. The sequence goes on from CM060881.1 coordinate 99,763,151, forward strand.
CTCGTAACTTACAGACAAAAACTATAGACATTTTTAAGCATAGGTACAATGTATGTTAAATTCAAATGTTTATAGCCTTAAGCATTTCTGGGACATTCTTTGTTATTATTTTAAATTTTAAATACTTATCAATCCACTTTTCAACTATCTCATCTTTCCACCCATACCGTGGCCTAACAGACTAATACAAAGCTTTGCCGTTCACCAAGATGAGCAGGGACCTTCCAGAAGATGATGTAGGACGTCAAAATGTCTGCGGCGTGTTAGGTTCCCAAGGTCAGGAGTAAACTATAATTTGAAGTCATCGTCAGCAGCTGCGGGTTACATTTTCAATTGGCACTTCATAAACGTCAATATTCTACACTAAGGTTAAAAATTGTAGGCTATTTACTCCAGTTTTTTCTATCTTTAATACTTACCTTCATGTGTCCGTCTGTTCACCCATTTGTGAATGGCAATTGAAAAACAGCTGCATTTAACAGTTAGTGCATTCAATTTTAGTTCAAATTAATATACATTAAAAGAGGGGGCGGGGAGAGAAATAGTCTAGTAGGACTAAACATTTGTATTTGTTAATATTACACCAAATTTCAGAATAGAATTGAATGTATAAGTCCACAGACGGTTGACAAAGTCGGTTGAACTCGTATGATGTGCAATACACAGAAAGAAATTGGATTAAAATTATATTATTTTTAGTAGGTTTAACTGTGATTACGGTTCCATACAAAATAATTGTTTTGAAGGTCTAAGAATATAACTCATTAACACTTTGGAATATAGGCAACCATGTCGTTAGTGGAACTAACGGCTTGGAAAATAGTAGCTTAGAGGAGAGCACACGTTTTGGTGGCGTGAAGCACTCGGGAGAGGTGTGCGAGTTCTGAAGGCAATGAGAACTTCAGGTAGTTTCCCTGAAGCTTGAGCTTGTATTCTATCACAAGGGCCTATGGTCCAATCTAAGTTCATCTCGTTAAAACACACACTTCATGTCATACACACTTTTTGTAAACTTGACCGTTTCGGAGACATTCTTTGTTTTAGTTTTCAGTTTTAAATTACTTAAACTTCTCAAACGGGAAGTTGCCTTTAATATCATCTCTCTTTTGTTTTACCCCTGAGCATACAAAGTGAACCAAACTTAATTGTTCCCATAGTGACCAGATTTTAAAATATTTGGATAATGTTTATCTCGATTAGAATGATATATAGGTAGATAAAAGAATAGTCTGCTGTGAGAATAGTTTCTTTGCAAAACAGGTAGAGAAAGTCATGTGAATAAAGTATATATCAGATTTATTTATTTATTTTTATTTGACCGTCCTTTAACCTGGTGGGTCATGTTGCAAGATGTATGAAATCAGCGAAATGATGCTCGAGGACCATGGAGCTTAAAGTTATGCAACATTCGTCTTATCAAAAAAAAACGAAAACCCCGAAAAAGTCCTTATCCAGGTAACTCACCCTAACAGAGATTCACAATCGACAGCCCTTTAATGTGACGCAAACACGCACAGATTATTGAGGTTTGTCCAGGATGATTAAATCAAGCCATCTTTTTTTTTTTTCTCTTCAACGTTTACTTTCTCTACACGTACTGAGTACATAGTGTATAGAAAAGGTATTGCACTCCACCCAAGAATTCAATACCGATATTACACCGGAAATGTGTGTTTTAGGGTACCCTGTATCCAGAAAAAGCATTTTCAGATAAAGGTCCGTAAGTGTGTGTGTGTATGTATGTCCGTGTGTCCGAGTGTCTGTGAACACGATAACTCAAAAACAAAAAGTCGGTAAAATACCAAACATCGTATTTAAGTTTAGTATCTTCCAGGGATGCGACACGAATATTTTGAGAAAAATTTCCCCCTTTCATGGAATTTTTTCGAAAATTTTGATTTTCTCAAAAATGGATCTAAGAATTTTGATTAAAATATCGTGTACTAAAGATATTTACCTGACAAATAAAATGTGTATCTTGAGTTTTCTGGGAATAGCCTCTGAAAACTACTTTATTCTTGATGAATTTTACGGAATTTTACATAACTGCTAAACCGTAAGAGATGGAAAAAAACTTGCAACATAAAAAATTTAGAGCACGTTATAACACGCAATTTATGTTATATACACTTTTTTCGTGGAGTTGATCATTTTTTAGATATTCCTTGTTATTGGCTTTAGTTTTAAAAAACGTATACTTCTTTCGTACGGGAATTTGTCAACTGCTGTCCATACAAACAAAGGAACCTCAGTCACATAGCAACCAGCTTTTATTATTACTTTAACGTATGGTACTCCCTTATTTCGCTCCTACTTACAAGGAAGCAAGTAATAAGACTATTTCTGCTAATGTTTTTCTTGATTATCACCAAATAAACAGAAGCATAACGTTTTAACAATAATTTGTTGCAGAGATGTAGACGTCATGTGAATAGAACACATGACATTTTTATTTTTTTTTGTTATCCCCACATTACACTATAGGACTATTACCATATTGATAATATCGTAAGAAACAAAAAGTTAGGGAGTAAACCTCTGTTTCTGATGTAGTATTGATAGTATTCGGTATAAACATGTGATGAAAAATGCAGTTCCGACAATTACATCAAGACCGTCATATACAGTTGCTACAATAAAGATTGAACCTGCAATAGTAAATGGTGCGTCAATATATCCAAATAGTTGTAAAGCAGGGAAGTAAATTGTATTTTCCTTTATTTGTACGCACCCAGGCTTTCGAACTGTTAAGTAGAGTAAAGAAGCCCGAAAATTAAAATTTTCTTGTTTCTTCTTTATAGTTAGAAACATGTTCCTATTTTACTTCCTCTAGCACGTATATACAATGTACATAGTAAATAGCGATGGCATTTATTCACCCAAAAATTCGATTTCCAGTTTTCACCGGAAAAAGCTCCGCGTGTACGTGTGTGCGTGTGTGTGTGTGTTTGTTTAGCTGAAAAAGCCGATAAATACCAAAATTAATATTTATGTTTATTATCTTCCAATGATATGACACGAAGATTTTCAAGAAATCCCCCACCATAAACTATACTTTACATGGGAAGCTTGTTGATTTTGTATTTCAAAAATAGCTATAAAGAGTTTATTAAAATATCGTATATTAAAGATATTTACATTACAAATAAAATATATATTTTGAATTTACTGGAAATACTTCTGAAGCCCTGTATACACTGGATGAGTTTTGCAGAATTTTGCATAACGGTTAAACAGTAAGAGATAGACAAATACTACAGAAAAAATGTAGGTCTTGTTAAAATAATTATGCCATATACGTTTTTGTTGTGGAGTTGACCTCTTTCGAAATATTCCTTATTATTGGTTTTCATTTTAAACTATTTTCAAACAGCACGATGCAAATCGAACCTCAATTATTTCATAGAGCGTCTTCTTTTAAAAGATTTGACTATCGCTTTAGCCTAATGTATTTCCCTTGTTTCCTTTCTACATACAATGAAGCAAGTAATAAGACCAGTTCTGCTAATGTTTATCTCGATTAGCATTATGTATATAAAAGAATATTCATTTGTAAGACTAGTTTGGATATAGAACAGCTAGAGAAAGTTATATGAATGCAACACATACATTTTTGTCAACATCGACCTTACGTGAAGACCATCCTGCATGCGTCTGAGACCTACTGTAAGGGTTATATTTTATAGAAATAATCCGCTTAACACTTTCCTGTATTGCTATTAATCTCTGCATCCATAGTGAACTTAAATCTTTCAGGGCATTGTCATGTAGAATACTATAGTTTGACACATGCTGTGAAAAATCTCATCATTAGAGCTGAAGACCCTAGAAAGGTGCCACTAATTCGCTTGATTTTTGTCGCAGCAAGCAGGCTTGCTCCGTGCTTGTAGTGGGTAAACACACAAAAGCAGTGATTGTCTGTCTTCTTCGAATAGTGCGTCATGTGTCAATATTAATATCGGGAACATGTAAGCCGTCGATTGCTACGTTTATGCCTTTCTAAGAGGGCTTCTCTTATTTACAGAAATTGGCGCAATAAGTGTTAGGTTTGCGGCAAAGTTGTGATCTCAGGAAATTCAATTTGCAATACCATTACGCATGGCCTGTAACAAAAGAAGCATTCATACCTAGTTTCATTCAAATATATATTTTCAATTAGGATATATATAATTTATTTGATTTAAAATAGCTAAAATCAATATTTTTCTTCTGCAAATATTGAACTAAAGGCACATTTTCAAAAGTACACTCCTTAATATATCTGTATCAAAATGTGTGTTTGATGCTTTCCTTAACTGGATAGTATTATCTTTTTAAAACTAAAAAAAAAAAAAAATTAAAAAAACGCATAATTATACTGTGCAACATTTTAAAGTTAAGCTATTACCTATATCAAAATTCCAATCAGACATTTTATTACACACATTTATAAGATCTTGAATAGCATTTTCAGAAAGCTCTATTTCTATTTATGTGGGAGAAGAAAGAATTTGAAAATAACAACAAATTTGAACCTAAAAAAATGGCTTAAAAGTTTGAGACAGAACTGTATTTGGCCAGCACAACGCTGTAAAAAGGTGGCCAAAATTGTTTTCCATGCGGTCTAGGAGAATCAAACATTGCATTTATGTACTTCAAAGTATGGTGCATTTTTGTACCAAAATCCAAAAATCGACTTTTGTGCCAAAATTGCTTAAAAGAACTTCCTTATTCCCTTAGTTACAAGGATGCTTGTTCACATTCACTGTTATAAAAGTGAATATTATTCCTTACAAATTAATTCTTTCATTGTTTCATTACAAGGCGAATACAATGATATTAATCAAATTAAGGGACTTGTATTTTGTTATGTTAATACTATAATACATATAATTTTTTCTCAATATTTGTTACAGCTACCCATAACCGTCATGCTTATGAAAATATGTATGTATTCCTAACAGAAAAATACATTTTAATACGAGATCTAATAGAGCAATTGATTTACCATCTTGAACGTACAATAGTGTAATAACCTATGAAAGATGGATTATTACTGATTATCTATTCTTACCTTCAGCGTAATCGGTCGCACAGTGCACAGAAGACGATTTGTTGGAGCATCGAGCAATTTTTTTTTCTCTGCTTTACTCGAAGGGCAACCAGTTGGTGACGCCTGCCGTAAGATGTAGCAAGTTTATAAAGTTTTTGTTTAATATCACAATAGGAATAACATTTTCTTTTTCTTTTTAGGCACCAGGAATTGTATGCAGTGTCAGCAATCGAAACAAGAATCACTTTGCTAGATAACTCCAGTCAGCAGTTGCTTTATTAGGCAAGTACATAAGCAGTCTATTATTTTAATATATTTATTTTGTAAATAGATATTAAAAATAAATTATTATGTTTTAACTTCATATTTAAGTACTACTGCTTCTACGAATGGCTCCTCTCAGAGGCTCCAAATTAACAAAATGCTTATCTTGAGTATAACACAATGCTGATTTAATTTAAATAACACTATTCTGTAATCATCCCGACTCTAAAAGCAAAATCTTATGTGTTCCATTCACATAACTTTCTCTATCTATACTTAGTAAAATTATTGTTACAAAAGCTTATCTTTCTGTCTACTTCATGCTACTCAAGACCAACATTAGTAGAACTGGTCCTATTACTTAGTTCTTTATAAACAAAGGGGTTTTTATTCTATATACAATTTTGGAAGTATTTTTTAAAGAAATTTAAGTGAATTTATAATTAAGCTAAAGCTATAGTTAAATGTAAGATAGTTAAAAAATATATTTGTCATAAATTGTGTGTTTTAAGGACATATACGTTAAATTTGTTGTGTTTAAAATTTGCTATCTCTCGCTATCTCTCTCGCTCTTATGGTTTACCAGTCGTGCAAAAGTAATTCAAAAGCTCAAAGCTATCAAAGTTATACATTTCACTTGGCACAATAATACCTTAAAAATATGATATTTTAATTTAAAATGTTTAGAGCCATTTTGGAGAAAAACAGAATTTTCGAAAAATGTTCCATGGGATGTTCTTGAACATTTTTGTCACGCATGCTTGGAAAATGCTGAACTTAGATGTTAAGTTTGGTATTGAACCGAATTTTTGTTTTTTAGCTATGCTTTTCACAGCAGATACACACACGGACACATATGCACCCCATTCTAAAACGTATTTTTATTCGGAAGACCTCAAAACATGCATTTTCAGTGAAATCTCTAATACAATCCATATATATCTAAATAATATGTATGAATTCGAGAAAATAAGCTATAGTGCATGATAAACTTTTGTGAATGTAACAAGTCATAGTTTCACTTTCTCTAGCCCACATGTACAATGTAGAGGTATTCCCCCCAAAAATTCAATGTCGAGATTTCCCGAAAACATATGTTTAGGGGTCCCCTGAGTCCAAATAAAGCAGTTTTAGACAATGGTCCGTCTGAGTGTGTGTGTGTGTGCCTGTGGACTACATAGCTCAAAAACGTAAAGACCGTTAAATACCCAACTTGGCATATAGGTTCAGTATTTTCCAAGGTGCAACACGAAGATTTTCAAGAAAATCCTGCCACCACAAACTATCCTTTACATGTAAAAATTTGCGAAAATTTTGATTTTCTCAAAAATAGCTCTAACTATTTTGATTAAAAAGTCATATATTCAACCTATTTACATTCCAAATAAAATGTATATCTTACATTTTCTGGGCATACCACTGGAGATCTCTTTATCCTGGATGAATTTTGCAGAATTTTGCATAACTGGTAAACCCAAAGACATAGACAAAAATTTACTACATCGAAAATGTAGAGCTCGTTAAAACACACACTTTTTAGATATTCCTTGTTATTAGTTATAGCTATAACATATTTATACACTTTACATACGGGAATTTGTCAACTCCTATCCATCAAAGGAACTCCAATCACACAGCAACCAGATTTTTACTGTCACTTTAGCCTATTGTACTCCCTTATTTCCTTTTTACTTACATGAAAGGAAGTAATAAGGCGATTTCTGCTAATTTTTTCTCGATTAGCATGAAGTAAATAGAAGAATAAGCTTTTTAACAATAATTTGTGTTAGAGATGTAGAGAAAGTCATGTGAATGGAATACATCAAATTTTGTTATACATAAATTGTGATCGTGAACGGAAATCAATGAGCATATTTCAAATATTTAGTGAATAGAGCCCGCCAATATATATGAGATATAAGGGTAAACTAATGAGTAATTTTCTCACACTGTGAATCCAAGCGAAAACATCTGATTGGCAAAATCACATAAAGTCAGATCACGCCCAGTCTCCCTGACGCAGTGACAGGGATTGGGCTCCATTCCGCTGGTAACGAGGTTATCTTCTTCCTGGACGAGAGTGTTTATGTATTCTGTAAGCATTCATTCCACCAACACTAAGCTTAGAAAAACTAAAAGTAAGGTTTTAACCCATTAATTCAGGCTCAAATGAAAATAGAAAAGACATTTTTCTTCTTCTTTACTTTCTCTACATGTACTATGTACATAGAGAATAAAGAAGGTATTGCATCCCATCAAAAATTAGATACCCAGATTTCACCGGAAATATGCGTTTTAGGGTCCCTTGTATCCATAAAAAGTATTTTCACTAAATGATCCGCGCGCGTGTGTGTGTGTTCGAGTGTGTATGTGTGTGTGATTGTGAACAGGATAACTCAAAAACGAAAAGTCGGTAGAACTTCAAACTTGGTATTTAAGTTTAGTATCTTCCAAGGATGCGACACAAAGATTTCAGCTACTCTTTACATGTAAAAAATTTCGAAAATTTTGACTTTCTCAAAAATGGCTCTAAATATTTTCATTAAAATACCGCATTACAAAAATATTTGCATGACAAATACAATGTGTATCTTTAATTTTCTGGGAACAGCCTCTGAAGGCATGTTTTTTCTGGATGAATTTTGCGAAATTTTGCATAACTGGTAAACCGAAAGAGATAGACAAAAACTTACTTCTAAAAAACATAGAGCGTGTTAAAACACACAATTTATCTCATGTACTTTTTTCGTGGAGTTGACCGTTTTTGAGATATGTCTTGTTAGTGGTTTCAGCTTTAAAATTCTTATACTTTTCTCATACGGGAATTTGTAAACTCCTGTCCATACAAACAAAGGATCTTCAATCACATAGCAACCAAATTTTAAAAGACTTACCTATCGCTCTAGGCTGTGTACTCTCTTGTTTCCCTTATGTGTACTTACAAGGAAGTAATAAGACCCTTTCTGCTAATTTTTTCTCGATTAGCTTTAAGTAAATAGAATTATAAGATTTTGAACAATAATGCATTGCAGAAATGTAGAGAAAGTCATGTGAATGGAACACATCAGATTTTTTTTACTTTCTCTAGCACATATTACAAAACACATAGGAGATAGAGAAGGTATTGTTTTCCACTAAAAAATTTAATACCAAGATTTCACCCGAAATACATACTTTGAGACCCCAGAATCTAAAATTAAAGTTGCCACGGTAGCTCAGCGGTTAGAGCAACCGGTTAGAGACTGGGAGATCCGAGACTCAAATCCCCGTTATGCCATTGATTGTTTCAGTTTACCTATCCAACTTCTGTCCTACACACAGATTGTGTGAAAAAATAATTAAATTATCACTAATTGACCACAATAGTTGACTAAACTATGAAGCCCGGTAGTTAAAGTACTTCAGATATTGTAAGTCTTTATTGGGGTATATCATTTCAAAATCATGTGGGATCACCTTCAGATTTACCGGGACACATGCTAGGAATAAATTGAGGAATTCAATTATGTCCCGGCATGTTCTCATGGTAGCTCAGTGGTTAGTGCAACCGGCTAGAGACTGAGAGATCCGTTGTTCAAATTCTGGATATGGTATTAGATATTTCAGTCGAACTCTATCTATCCAACTCCTATTCTACACTTGGTTTGTATGAAAAAACAAACAAAAAAAAAACATTAAATTAACATTTAAGATAAGCATTTTTAGAAAAATTGTGTGTGTGGGGGGAGGGGGGACAGCATAAATCAAAAATGAAAAATTGGTTAAATGCAAACTTGGTATTTAAATTCAGTATCTTCCAAGGACACAACAAAATGATTTGCAAAACTCCCCCCAACCTGAATTACCTTTTTCATGGAGCATTTTTCGAAAATCGTGATTTTCTCAAAAATAGCTCTAAAATTTTTGATTATAATATCGTATATTGAATATATTTACATGGAAAAGAATTTACTGGGAATAGACTCTGAAGACCCCTGTATTCTGGGTGACATTTCTATATCTCGTATACGTAAGAATAGACAAAGACATACTACACAAAAATGTAGCTTTCATTACAACACACAACTTATGCCACATAAAATTTTGTAGGGTTAACCTTTCTGAGCTATTCCTTGTTGTCGGTATCAATTTTAAACTACTTAAACCTTTCTCAGGTAGAAAGACAACTTGCTTTTCGTTCCTTTTGTTTTTTTCTCCCGGGGAGTGAAAAATAATACCGAATTGTAATTGTTTCACATAACGATAGCTTTCAAAATATTTGATTGTCACTTCTTTCCTTTATTCCTTTATTTTTCTTTCTACCTAAAATGGCCTAAGTAACAAAAAAAATTCTGCTAATATTTATTTATGTCAGTTAGCATGACGTAGATAAAGGAATAATCTTTTGTAAGGAAATTTGTTTGTGGAACAGCTAGAGAAATTCATATGAATGGGACAGATAATTTTTTATTTCTTTTGCTGTCCTATGTTTCTATTTGTCTGTACCTCTATGCTGCCCGGGCTAGTATTTTGGAATCAATCTTTCCGAGTATTATTTTCAATTGTTTCTATACTATTTTACTGTGTAAATTAGTTATTCTATACTTGTATTTCATTGCTTTGTTTTATCCAATTTTGTGTATTCTGCTGTGTATTCTGAAAATTTTAATTTTGACTGTCTGTATTCTTTTTTTGTGTTGATATTATAGTTGGAATTTCCATTTGTTTTGTACAGCTTTATTATTGAGACTTTACTGTTTTATTGCTCTCTTTATGTTCCTGTTATGTAATTAAAAGTATTTAGTTTTAAATTTCTCTATCACGTACGTACAATGTACATAGTAAGTAGAGAAGTTATTGTATTCCAACCAAAAATTGATACCGCATTTCACCGGAAATATTAGGTTTAGGATCCCCTGAATTAAAAAAAAATAGATAAACGTCCGATTGTGTGTGCGTTAAATACAAAACTTAGTACCGTAGTTCATTTTCTAGGGTTCCAAAACGAAGACTTCAAGAAAATCCCCCCAACCCCAATTACGCTCTAAATGGAAGATGTTTCCAACATATTGATTTTCTCAAAAATTGCTATTACGATTTTGATTAAAATATGATATGTTTAATATATTTTTATCACCATGTAGTGTATATGTAAAATTTCTTGGGAATAGCCTCTGAAGATCACTTTATTCTGAACGACTTTTGCGTAGCTAGTAAACCGTAAGAGATAGACAGAGACTTACTACATTCAAAATGTAGATCTCTCTTAAAACACCCAATTTATTATGTCATATCTTAGTGGAGTTAACCGAGATGTCTCTTATAATGTATTTAAATTTTGTAATACTTGTACTTTTCTCAATTTGGATGTCATCATTCTATTGTACTTTTATTCCTGATCACAAAGGGAACCTAATTTAAACAGTGGTCAACTCTTAAAATTTGAAAACGCTTTAACCTAAAGTATTATTTTTGTATTGCTCTTGTATCTGTAATGAAATATATAATAAAATCATATCTGATAATATTTATCTCAACTTGCTTAAAATAGAAGGTTAAGCTATTGTAAGAATTGCTTGTTGTAAAATAGATTTAAGATAAAATGTTAATATTAATACATATTTTAATAACTTAAAAATAAAACAACGGTCTTATAAGCCAAAATCAAGTCTTACTTTTAAAACTTCAGAGGAAATAAATTCTTATCATTAATTCCCAAAGATAAAGTCAAGTGAGTGTAACAATAACTTTTTTATTTTTTATTTCAAACGCACATCTTTTTCGCATCTAAGGAAATTGAATACTTACACTTATTCTCTGCCCTTATTTTTTATAATTATTTTGAACCGGACAGAGTGAGCACCTATAAATGCTATGAATTTTGTTTCTCAATCGAAATTTTCATATAATATGTTTTTAATTTTAATTTTAATGTGTCTATCATTCTTCGGAGTTCATTCTCACTTTTCACTATTAGTATATTTTCATCTGCAAAAGGTATTGTCTTTATAATATTATAATTCTTCCCAGGGTTTGCTGCTTCTAATGACTGATCATGCTGTCAAAATATACATTTAAAAAAGTGTTTAATATTGGACAATCTTTTCTAACACCTTTAAAAATCGTTATTGGCTCTCATATATTTATTTTAATTTTAGTTGTTATATACAAATTTCTAATTACATTTATTAAGTGTATTGGTACTGCATTGACTTTTTAAAATATTTCTCATAATTTTGTTTTGCACGCCTAATAATCTATAAATCTATAAATCTGGGGTTTTAGGTTGATCTCTCTCCCTTTTCTATTATTATTCTCATTATATTAGTAACATTGTTCTCATAGGGGAATAATGTGTGAAACTTATAGCTTTTCTGAAGCCTGTATGTTCTTTATTAATAATCTATCTGCTTTTTAATAATATATATACATATATATATATATGTTCATATATATCCTATATATAGGCTAGAGTAATGAAATATTTCTCTAGGATTAGCGTCGTTAAAAAACAAACACTTGATGAGAAACTAAAGCAACTTTCGAGGATAAAAAAACGTACCCCCCTCAAAAAAAATATTTTCTTCGATCATAATCAAAGCTTTTCGCAATGCCTCTCCAAATCTTACAGCTCCTGGTAAACGGGCTGAAAAAGGAATGTAAATATTTCTCATTACGCAGCCAAAACAATTTAGTCCACAAAATTTACAACATAATATTAATAATAAACGAAATTATAAATGAATTACAGAACAACTTACAACAATTAGGGCAGGCAATCTAAGTTCTAAGGCGTTTATTAAAAAATCTGCCCCATGTTATACAAAATGCAACCTGCCACAGTCTTATCAAATTAAAAAAGTAAGAAAGTATGATAATCCTCTAGTTATGGCATACGTCGAGACTAATAAATCAAATTCAATTAGCTTCGCCTCTTAGCGTTATGATTTATATAGACTAGCATTTACACGGATATTTATAGAACTAACCACTTTTTTCGTGATCTCCGTACTTATCGTGTTGCCGCCCCACCCCATTTTTTTGTCCATTTGATTTTCGTGATCCATGTGTTCCTTTTCCACCGTGAAACATTTATCACACTCTGCTTGAAAGCAGACTGTTATTAGGTAGGCCGTTCTTTAAGCAGCAAGGGAACTGGATCCTCAGTAATGGAGGTTTAACTACTCGAACTGTATATTTCATATCACTGTTCCTTATCTAAGATATTGCTGTAGAAAAGTATTTAAAGTTTAAGTTTTAAACACAGCATTTTATCTGAACCTCCTCAAATACTTCCGAGGCTTAGTACTGCACATTTAATTTGACTGAAGATTTATTTAAACCGAACCGATAGTTTATCAGCAGCTACCGTTTTATAATCCTCTGGTTAAATCCAATCGCAATGCAATGTGTTGGTTTATCTGAAAGTTCAGACAAGAAGACGGTAGGTAATCATCTTCTTCGTATATCTTGGCTAAATGCTTTTGGCGTTGTAGAAAAAATATAATTGATCATGCTCTGAATATATACATATACGAAATAGCTGAAATTAACGGAAAAATAGTGAAGAAATGTGCAAACTTTTACACGACAAAGGCAGATAGAAATAATATAAAATATCTAAAAAATAAGACTAACTTTTAAGAAAATAACACGATTACAAGGGACCATGAAGCTATTCATATTGTTGAAAAACTTAAATACCTAGGTAGTATAATTGAGAAGGATGCTGAAGCCCTTGCAGATGTTAAAACTCAGAATAAAGAAAGAAAATGGTATTTTAGGCCTATTATATCCAATTTGGAAATCTAACGTTATATCAAGACGTGCTAAAATTGAAATTCTCAATAGAAATTTGAAATCATACCTATATGGTTGTGAAATATGGAAAACAACTAAATAAATTAAACAAATTACAAACATTTACCAAGAACTATAGAAGAATTATAAGAAAGAGCCAATTACAGGATCAAATTTAGAATTATGGAAACCATCAAATAAAAAAAATTACTACTTTTGATCGGAATTGCCGGGGACATGAGTAAGAGAAAGACTAAGGAAATGGAACAGTTTATCGAAATAATCGCTAAAGAATGAAGTAAAGAAACTGGTAAGGAATTGTGTTCGATGGAAAATTTGTGAATTTCCTATGTTCGTCGTAAGAAGCTACAGGAGATATACTGATTGACGCCTCTAATGTTTACGCTAATAATTAGTCAGAATTTCATTACTGGATTCCTATTTGTTATATTTATGCTTATTTCTGGCATGTATTGTTATTTTAATGGAAAACCAGTAATATAGCATCAAACCATCAATCATACCTTCTCGTAACGTGCAGTATCTGGTTTGAATTTCACCAAATAAGGTTAGGATTGTCTGATTCGTAAGCCTGAATCTGTTAAGATTTCATGGTCATTCCACATTGAAAGTGATGACGAAAATTCTGGGTGTACGAGAACTTTTATTTATATGAAAAACTTCATAATTACTCCGCGATTGCTCAAATACCTCCGCAATGTCTACAGGTGCATCCCAGACGCCATCTTACAGCATAACATTAAATGCAGTTAAACGGAGGAGTTCAACTGTAGATGAAACGCAGTGAAACTAAAAAATATAGCTTAAACCTAATAAGGGGTTAAAATCTCGATTATAATACCGCCTCTAAACCCTATAGAACACACACACACATCGAGGTTTACGATGAAAACCTAATCCTTTTTACTTTCTCTACCCCTGTATGTACAATGTACATAGGGATAGAGAAGTATTGTATTCCACCCAAAAATTCGATTTCACCGGAAATATATGTTTTAGGGTTCCCTGTATCCAAAAAAAGCATTTTCACTAAAAGGTCTGTGTGTGTCTGTGTGTGTTTGTGTGCCCGTGTGTACGTGTGTCCGTGTGTCGGTGAACACGATAACTCAAAAACGAATAGTAGCTAAAATACCAAATTTGGTATTTAAGTTTATTATCTTCTAGAGATGCGACACGAAAATTTTGAGAAAAATCCCCCCACCCCAAACTACCCTTTACATGGAACTTTTTTCGAAAATTTTGATTTTCTTAAAAATGGCTTTAACGATTTTGATTAAAATATCGTACATTAAAGATATTTAGCTGACAAATAATATGTATATCTTGAATTTTCTGGGAATAGCTTCTAAATACCTGTTTAATCTGGATGAATTTTGCTTAATTTGGCATAACTAGTAAACCGTAAGAGATAGACAAATACAAAAAAATGTAGATCTTGTTAAAATACACAAGTTATGTCATATACATTTTTCTAGTGGAGCTTACAGTTTTCGAGGTATTCATTGTTATTAGTTTCAGTTGTGAAGGACTTATACTTTTCTCAGACGGGAGTGTGCGGTTTTCTTTGTTCTACTCCTGGCCAAGAAAAGAAGGGATTTGTAATGATAATCGCAGAACGACAGCTTTTAAAACATTTGACCATGGCTTTAACCTAGTGTATTCCTTATTTTTTTCCAACTTATAAGGAACTAAATAATAAGAACATTGTGCTAATGAGTACCTTGATTAGCAAGATGCGGAAAGAAGAATAATATTATGTAAGAAGCTTTGTAGAACAGCTAGAGAAAGTCATGTGAGTGTAACACATCAGATTTTTTAATTGGCCTTCCAACTCTTCTTCTAATTCCCTCTGGTCATTAGTCTTGTGTTCTTTTTAATAATTTCTTGCTCTGCCAACATGTTGATTGCAATGTTTCCTTTTTAGTAGGTCCTCTATGTAAAATTCTTTTCTTATGTCTTCATTGTTTATCCTGCCCATTGCCCTTATGGATCAATTTATATTTTTCTGGGTAACTTTAGTTTTGCTGTTTTCTGATCCGTATGCCAATAAAGCTCTTATGACAATTTCATAAATGTTTACCTTACTTTTAGTGTTCAAATGTGTATTCTTCCAAACACCATATTGCATATGAATTAAAATTGTCACTGTTCTGCGAGAGTTATACGAGTATCTAACTTCTTCAATTTAATTTCGACAATTTCATAGGGTTACTTCCAAATATTGACACTAGATTTCTTGCTCAGTGATTTTGCCTTTGATTTCTAATTTGCAACTTACAATTTTTACTTTCTCTACAAGTGCTACGTACATAGTGTATAGAGAAGGTATTGCACTCCACCATAAAATTCGATAGCGAGATTTCACCGGAAATATGTGTTTTAGGATCCCTGTATCCAAAAAAAAAAGTATTTTCAGAAAAAGGTCCAAGTGTGTGTGTATGTGTGTGTGTCCCTGTGTCTGTGAACACAATAACTCAAAAACGAAAAGTCGCTGAAGTACCAAACTTGGTAATTAAGTTTAATATCTTCCAGGGATGCGACGCGAAGATTTTGAGAAAAATCCCCCACCCCAAACTACCCTTTACATGGAACTTTTTTCGAAAATTTTGATCTTCTAAAAAATGGTTTTAAAGATTTTTATTACTATTTGACAATTATAAATATTACATCTGTTGTTCCTCTATTTTGCTTGAATCTTTGTTCTTTTTCTTTTAATTTCCTATATTGTTCCTTATAATATTTGTAAATAATTTTAATTTAAATAACAGAAATGTCTTCTAAAATGTGCGGGTACTTTTTGTTTTATCCTTCTTATATTTTTCACCTTGTTCTCTATTGTATTAAAATATTTTGTTAATTCTTTACTTAAAAATTTCCTCCATATTCTAGGAGCTCAGTTGTTACTGCGCCTAATCCAGTTGCTTATCTACTCTTTAAATCCTTCACTGTTTTTATAAATGCTTCATTTGTTATATCTATTCCACCTTCATTTTTAAATTTCCCTGAAATGTAGCATTTTTATTACTATCAATAAATAGTTCTTGTAAATGTATTGCAGAACTTTGAAGATAATTTGAATAAGAAAGATGACTCATGTTATCTACACAACTACCGATACAATTATTAATGTAATAGGTTTCGAGAAGTCTATAGGAATGTGACTTCAAGGTTGACCATGATTCTCAAAACACTGCAGGTGGTGATGACGTTATCCAGAGTGATGGAATAGCTTCTCGCTAGATTTTGCCATCATCGTCGTCATCCGCTGGTCACAAGGTGTATTAGGTCATTGTTCTCAAGCTTAGGAAGTGTTTTCCTTGACGGGAATTCCAATCACACTACGTTACACCGAAAATTTCAATCATTTTCTATACAAGGTAAAAATCGTGATCTTGGATGGTGTCATCACTACCAAGATGTGTGGAGTATCAATATAGGAATAAATATTAAACATATTTGCAATGATACTCAAAGTGCATACAACAATTTAAGCATCGGGTATTGCTTACGGTTGCTTTACATTGGAGTTAACTGCACAGAGTACGTTAAGGCTGCAGTCTCCGCCTATTTTACTTTCAATAGCGGCTCCTAAGTATGCATTTCGAGTGTTCAGAAAAGTTTGAGAGTCAAATAGTCCAGGAAAAGTGAAATAGCACCTGCTGTATAATAATAATGATTTTGAACAAGTGGACGACGATGATGATGGTGATGTTTTATTTGACATATAAATATCTTCAAGAGATGGTATTTCAATCAAAATCATGAGTCATTTTAGAGAAAATCAAACATTTTAAAAATGTTTCCATATAAGGTAGAGTTTAGAATGGGGAATTTTTTTCAAAATCTTCGTGTCGTATTCTTGGAAGCTACTGAACTTAAATACTTTGGTATTTTACAGGTTCTTCGTTTTTTAATTATCGTGTTCACAGAGTTATCTAAAATGCTTTTCTTGTATACAGAGGATATTAAAACGTGTATTTCCGGTGAAATCTCGGTATCAAATTGTTGGGTGGAATATAGTACCTGTTCTAGATATTATGTACATGGTACGTGAACAAAAAGCAAAAAACAGTTTTAGAAACATGTTCGTGTATGTGTCTGTGGATAGCATAACTCAAAAGGCAAAAGTCACTTAAATACCAGAACTTGGTATTTAAGGTTTTTAAGAAAATACCCCACTCCAAACTACCCTTTACATGGAATATAATTCGAAATTTTGATTTTCTAAAAATGTGATATAATGATTTTGATTCTTCTTCTCTTCTGGCTCTACAGCCCTTGGTGAGCTTTGGCCTCATGAATGATTTTGATTAAATGTCGTATATTAAAGTTGGGAATAGCCCCTAAAGTCTTCTTCATTCTGAATTACTTTTGCATAACTGGTAAACGGTAAGAGAGAGACAAAAGCTACTACACAGATAATGTAGAATCTGGTTAGAACATACACTTATGTCATATACAGTTTTTTTAGAGCTAACCATTTCAAAGATATTCGCTGTCAAATAGTTTAAACCTTTCTTAAACAGGAAGCTCTCAATTTCGTACCTCTATTGTTTTACTCTGACCATGGAAATAGAATTTCAGTGTCTGACAATCGCATATGGACAGTTTTTAAAAGATTTGTCTGTCGCTTTAGCCTAGTGCATTTCCTTATTCTTATTCTACTTATAAGGAAGTGAGTAATAATAAGTGGTAATGTTTAACTTGAATAGCATTAGGTAGATAAAAATTAATCTTTGTAAGAACTGATAGAGAAAGTCTTGTGAATGGAACACTTCGATTTTTCCGAATGTGTCGTACCATCAATGAACACCACTTCCAAACTCAGCAAAAGAAGTTTTCGGAGTGGCTTCTTCAAGACCTCGAAAAGGTCTTAATCAAGCTGGAAGAATACGGCGTTTGGCAGCATCTCAACAGCTTCTTACAGTCAGTCTTCTTGGGAAACTGGTTTACTCTGTTGTTGAGTGCTTCCTTGTCCCTTCTAGTTGCGGATGCTTTTCTGAGATGGTTAATGCTATCAAACACTACCACCGATCAATTAGCTGTTAATCTCTGCTCTATTCATGCATTTTTCTTCAGAACTCTCTATGATGACTGTCAAATATTGTCGGCGCCTGGAGGAAAGCTGTAAATAATTCGTATTATAATCTTCTTTTCTGTTAATTCACAGGGACATAGATCACAATACTAGACAAACACAGAAGGATATTTTTCCCGGGGATGTGTGAACTAATATGATATACTCATGATATATCAAATAATCCCGCAGTACACCGCAAATGTTTTTATTTTCTCTTATACAGACGTTTCCAAAACTGTACTTGCGATTACAGCCCCTATAAGAGGGGGGGGATGTGAGGACTATGACGTTACGCCCATTCACCCCTTCCCTGAGACATGCAATTGTGGATTGTCTATCGTAGTGAAATGGCTGCTCCAAAGCATACCTCCGTGGTGTAATGGTTACCATGCTTCATATACTCGGTCGCGGGCTCAAATCCGATGAAGGACGATGGTATTTTTCGGGCGTAAAAATCCTTAGCATGGTAGGACCGTTGAACCCGCGTCGTAGGTTTACATCATGGAAAAGAACCTCAAGCCTGATGGAGAGGTATCTGAGTAAAATTAAGCGGTATTTCACACCCAGTATAGATTGGGACGCTGAGAACCACAGCAGTTAAAGAGCACCGATGAATAAAACTCCACTTCCATTTCCAAATCATAATAAGAATCCATGAACGTTTAAAGACGAATCGGAGGAACAATTTTTGTATTACTTCTGACGAAAATGTAAAGTGCCGTATTTGTTACAAAAGGCTAGCACGTCATTATATTGCGTGTCACAAAGAGCATTACAAGCAAATAATCTTAAGAAAATTAATCATTAAGTGTAAGTACAGTGATTATCATATCCAATAACATATTATTCATATTACTATTATTACTATAACCATTATTATTTACATCCTTATTAACATTATCATTAAATGCTCTGTAGGAGTATAATTTAATAAATTCATCGTGTTTTAAACATTCTTCAGAAGGTATTGCTGATAGAAGCTGAGTATTTTCTTAGGAATAAAAATGTGATAATGGATAAAAGTGCATCATTCATAATCGTATTATAGGGATGGAATATGCAATACAAATGCAGGAACTGAAGAGTTTTTCAGTAAAATTGCATTCACGATCTCAGATAGCAGATGCAAATCTATGTGCGCAGTTAAAGCAGTCTAAATGTGACAGTGCTGTAGATTTGAATACTCTTGTGTCGTAATTCTTAAATCACCGAACTGCAACACTTCTCCCTACCGCCAACTACGCCCAATACCTTTGTAGTGCTCTAAGGTATCTCTGATTACGTAGACTTTGTAGACGCCTGCTCTAATGTTTATCAGGCTTCTGGACATAGATACAATTGGTGTCCTTTCGGCACAAAATATCTTAGAACGTTTATTTAAGATATTTACAATGAAGGTACTATTCCCAATCGATCTATCTGAAATGAGGTGTTTTTCTTCAAAGCTTGGCTACTAGCAGCAGCCTAGATAATCCCAGATGAAAAGAGTACGTTGCTGAAAATTGCCTCGACTTGATGACTTATCATGATTAACCACCTGTAGATCTTAACAAAAAGAAGCTCTTTCAATTTCTCTCATCACATTCCTGAAAAACCTACAGAAAACTTGGCAAAAACAAATAAATTATTTCCCTTCAGGTTTGGAACACTGAAAAGGCATTTTGTAATCATTTGTGGGGAGCATCTAAACCACTTTTTTTTTTCCGTTCCCACACTAAAGTCGACCTTGACCTGTTCACAACAATAAGATCTAAGACCGCCACCATTCTTGCGGTGATGTAAACCATTTTACAAAAACATAGGAAGCCATTAGTTCATCACAAGTTTCCTTACAAGGCCTCTTCTTTCTTGACTGTGGAGGGGCTGTAGGCCATTAAACAAGTTTGTAGCATCACACAGTGGCAATTATGAAATACCATCTACGATGAGAGGCAATTGCAAAACATTCTGTTGTTAAATCCTAATCATCCAACTTCTTGTATAATCAAAACAAAGCATGTAAGAATAGGAGTCCACCTACATCAACCAGCTGTTTCTGGAAAGAATGAACATGTAAATATCATAGATGGGTACTAAAATATCCAGCGCAAGATCTCGAGTGCAAAATTCTAATATATATTCAAAATTTTTCTTTCTTTCTCTACTCCTTACGCATTGTGGCAATTATTCATTCTATCCAAAAATTTGATACCAGAAGTCACCACAAATATACGTTATGATTCTCTCTGAATCCAAAAGAAAAGGTTCATGTATGTGTGTGTGCTTTGGACAGCATAATGCAAACTTCTGAAACGTTATATTCAATGATTTTCTCTATTTATATTGTAGCATATTATTCTTATAAAAAACTTACTCTTCTATGTAAACACGCTAATCGAGATAAACTTTAGCAGAAATTATATTATTACTACAATGGTACCTTTTACTAGGGGAATAAGGAAACAATAAGTTAAACCTATAGTCAAGTATTTAAAATTCCGCTTTTGACATTTCGTCCTCTTTGCTTGATCAGTAAAAATACCTATATGCATTGGAAAATCTACAATTATAGCAAGCAATATCTAGGAAACGGTGAGCTGCACAAAACAAATGTATTCGACAAATTGTGTGTTTTTACGAGATCTACATTTTTGTGTTGTAAGTGGTTGTCTGTCTCTCATGGTTTATTAATTATTCAAATATCAACCAGAATGAAGAGAACTTCAGAGATTATTCGCAAGAAATCTAAGATATGCAAGTAATTTGTGAAATAAATGTCTTCAATATATGGTATATGTTACTCAAAATTCTTTGAAACATTTCTGAGGAAATCAAAACTCTATTTTTTATGTAAAAGGTCGTTTGGAATGGGTGAATTCTCTTGAATTGTTCGCGTCGCATCCTTAGAAGATGTTGAAGTTGAATATTAGGTTTGGCATTTAACAGACATTTTCGTTTTTGAGTTAAGGTAATTCATACGCACACACGAACACAAATATTGACCTGGTATTTCCGGTAAAAACCAGACATCAAATTTTTGGGTGGAATGCTACACTTTCTCCATCTATGTACTATATGCTAAGTAGAGAAAGTAAAAACAAATGGTTGGCTAAATAGAAACTTGCCATTTAAGTTTGTCTTCAAAAGAAAGATTTTAAAAAATACCCCCCACGTCAAATTTGTCTTTAAATATAAATACATTCGTTATTTTGATATTCACGAAAATGGCTTTAATGATTTAGATAAAAATCGTTAAAGACTTGTCTAGATTATTTTCATGACAAATTAAATGAATTTCTTGAATGTTTTAGAGATAGTCTGTGAAGTTCTCTTTATTTTTAATGAATTCTGTATAAGTTGTAAATCATGAGAGATAGTCAAAATCTTCCTAAAATGTAGATCTGGTAATAGCAAACATATTTAGTAAAATGAAGTGAAGGCATTTATTTGCGATATATTTCTTGTTATGTATTTGAATTTTCAAGTATTTATATTTGTCTTAGTTGAAAGGACGTTATTCTTCCTTCCTTTTTATCCCTTGGCTTTGCAAAGAGCATGGAATTTCAAAACTATTAGATAGCAAAAATCTGATAGTTACTGTATCCTATAATGTGAAGTGGAAACTACATCTTGATTAACAAGAAATAAATAAAATAATAAAGCTTATTAAAATAGATTAAAGAAGATTAACTAGAGAAATGTTGTGAATGCGGTGCATTATTTTATAATTATAAAACTATAAACTCTTCTTTGCACTGGCACTGATCAAGATTGCTCCGCAATAAAGCTTAAGACTCGCATTCGGTTCCAGGTTTGATTACCGTGGGTGGGCCACTCTGAACATGGACTGAGTTTTTTCATGGTTTCCCCAGGTAGATAGGAGATGGTTTACAGTTATCGTTTTATTTAAAACCGTGGGGGGTTTTGTACGTATATCACATACATATTTACACTGGCATTCATACTTACAAGTGAATAACCATTGGGAATAATCTTGGTAAGAGAAAAATTTCATCCCTTGGCAGGCGATCGAACCCAGAAACCCTTGCAGAGCAGTCAGGAGCTCATCAGACTGAACTTATTCTATAAAGTCTTGCTTTTGTTCTGATGATGTAGATTAATGATCTTGATGCACGCAAAGCTCGATTGACTAGTTCTATTACTTCCCTTTGCAGATCTCCTTTGGAGATGGTTAATACTCTAAGGTATTTAAAACAACACACCTGCTCAATAGTTTTCCTTTCAACTTTAATTTGTATCGTATAGGGTACTTACCAAATGTTGCGCATTTTTATGGGCAGAAATTTTCGTACTAAATGTTTATATTTTCTTAGAAAAGATACCTATAGAAAAGTATTTACAAATCATCTTCAGATTCTGCAAATAACATAGAACAGAGTGAGGCACTCTTTGAATTAGCTAATTCTAGGGAGTATGTAATTCCTTTGCCTTTCTGAGCTCTGGGTCCCACACGCCCAGTGGGCATAGCTTGGCAAGGTAATTACAAATAGTACCACTTATCGATTCGCGCAGCTCAAGCCTTCAACTGCTTTCCCTCTTCTCGCTTTACCGGCCGTGTTCGGAAATAGTAAGAAAGATAGGGTTGGTGATAGAGTTTGCCATCACCCCTGTATTATTGTTGACGCGCGTGCGTGACTGCAAGTAGAATGAGAAAAAGTACTTGTTTTCGCTAGTAAGGGCAACATTGTAAACAATCTCCCTAGCCTGTCCTCTAAGGGACTTACCAGAGGAGAACTTAGATGTTGAAGGAATCGACATTACTGTTAACAATTATCAGTTTATATACTTTTACAATAAACAGTAATTACATTGTGATTTTTATGACCACTCACTGCCGCTTGCAATGTCCTCTCTCCCACCTCTGAGAAAAATCTCTCGATGTGCATGCGTGTCTGATTTCACGTGGACATGCGGGAGAAGGTAGAATGACGTAATCGGCAATAGTTGCGCCCACTCGTTCTGCGCAGCATTTTCATTATCCTGACAAGGAATAGAACTTTGAAGCGTGCCATGTCTATGGTCCGTGAGCGGTAAATGAGACCCCAAGGACGTGAAGCAAACCATCTAGGAGTAAGTACATCAATATAATACACAATAGGGTTAGTACTTTGATACTACGCTTCTTGCTAAAAGAATCATTGCGAAAAAGGGGAGGACTGGCTGATAATATGAAGAACAAAGCGATGGAAAATATTTGATGTGTTCCATTCACATGACTATCTCTACATTTCTGTAACAAATTATTGTTAAAAAGCTTATTATTCTATGTACTTCTTGCTAATCGAGATAAACATTAGCAGAAATTGTCTTATTGCTTGCCTTCTTGTAAGTAGAAGGGAAATAAGGGAGAACCATAGGCTAAAGCGACAGTCAAACCTTTTTAAACCTGGTTGCTATGTGATTGAAATTGCTTTATTTGTATCAGCAGGAGTTGACAAATGCCTGTATGAGATTAAGTATAATTATTTTAAAGCTGAAGCCAATAAAAGGAATATCTCAGAAACAGTCATATAAATAAAACAAAAATAAAACGTACATGACATGAATTATGTGTTTTAATGAGATCCACATTTGTGTGTAGTAAGTTCTTATCTATCCCTTACGGTTATGCAAAATTCAGCAAAATTCATTAAGAATAAAGAGATCTTCAGAGGCTATTCACGGAAAATTTAAAATACATATTTTATTTGTAGTTTAAATATATTTAATAACTTTAACACATATTTTAATCAAAATCGTTAGGGCCATTTTTAAGAAAATCAAAATTTTGGAATATTTTTCCAATGAAACTGTTGTTTTTGGGTGGGGAGATTTTTCTTAAAATCTTCGCTTCGAATCCTTAGGAGATACTAAACTCAAATACCAAATTTGGTATTTAACGGACTTTTTTATTTTGAGCTATGCTGTCCGCAGACACACGCTGTCCTTTTTTTTTTAAGTCTTTTTTTTTTTTTTTGATTCAAGGGGTCTCAAAGCAGGCATTTTGGGTGTAATGTGACACCTTCTCTGTACACTATGCCTATAGTACGTGTAAAGAAAGTAAAAAGAGGAACTTTAAGAGTGGGTATGTAGTAAACTTACAGTCTACTTAAAGGCTTACAGCCAGGAAAGAAATTCTTCCAGGTATACTGACATTTTCTAATAAGAGCTGATGAACTCTCTCACTCCTCTCTCTCTCTCTCTCTCTCTCTCTCTCTTTCTCTCTCTCTCTCTCGTTAATGCTTTATTTTGCATATTATGCATTAAGAAGCTCCGAAGTACATTAGACATTGATGTCAATCTTCATTATTTCTTTGATTCCCCTCTCTCTAAGAAAAAAAATGCATGCACCTATCTGCTGAAAGTGTCAGCTCCTGTTTATTTGTACTTTTACAAAGCCATAGGCATCCCTCCCTCAACAATTTTACTGAAAGGGCCTACTCTCCTGAAATTTCAAATTAGATTTCGTATTTAAAAAAAGTTTAATTTCCAGGAGCCCTAACTGCCCCCTGTTTGACGTGTGCAGATATCCCTTTGTGCATTAAAAGAGTGGCGCAATTCAACCGCCTTGACTTTACAACTCATGTTTATTGATGGAGACAATGAGCGGGTGCCCTCATTGAGACGAGTAAACCGAAGAGGAATCACCACAGTTCCCTACTTCTTAACTTGAAATAACTCGTTGAGTTCTAACAAGTTGGCGCCTAATAGTGTACATATTTTTACGTTCTCTATTTGTACTCGTACTTTGTAACAGAGAAGGTATTGTATTCCACCAAAAATTGTCAAGATTTTACCGGAAATACGAGGTTTGTCTGATAAGTCCCGGGTTTCACACAGATATGGTGCCGCTAGACAGTAGCACTGTATAGTTTAACACTTGACTAGCTTGTATCCATAGTTACAGGTCAATAGCTTGTTTAGTTTTCGAATTACAGCATTTTAAACAAGACAACGTTAGAGTTTTGACGAAAATGGAGGATTTGGAAAAACGAGCAGAGATTAAATAGCTCCATTTGAAAGGCTAAACGCCTAAAGAAATCTCAGTGGAATTTTTGAGACGGCTTATTACCATGGATGAAACTTAGATACATCACTACACTCCAGAAAGAAAATCACAGTCAAAACAGAGAATTGCGCCAGATGAATCAACTCCAAAAAAGGCGAAGTCAATTTTGTCAGCTAACAAGGTTTGGCGAGTGTTTTAAGGGATGAACAGGGAATTATTTTTGTTGATTACTTGGAAAAGGGTAAAAGTATCACTGATGACCATTACGCAAGCTTACTGCAACATTTGAGAGATGAGGTGAAAAGAAAAATACCTCATTTGGCAAAAAAAAAAATATTTTTTCATCACGACAATGATCAGGCTCATCGTTCAGTCATTGCAATGGGAAAAACTTGCATATTAAAGTTGGGATTGCTTGAACATCCACCCTATTCACCAGATCTAGCACCCAGTGACTACCACCTGTTCCCAAACCTCAAAAAATTCTTGGAGGACGAAGATTTCACAGCCAAGAGGTCATTGATGCTGTAAAAAGCCATTTTGAGGATCTTGATAAATCGTACTACAGAGATGGTTTAATTAAATTAGAACACCGATAAGACAAATGTATTAGCCTTCCTGGAGATTATGTTGAGAAATAAAGAAAAAAAATGTTTAAAGCTGTATTCATTGAGAGCCCCGGGACTTTTGCAACAAGAAGATTTTCAAAAAAATCCTCCCACCCCAAACTGCTCTTTAAATCAAGCATGTTTCGAAAATGCTGATTTTCTTAACAATGGCTCTAAAACTTTTGATTAAAATAGCATATGTTGAGGACATTCTTATGCTAAATGAAATGTATATCTTGAATTTTCTGAGAGTAGCCTCTGAAGAAGTCCTCTTCATTCTGGATGACTTTTGTAATAACAGAGAAACCATAACAAATAGAGAAAAATGTCATTAAAAAGATAGATGTCGTTAAAACATACACTTCAGATCAAACAAGTTCTTTTAGTGTTAATCGTGAGATATTCATAGTTTAATTTCGTTTTTCAAATTTATGCATTTGCCAAATTAAAAAGCATTACTCATATTTCTTTCTTTTGGTCAAGGAAAGAGAGCGCAGTGTTAGTGCATGACGTATCTACAGTGCAATATGTAATAACATTATTCCTGAAAATGAGTAAGTCTTCAAGGGTCTAATTAATAAAATGGCTTTCGGTCATTTTCAGGCTCATGACCTTCTGCAGGAAATTGATGCCAAATGTGAAGGCCATTGAGCTGAAAATAAGCAGAAAACGCGACACGGTTGATTACCAATGAAGTCATACTCAGTTTTATTCGCCACTAAAGTTTCAAGTCTTTCATATTTCTGCAAAAGTTTACATCGATACACGTGAAGTAGGGATTATTAAGTAATGCATCTGTGAAATTTTGAAATTTCACAGTATTTGAGACATTTTATTGAAATTCATCCCAGCTGTTATACAAAATAACAATGACGTCTGTGCCACATATCGAAGTTATATCTTGCATTGTTATTTAAATAACTGTTTTTATTTGCATTGCTCTAATAAAAATTACATACATTTTTAAAAATATACACATTAAAATTTATAGTAAAATGTTATAGTCAATGGGTTTTCAAATATATCTATCACACATTTTTAATATTACCCATATTTATTGTACAAACACATTACACTACATACTCTCCAACACATCTGATTTTTTAAAATTCAATAATTTACTTCTCAAAATTTGAGCATTATTTATAAAAAGGTTATAAAAACCATTTTCTTTTATGTATTTTGGAAAGCAGCATATAAAGTTTACAGAAAATTAGTAAAAAATTGCATCATTTTGAGTCTGTTAATAAGTATCCTTTGCCGTTAATAGTGTCAAGTAATTAGTAGTTAAAGTGTATCAACTAACGTTTTATTATTTTAGTATTTTATTATGAAAGAAAACAAGTCTGTTGTGTATCACTTATATGACTTTCTGTAGCTGATCTGCAAACTAACTTCTTACAAAATATGGTTTTGTGAATCGATATGAGCATAAGCTGAATGTCCTTATTACTCTGTTCCTGATAAATAGGAAGAAACTAAAGGAATACTCTATGCAAAAGCGATAGTCAAATGTTTAAAAAGCTGTCCCTATATGACTGTCATTGAAATTTCCTTATGTACTTGGCCAGGAGTAAGAGGGGAAAAAAAAGCCCTCCTGTTTAAGAAAAGTGTAAGTAATGTGACAATGCGATCTGTGCGTGCGATCTCTCATGCTCACTCTGGTATGCGGCGGGAGCTGGAATATGAGACACTGCAGTTGAACGCGTAAACAACGGCGCGACGGACGCAACAGGAACTTTCGTCACGCGAGATTCTTCTCAGGACATCATGATTCTTCCCGATAATGTAGATGTTTCTCCAAGCTTCGGTTTCTAGTACTTTCGACAAGTTCCCAGAAAGTCATTTTCTCACTATAAAGGGAGGAAGAATTGCAGTCAATACCCTGCTATGAACTGCACTGTGTCGTGGGTGACTACAGTGCTAGCGCGCGGTGGGGCAGAATGGATGGATGGTGTGTGTGGCCGCGCCGTGGCCGAGTGGTTAGACCACTTGCCTCTCACCTAGACGGCCGGGGTTCGATCCCAAGCGACCGCATGTGAGATTTGTGGTGGACAAAGCGGCGCTGGGGCGGGTTTTCTCCGGGTATTCCGGTTTCCCCTGCCATCGCATTCCACCGGTGCTCCATCATCATTCAAGTATCACCAGTGTCACCGCCTGCGGTGCCATAAGTAGTTAAAGCGGGCGTTAAACACTACCAAAAAAAAAATGGATGGTGTGCAGTCATAAACTATTAACAGTCTAACGTTGAGAGAAATATTTGCAGCAGGATTTAAATCTTTCACTGAGTCAATAAATATGCCACAGATTTTAAAATTGAAACCAATAACTAGGAATATCTCGGAAACGGTTACCTTCACACAAACATGAAAATAGTATAAACTATGTTTTGCGGAAATCTACATGTTTTGTGTGGTTAGCTTTTGCCTATCTCTTACGGTTTACCAATTATACAAATCCAGAATGAAGAGGTCTTTATAGGCTATTCCCAGGAAATTTTAGATATGAGATATGCATTTTATTTCTCATATAAATATATTTAAAATATGTTATTTTAATCAAAAATTTTACAGCTATTTTTGAGAAAATTAAAAAAAATTTAACCTTTTCCCATGTAAAGGGTAATTTAGGGTAGGGGATATCTGAAAAATCTTCCTGTTTCATTCTTGGGCGTCACTGAACTTAAATACCAAGTTTGGTATTTAACAGACTTTTCGTTTTTGAGTTATGCTGATCACAGTCACACACATTCACGCTGACCAGTTTATAATTTTTTTACAGGAGGTCTCGATATTGAACTTTTGGGTGGAATAGAATACCTTCTTATTCTATTATGTACGTTGTACATATGCACTAGAAAAAGAAAGAAATCTGATGTGTACCATTCACATGACTTTCTCTATATCTCTGCAACAAATTATTGTTAAAAAGCTTATACTACTACTTACTTCCTGCTAATCAGAAAAAAATTAGCAGAAATAGTCTTATTACTTGCTTCCTTGTAAGTAGAACGAAAATAAGGGGTTAAAGTGATAGTCAAAAGCTGGCTGCTATGTCACTGAAGTTCCTTTGTTTCTATGGACAGCAGTTGACAAATTCCTGTATGAGAAAAGTGCAAGTTTTTCATAACAGAAACCAAAAACAAGGAACGTCTCAAAAACGATAAACTCCATGAAAAAAATATATATAATATAAATTGTGTGTTTTAACTGCTCTACATTTTATGTGTAGTAAGTTTTTGCTCATCTCTTACGGTTTAGCAGTTATTCAAAATTCCGTAAAATTCGTCCAGAATAAAGTACTGTTCAGAGGCTATCCCCAGAAAATTCAAGATATACATTTTATTTGTCAGGTAAATATCTTTAATATTCAATATGCTAGTCAAAATCGTTAGAGTCATTTTTGAGAAAATCAAAATTTTCGAAAGAAATTCCATGTAAAGGGTTGCTGGGTGTGGGGGGATTTTTCTCAAAATCTTCGTGTCGCATCCCCGGAAGATACTAAACTTAGATACCAGGTTTGGTATTTTACCGACTTTTCATTTTTGAGTTATCGTGTTCACAGACACACGGACAAACGGACACACACACACAGAGGACCCTGAAACATATATTTCCGGTTAAATCTCGGTATCGAATTTTTGGGTGGAGTGCAATACCTTCTCTATACACTATGTACATAGTGCGTATAGAGAAAGTAAAAGTTTTTCCCAATTTTTGTTAAATTTCATAGATGCATCACCTTAAGTAAGAAGTGAGAATAGTTTGTTGCATAACAGGTAGAAAAAGTAACATCAAGTTTTTAACCCTCAGTGCATAGGGCTTGTGAGAAATTCAGCTCTACAATGTTAATGAAGAAAAATTGATGTGTTCCATTCACACGACTTTCTCTAGCTGTTCCGGAAACAAATGCTTCTGACAAAAGATTATTCTTTTGTCTACATCTTGCTAATCAGAACTGGACTTACGTACTTGTTTCTTTCAAGTAGAAGGGAAATAGAGGAACACACTAGTCTAAGGTTAGTCAAATCTTTTAAAAGCCGGTCGTTATATCAAACAATTTATATTCGGCTCCCTTTCCTTGCTAGGAGTAAACAAAAGAGAAGAAAACAAAAGTAGACGATTTCCCCGTTTGAAAAAAAGCTTAAGTAGGTTAAAACTGAAACCAATAACACGGAATATCTCGGAAACCGTTAGCTCTACAACAAAAAAGTGTATTGCATAAAAGGTGTATTATAACGAAATCTACATTTTTAAGCGTTTGTTTATCTCTTACGATTTACCAGACATATAAAAGTCATACTAGTCATCTAGAATGAAGAAGACTTTAGAGAATATTCCCAGAAAATTCAAGATATACATTTTGTTTATTATAAACATATACAAATCAAATGGTATTTTAATCAAAAATAATTTGCGCCATTTTGATAAAATCAAAATGTTCCAAAAATGTTCCATATAAGATAGAAAGGGGGAGGGATTTTCCTAAAAATCTTCTTGTCGCATTCTTGGAAGACAATGAACTTAAACACCAAGTTTGGTATTTAATCGACATTTCGCTTTACGGTTATGCTGTCCAGAGATACACATAGACACGTGGACCTTTTTCTAACAGCGCTTTTTACTCTCCCCACACGTACCATGTACATAGGAATAGAGAAGGTATTTTAATGCACCCAAAAAATCGATATCGAAATTTCACTGGAAATACAGGTTTTGGGTCCCCCTGAATCCAAAAAAAATCATTATTAGAAAAAGGTTCCTGTGTGTGCGTGCCTGTGGAGAGCATATAAGGAAATATCGGTTAAATAATAAACTTGGTGTTTAAGTTTATTATCTTCCAAGGATGCGATACGAAGATTTTCAAGAAAATCCCCCTACTCCCAGCCACCCTTTCCTTCGAAAATCTTGATTTTCTTAAAAATGACTAACGATTTTGATTAAAATGTCGTACATTAAATATATTTACATGACAAATAAAATGAATATCTTTAACTTTCTGGGAATAGCCCCCGAAGACTACTTTATTCTGGATGAATGCTACGGAATTCTGCATTAACTGGTAAACCGTAAGCGATAGACGAGAGCTAACTTAACAGAAAATTATAGCTCGTTAAAACACACAATTTATGTTGTCTTTTTTTTTCGAGGAGTTGATCGATGTTGAGATATTCCTTGTTATTGGTTTCAGCTTTAAAATACTTATACTTTTCTCATACAGGAATTTGTCAAATCCTGTCCATACAACACAGAAACTTCAGTCACATAGCAACCAGCTTTTGAGTATCACTTTAATTTATTTCAGTTCTACTTAAAATGAACCAAGGAATAGAATAACTTTTTTCTGGATTAACATGAAGGAAACTTTTCAGCAAACATTTGTTGTGGAGAAGAAGAGAAAGTCAAGTGAATGGAACACATCAGTTTTTTTTTTTTTTTTGTTTTTTTTAAGAGGACGGTGAAATCCCAATATCAATACTTTATCTATCCACTACATAAGTGCTATAGAAAATAACCAGGAATCGAGCAAGACGACAACACCTCATTAAAAAGGGAAAGTAACCTTAAAGTGTAGGCTGTGCAGATAATAATCCTCCTTCCATCAAACCACTCCATATCTTTTATAGAGAGCCGACAGTATTTCAGGTAGACAGTGGCAAATTGTTCGTGCATTGGGAGCTAATGCAATCCACACCACGTATAGTGAAGATGTTCCGGTCGAATGCACGGTGGTGTCCTTCCCAAGGTTGTTCTGCTCCAGCGAAGTCAACAACCTGGCAAGGTCCCGTGTTCTTCTTGGAAAAACCAGGAGGCACATTGCGGTTGCAAACCGCTAGCACGGTCGTCTCATGGGTGGGGAATGCTGCTCCAACATTCTTTTTATTACCTCCACATGGCGATTCATCTTCCCCTCCCTCTCTATTGTTGATTTCCTCTAACTACTTTTCTTTTTACTCTTCTTTCACCAGTCCCTGCATGCAGAATAATATTGCGTCACGGTTTGGAGGTATTGACCGCAAAACAAAAGACACTCCTGAGGAATGTGACAAATACTGAATAAATGAGTATATGTAAAGAGAGAAAATTTGTTGGTGTTTCTATTTTTACTTTATCTTTAGTAATAGTGTATAGAGAAGGTATTGTATTCCACCCAAAAATTCGATACCCAAATTTCACCAGAAATATATTTTTTGGGTCCCCCTGAATCTAAAAAAGCCATGTTTGATATCTTCCAAGGAAGTGACACGAAGGTTTTCAAGAAAACACCCCTACCCCAAACTACCCTCTACATGAAAAAAATCGAAAATTTTGATAAAAAAATATCGTATATTAAAGTTATTTAACCTGATAAAATGCTTATGTTGAATTTTATGGAAATAGCCTCAGAAGACTACTTTATTCTGGATAAATTTAACGGAATTTTGCATAACTGCTAAACCGTAAGAGATGGACAAAATCTTACCACAAAAAATTTAGAGCACGTTAAAACACACAATTATGTTATATACATTTTTTTTACTGGGGTTGATCGTTTTTTATATATTCCTTGTTTTTGGTTTCAGCTTTACAAAACAATTTATCAATACAAACAAAGGAATTTCAGACACATAGCAACCAGATTTTGACTATCACTTTGACCTATGTTGCTCCCTTATTTCGCTTCTACTTACAAGGAAGCAAGTAATAAAACTATTTCTGCTAATTTTTTCTCGATTAGCATGAAGGAAATAGAATAATAAGCTTTGTAACAATAGTTCATTGCAGAGATGTAGAGAAAGTAATGTGAATGCAACACATCAGATTTTTTTAAAAATCTAATGCATTACATTCATCTCTACGTATACTGAACAAAAATTTTTTGTTAATTATTTCATTTGTATAGCCCATTATATGGTCTTTTTTTTTTTTTTTAAATAACAGTTCCGGAGTCTTGTCAACTCTCTGGCGCTGAATTCCTTTTTCCTCTTTTTTCATGTTCATAACATTTACTTTGTTTTTCTGTTTGAGTCCGTTTGCTGTTTTGCTTCTAATACACACATACATATACACATTTAAAAACACGTAAAAAATGTAAATGACGTGTTATTTATGGACGCTCTTTAACTGCTGTGGTTCTCAGCGTCCCATTCTATATTGGGCGTGAAAAACCGCATAATTTTGCTCAGAGGCCTCTCTATCAGGCTTGCGGTTCTTTTACGTGCCGTAAATCTATGACACGGGACCAACGGCTTTACTTCCCTTCCGAAGAAAGCCATGCTAAGGATTTTTACACCCGAAAAAATCCATCGTCCTCCGCCGGGTTTGAACCAGCAACCTTGGGTATATGAAGTCAGCATGGTAACCATTACACCACGGAACGCGACTAAAAACACTTAAACACACATCCCAAGGCAAATTCGAACCCACTATCCCCTACACCACGAAGCACAAAAACGAGGCACTTTAGTGAGCGCGGACATGAGTACCAGCATATGGCTTGTGAAACTCGTATTAGTTTAGGTTTAGAACATTAGATTAATTGTTTTAAATCACTAAACATGCGCACATTTACTCTCACATTCATACTTCCAGACTCTGGAGGATAGGGAATAATTCTGGATAGATAAAATGTCGCCACCGCAGCCGGGAATCCAACCAGGGACCTTCGGATGAAACGAAGTATTCTTATAAAAGCTTATTCATCTATGTAGTTCATGCTTATTAAGGCAATCATTAGCAGAAATGGACTTACTTATCTGGGTAGTTAATTCCTTAAAAGTAAAGTCAGTAAAGTAATACATTAGGCTAAAACGATAGTCAACATTTTAAAAGTTGGTGGTTATGTGAAACACTGGAATTCAGTTCCCTTTTGCATTCTCGGAAGTAAAACAAAACAGAGGTGAAACGAAAGTTGACGTTCCGCTTGATAAAAGTTTAAGCAATTAAAACTGAAACCAATAACAAGGAATCCTAGGAAACGGTTAACAACAAAAAATGTGTGTTAAGGTTTTGTTTATCTCTTAAAGTTTACGTTTTATACAAAATTCATCTAAAATGAAGAGGTCTTTAGAGACTATTCCCAGAAAACTTAAGATATACATTTCGTTTGTCATAAAAATATCTTAAGCATACTGGATTTTAATCAAAATCGTTAGAGAAAAATCAATATTTTCGAAAACATTTTCCATGTAAAGGATAATTTGGTTGGAAGGATTTTCCTGAAAATCTCTGTGTCGCATCCTTAAAAGACACTGAACCTAAATACCAAGTTTTCGCTTTTTTGTTTTTTAATTATGCCGTCCACACACACACACACACACACACACACACACACACAACACACAACACACACACACACACATACTGACCCCTTTCAAAAAATGCTTTTTTTATTCAGATGCCCTCAAATGAGTATATATTTTGATATTGAAAGTTTTGTTGAAATACAATACCTTCTGTACCCACTATGTACATCGTATGTACCGTTAGAGAAAACTAAAATGCCTATTTTAATAAGTTTTTCAACAGTAAAAATCTCTATTCATCTAGGACAGGAGTAGCCAAGTTTTACATAACCGAGCCATATTAAATCACAGACACAAGGCCTAAAGATCACATTAGTTTCCAAAATCAGAATTTTACAGAACAAAGCTCTAAATTTACATATTAATAACTTCTCTTATTTACTCTCCTCGACTGGAGGACATACAACTTCTAGGATTTAAGCCCAGCGCCGGAAGTCAAATGAATGTGGAGAAGCAGACAGTCTAGATCAGAGAGAGTAGCCAGAATGGGTAATCAGTCCAATGCCCGGTATGAGAGTGAGGAATGGAATGATATGAAATGACGGTGAGATAAATGAAAGGAAAGGTGAATCAGAAACTGTCGGGGAAAACAGATAACCTGGCAGAAACTCGCCCAGAAGCGCTTTGTCCAATTTTAATACTGATGTAATTAAACACATCACAAATAACCAGTCGTGTATTCATAATCTCATGAGAATGTACCCGTAGCTCTTAGGATATATTGTGTGTATATAGTGATTCATAATCAGGGCGAAGAATGTAACTTTCCTGTGCTATAATTTTACACACATTTGTGGTTCTAATTTAGTGCAGCCTTTCTTCAAAATTGACTCTAAAATTTACATTAACCCTAATTTACCCAAAGTTTGATTTGACATATTTAACTTTTGAAAATGCCTCTTCACAGATATAGGTACGTTGATGCAAACACTGATATTATTTTGGTGTAAGGTGTTTCAAATGAGGAAATGTATCATTCGACAGACGATTGCAAAAATCAAGTAAATTAACTTCCTTGTCTGTATATAAATAAAAAATCTGAGCGTTTAGTTTTATTTAATAGTTCAACATTAATCGAATACAGTGAATAAATTAATGCAGTACAGGTATGCCGTTTCTATTTATTTATATTTTTACTTTCTCTACTTCCTGCAAAGTATGTAGGTAGAGAAGATATTGCGCTCCATCCAAAAATTCCATGCAGAAATTTCACTAGACTTAGAAGTTATAGGGTCCATTGAATCGAACAATAAATAAATAAATTAAATAGATACGCGTATATATAGTGTGTGTGTTCGTAAACAGCATAACTCATAAATCAAGAGTATTTAACTTAATATTTAAGTTCAGCATTTTCCAACGATGCGACAAGAAATTTTTCAAGAAAACTCCGCACCTCAAACCACCATTTAAATGGAACAGTTCTCAAAAAATTGTATTTTTTCAAACGTGATTAATGATTTTGATTAAAATACTATATATAAACGATATTTACATGAAAATATACTCTATTTCATGAATTTCCTGGGAATAGCATTTGAAATTATCTTCTTTCCGGATATCTTTGTATAACTCTAAATCGTAAAGTGTAGACAAAGGTTTACCACACAAAAAAGATAGACTTCTCCTTAAATCAAATATATTTTTGTGTGATCTGAGCACGTCCGATATAATGTTTGTTATAGATTTAAATTATCTAATATCCATACTTTTCTCAAATGGGAAATCGTTATTCATAGTTTTTCATTTTGGCCAAGCAAAGGGAACTTCACCATAGTGAACAGAAAAGTTCGACTATGGTTTAGATTATTGAGTTTCCTTATTCCCCTTGTAGAAGTAAATAATATTGTAATAACAGGGAAGATAGAAGAATAAGCTCTCGTAAGAATAGGTTTCTGCAGCATAGGTAGAGAAAATTATATGAATATGAGATTTGTTTAAGTTTGCAAATGGGTCAAACAAAGGCAATTCTCTGGCCAGTTATTTCCACACTCCCCGGGACGTAGTTTGGAAAACCCTGTTCTAGAATATAGGTTATTAAAATTAACTAACATATTTGGTTTATCTAATTTCATTGATATTTTAAGGCCTTCCAGGTGAAAGGTGTAAATGTATTGAATCTTTAAAACTGAACTATAAAACGGGATTTTTATATAATATTTATATCATCTAATTGTCCTGTGATTTCTTAGCTCATTATCAGAACATTTTTGGTATGATTAAAGAATTATGATATGTTGCAATCACATGACTTTCTCTACCTGTTATGCAAACTATTATTAAGATTCTTTTATCTATATCATTCTAATATTGCTTATTGAGATAAGCTAACTTTCCGTATGAGAAAAGGTACTCATTTAGAATTGAAAAAATAAGGAATATCCTATAATCGGTCAACGCTACAAAAATTGTGTATATTTATGCGTAATATGTTTTAACGAGATATACATATTTTGTTTAGTAAGCTTTTGTTTATCTTATACAGCTTACTAGTTATGCAAAATTCATCCAGAGGCAATTCCCAGAAATTTCAGGATATACACTTTATTCGTGATATAAATATATTTAATATGCGATACTTCAATTAAAATCATTAATCTATTTCTGAGAAAAATAAATTTTCCGAAAATTTTTCCATCTAAAGGATAGTTTGACATAAGAGGATTTTTTAAAAATCTTCTTATCGCATCCTTTGAAGAAGCTAAAGTTAAATATCAAGTTTGGTATTTTTCTAAATATGCTATTTCGGGGATCTCAAAATATGCATGTCCGATGGAATCTCGTTATCGAATTTTTGGATGGAATAAGATCGTGTAGAGAAGGTAAAAATAGATAAGTCTTGGGCTTTAGAATCTGAGAAAATGACAGTGTTCTATATTTTTTCAAGCATACTATACTCGTTCTGCAAAACTCCATACACTTATACTATAAGACTCAATGAAAATTATGGACTACAACTGCAATATTGTCAATCATGATATACTTAATCTACATGGACAAAATATTAGAGAGTTATATTATAAGAGCTGGTAAAAACCTAGCACTTTCGTACACGGTATACTTGTGTGTTGGAGAAGTTGCCTAACTAGAAAAGGGTTCAGTCTGAACGTGAGAACCTTGCTCACCGTAGTTCAGACGGCGGTTTCTAGCGTATTTATCCTACCAAAGCAATTTGACACTGCGTTTAGGTAGACATTTCATTGATGTGAACGCTGTAAGGCAACATAAATTTGTCAACAGTGTTGCAGTTCCCTTCTGTGAATCTGAAGAGAAATATTATTTGTATGGAATGAATGGATGTTGATAGGCTTATGCAAGAAAGATAAACATGTTTGATATTTTGTTTTATTTTATTTTATGCTTTTTCCTATGACGTTATGAGACAAGTTATTTGAGCCTCATTTTATGGTTAACTTTATCTTTGGATTAAACGCCATGCTTGCAGGCAACTTCTCCGGCACAGGGGCATTATGTAGGTTCCTCGGCTAAGAGCTCGCGTTCCTTTAAATTGACTCACAGCTAAAAAGCTCAGAAATAAAACCTGATTTCCAAATCTTCACCATGGGAAATGTAATTTTATTTATAACTTATGGTATTTTTTCATGCAAATAAACAAGGTTAGCAGGAAAAACTTCAGTAAGTAGAAAAGATTCATTTGTTATACTTTTTCGATTTTAGAAGACCAATGTATTACCTCACCGTTTCTTGAATCATAACCAAAAAGCGCATTTAGCTCTAACTAATTGAGATTCTACCCACTCATCTATTTGTCAGCATGCCTGTATAGTTCATATTTTCTATCCGTCTTTAACATCACATCTCAAAACTCTCCAAAGTCCACTTCTCTGATTCATAAAGAGCAATCTTCAAATTAACAATGTATTACACTTTTGTTTAGGTAGATGTGGGATCAAAGTTTTAGTCCGCAATGTCCTCTTCTTCGTGAAAACTTTATTGGTCATCGTAATTCGTGATTTAATCCCCGTGGTGCACAGGCGTTCTTTCTCAATAAATGTCCCATTTGAACTGATTCTCATGTTTACTTTTTCTACGCGTACTATGTACCCAGTGTGTAGAAAAGGCATTGTATTGCACCCAAAATTTCGATACCGAGATTTTACCGGAAATATAGATTTTGAGACCCCTGAGTCCAAAAAAAAAAAAGTAATTTTAGAAAAATGTCAGTGTTTTGTCTATCTGTCTGTGTTTGTACGTGTGTCAGTGGACAGCATAGCTCAAAAACGAAAAGTCCGTTATATACGCGGTTTTTAAGTTCAGTATTTTTCAAGGATGCGATAAGTAGATTTTCAAGAAAATCCCCCCACCCCTAACTACCATTTAACATGGAAAACTTTTTGAAAATTTAGATTTTCTCAAAAATGGCTCTAACGATTTTGATTAAGATATCTTATATTAAAGATATTTACATGGCAGATAACATGTATCTCTTGAATTTTCTTGGAATAGCCCCTGAAGATGTCTTTATACTTTCTTGCTGAATTTTGCATAACTGGTAAACTGTAAAAGATAGACAAAAAGTTAAAACACAAAAAATGAAATTATCATTAAAGCACATAATTTATGTCATATACAAACAAAGGAACTTCAATCACATAGAAACTAATTTTGACTATCGTTTTAGCCTATGGTACTCCCGTATTTCCCTTCTACTTACATGGAAGCAAGTAATAATACCATTTCTGTTAATTTTTCTCAATTAGCATTAAGTACATATAAGAATAAGCTATTTACAATAATTTTTGCAGAGACGTAGTGAAAGTCATGTGAACGGAACGCATCAGATTTTTTTAATTCTTAATCTTCAATATCAGTTTTGAGAGTCTCTTATTTATTTGATATTGTCATCACTTTTGATTTCTCATATTGATTTCCATTCCACATTCTCCTCCTGTTTCATCCAGTCAGTCGATCATATCTTGCAGTATTTCTTGATGCTTTTTCAGAAGCGCCGGATCATTTGTATATATGACAGTGTTAATTGCGTTTCCTTTCCTCATATAATAAAATATCTAACTTCTTTTAAGCTTATTTTACTAACCAATCTCCGATGGTTTACAAGGCTAAATGGAGGTTATAATTACAAGGGAATGTAATTACAAGGAAGTATGAAATAAAACTATTTCTGTTGTTTTTCTCAATTAACATTAATTAGAAATATAAGAAATTCTGCGCGATGATTTACTCTGGCGAACGATAAATGAGGTAGTAACTTCAGAAGAAGTGTATACTATATACTTAAAAAGGGTTGTGTTCTCTATAAGGTAAAATGAAATTGAAATGTAATGGTAAACAAAACATAAATGACAAAGCATAACCAAAGTTTAAAGCAAACCATTAGTAAACTGTAGCAGAATAACTATCGACGAAATAATTATGAAAGCGTTAAGAATATGCGTAACATCGTAAACAAAATATCGCAAATTATTTATTATAAAGGATATCAGTTTGGGTTGGAGACATATCCTTGAAAAGCTTCATAAAATCGCATATTTGGGTGATTTTTAAACAGTTCCGCTCCGGCGCTGTATTCCTTTTTCTATTTCTTGTGTTGTTTCCTTTTCTGCATGTTAACTACATTTTCTTTGTTTCCCTTTTTCTTTTTACTCACAAACACACATACATTTACAAGCATATAAACAACC
Source organism: Hymenopus coronatus (assembly GCA_030762935.1). NCBI lineage: Eukaryota > Metazoa > Arthropoda > Insecta > Mantodea > Hymenopodidae > Hymenopus > Hymenopus coronatus. The sequence continues at coordinate 99,802,870 of CM060881.1, forward strand.
ACGATCCCCTGCGCCACGAAGCACTAAAGCTAGTCACTTTAGTGAGTGCGGCTATGGAGGCCAGCATACTGAACTAATGCTAAAATCAGTATGTATTAGTTTTTCTTTTTAGAGGTATTTTCTATCTGTCTGTCTCACTCACTCACTCACACACACACAGCGGCTAGCATTCAGTGAATACACTTTCTTCTGAAGCTGTTACTTCATTTAGGCTCGGCAGAATTAAAAATTCTATCTGAGAAAAATGACTTTCAAGTTTACCTTAGAGTCATTTAACTAGCGCAATACCTTGAAATGCGTCCAAAACATGTTACATACCCCCAAAGGAGAACCAAATTTGCAAATATGTACTTTAAATTGGGTGATTACGAGATAGTGCTTCACCTTTAATAGAACAACTTATATATTTTCATGATCATTCAGTATTCATTACTATCATAATTGTAATCTCAGTAGGTTATAAAATGTTATCATTAATAACAAATAAATTTATAGATCGATATGCTATAGACGGTCAATACTTACAAATTCTTTGAACAGTTTTACCTGCAGTAGTCCTAATTTTTTGCATTAAAAATAGACGTCGCACTTAAATCAATAAATATTTATTTGATAACCATTACCAGGATCATACCAACACCGCCGCTTGGTTGCTGAAATTTTGTCCCGCAGGAGTTCTTTTACACTGTAAATATACTTAAAAACATTCAGTCTGGACCGAGTTCGAACCCGGGACCTTGAGATCAGAAGATTAATTGAGCTACCTAGATTGACGTCGCACAAAATTACCTAAAAATTAAGGTAAGAACAGTTTACACAAGACTGGGTAGAGAAACCCATGTGAGTGAAATAATTTTTTTTACTTTCTCTACACGTACTGTGTACATAGTGTATAGAGAAGGTATTGTATTATACCCAAAAATTCGATACCGAGATTTCACCGGAAATACATGTTTTAGGTCCCGCTGAGATCAAAAAAGCATTTTTAGAAAAATGTCTTTGTTTGTCTGTCAGTCTGTCTGTGTGTGTGACTGTGTATGTGTCTGTGGGCAAAATAGCTTAAAAGCGAATAGCTCAAAAATACTAAACTTGGTATTTAAGTTCAGCATCTTCCAAGAACACGACTCGAAGATTTTCAAGAAAATTCCCCCAATACTAACTACCGTTTACATGGAATATTTTTCGAAAATTATGGTTTTCCAAAAACGTGGATCTAACGATTTTGATTAGAATATAGTATATAAAAGATATTTTCACGACAAATAAATCGTATATTTTTAATTTTTTCAGAATAGCCTCTGAAAACATCTTTATTCTGGATAAATGTTGCGGAATTTTGCATATCTGGTAAATCATAAGAGATAGAAAAAAACTTACTGCACAGAAATGTAGATCTCGTTAAAACACACAATTTATGTCTTCTACATTTTCGTTGTGTAGGTAACCGTTTCCGAGATATTCCTTGATATTGGTTTCTATTGTGAAGTACTTATACTTTTCTCAGACAGAAAGTTTCCGTTTTTCTTCTGCTCTACTTCTGGCCAAATAAAGAAGCTATTTGCAATGACAATCGCATAACGATAGATTTTAAAACATTTGATTATGATTTTAGAGTATCACTTTATCCTTATAAGCAACTAAGTAATAAGAATAATTTATCTTCATTAGCATTGTGTAGAAAGAAGAATAATCTTTTGTAAGATGTTCGTAGAGCAGCTAGAGGCAGTCATGTGAGTGTAACACATCAGATTTTTTTTATTCTAGAAAAAAGTAAATATTATGTTGGAATTTGAAGAAATGTGGTATGGACTTGCGTCAGTCCAAGGTAAGGATAATTTCCAGCAGTAATCAAGGGACTCCATTAGGTGCCTCCAGAGTACTGGGATCGGAAGCAGAGCTGAAGGGGAAGAGATTTCCTGTATCACGTACACCGGATATTGCAGTCGATGACATCATAATCAGCTCCTTCTAAGACGGAGGGTTGCAAAAACAATCCTACCCCTCTAGGGAGAACCCGGTGGTGGGGGATGATGACTCAAGTCTCAGAGTTCGTGATGTGAGAATATGTGGGGCTCCCAACTATTGGAAATTCTAGCCTTGCGGTGTGCGCCCTGTGGGCAGGAACCCAATGGAATTTCCTTGATTGTTTCAACACTTCCATGCGGTTCTTTTTACAACAATAAACAGGAAATACAACAATTTGTTTGCTCCTTATTGTGAGAAATCCTTTAGCGAATACAATAAGGAAATAGCTTTAGAAAGAGAGAGTGTTTAATGCCGTTTTGAGGAGAAAAGAATGTTGGGTTTAATGTCAGGAATTACTTAAAAGAAGAGTGTTGTAATATCTGCATGTATTTGGCGGTGCAGATATCCTTCGTCCGTTAAAAGAGTGGCAGAATTCAACGGAGTTATTTGAAGATAAGACCAACCAGCAGGGAACAAACGAGAGATACCTCTGTTTTACCCGTCTTTATGATAGTGACCCACTCCACCGTCTTCGCCATAAGCAGAAATCTTCTTATTGCTTGCTTCTTTGTTAAGTAGAAGGGAAATAAGGGAATATACTAGGATAAAGCGGTAGTGGTTGAAAACTGGTTGCTATGTGACACATGTGAAATCCCCTTCTCTTTGCATGGTCAGGTGTAATTCAAAAGATACGTATATGAAATGACGGTTTCCCTTAAGATAAGTATTTTAAAATTGGAATCATTTACTTGAAATATCTCGGAAACGGTTACCTCCACAAAAAGCGGGAGAGCGGTGTGTTTTAACAAGATCTACATCTTCTGTATAACATGGTTTTCCTATCTCTTATGGCTAACCCATCAAACAAAAGACGTCCAGATTCCCAAAAACTGCATATATGCTTAGTATTGTATATCTAAAATCATATTATTTCAATACAAATCTTAGATTCATTTTTGACAAATATTTGCTGTAAGACCAGTTTGGGTGGGCGGATATGAAGGAAAATCCTCGTGTCACGTGCTTGGAAAATGGTGAACCTAAATATCAAGTTTGCTATTTAACCCATTTTTTTCGTTTTCGAGATATGTTATTCAGAAAACACAAACACGGATACACACATGTAAGCACTTCCGGACTTACACATTTTCTAAAAGTGTTTTTCTATAATTCAGAGCACCTCAGAACATGTATTTCCGGTTATTTCTCGCTATCTCATTTTGTGTGGAAACCAATCCTTCTCTACCTACTTTGTGCACTGAATATATATGCTAGAGAAAGTATAAATGTTTTTTTGTATTCCGTGGGCCTCAAAAATTAAATTGAATCATAATAAACATAAATCACAGTTAAACTCGTCCAACCGTTCGTACCAGTCGTAAAACATAAAAAATCCCAATGTTCGAACTTCGATATCATTGGTATCCAAAAGATTTGGGGAAAGGGCTCAGTGGGTAGGTCGCTGGCCTTTCACTTAGGCGGCTTTGGTTTGATCCCAAGCGAGGGATTTGTGGTAAACAAAGTGGCGTATGGCGGATTTTCTCCGGGTCCTCTGGTTTTCCCCGCCCCTATATCACAATTTCTCCATCATCACAGTTTTTATTATCCATTTCGCTTGCATTTCATATCATTCACTTCCTCACGCACACGCCTTGCAGGGGCTGACCACTCGTTCCAGGGTCACATATAAATATAAAGTTTGATATTTTACCGACTTTTCGTTTTCAGTTATCGTGTTCAGAGATACACGGACCTTTTTCTGAAAAGGCTTTTTTTGAATACAAGGGACCCTAAAACGTGTATTTCCGGTGAAATCTCTGTGTCGAATTTTGGATGTAGTGCTTTACCTTCTCTATACACTAAGTACAAAGTACGTGTAGGGAAAGTAACCATCTTGTGAATGTAAATTATCATTACACTGGATTTAAAAGAACGAAATAAATGTACATAGTGTATAGAGAAGGTACTGCACTCCACCCAAAAATTCGATACCAAGATTTCACCGGAAATATATGTTTTAGGGTCCCCAATATCCAAAAAAACATTTTCACAAAAAGGTCCGTGTTTGTGTGTGAGTGTGTGTCCGTGTGTCCATGTGCCTGTGAACACGATAACTCAAAAACGAAAAGTAGCTAAAATACCAAACTTGGTATTTAAGTTCAGTATCTTCCAAGACACGAAGATTTTGAGAAAAATCCCCCCACCCCAAAGTACCTTTTACATGGAACTTTTTTCGAAAATTTTGATTTTCTTAAAAATGGCTCTAACGATTTTGATTAAAATATCGTAATTTAAAGATACTTACTTGAAGAATAAAATGTATATCTTGAATTTTCTGGGAATAGCTTCTAAAGACCTGTTTATTCTGGGTGAATTTTGCTTAATTTGGCATAACTAGTAAATCGTAAGAAATACACAGAAGCTTACTATACAAAAAATGTAGGCCTTGTTAAAATACACCACTTACGTCATATAAATTTTTTTCGTGGAGCTTACCGTTTTCGAGGTATTCATTGCTATTAGTTTCAGTTGTGAAGTACTTATATTTTTCTCAGACGGGAGTGTCCGTTTTTCTTTTGTTCTACTCCTGGCCAAGAAAAGAAGCGATTTGTAATGACACGCATAACGACAGTTTTTAAAACATTTGACTATCGATTTAGCCTAGTGTATTTCCTTATATTCTTCCTACTTATAAGGAATTAAGTAATAAGAACATTATGCTGCATAGCTCGATTAACAAGGTGCAGAAAGAAGAATAATCTTATGTAAGAAGTTTGTAGAACGGCTAGAGAAAGTCATGTGAGTGTAACACATAAGATTTTTAATGACGCGCTTTTACTAAGATTTCTATCAACAATGAAACGATAGCTGATCACGGTATGATCCTATAGAGTTAAAATCCACTTTCCTTAGGAATTCATTCTCTAAGTGGCCAAGAAAGCACGACTTTAAAAAATCTGATGTATTCCATTCACATGACTTTCTCTACATCTCTGCAACAAATTATTGTTAAAAAGCTTATGCTTCTCTTTACTTCATTCAAATATAGAAAAAATTAGCAGAAACAGTCTTTGTAAGTAGAAGCGGAATAAGGAAGTACCATAGGTTTTACTGATAGTCAAAAGCTGGTTGCTATGTGACTGAAGTTCCTTTGTTTGTATGGCCAGGAGTTGACAAATTCATGCATGACAAAGGTATAAGTTTTTAAAGCTGAAACAAAAAATAAGGATTATCTTAAAATCGATCATTTCCACGAACAAATATATGTAACATAAATTGTGTGTTTCAATGTGCTCTACATTTTTTGTGTGGTAAGTTTTTGTCCATCTCTTATGGTTTAGCAGTTATGCAAACTTCCGAAAAATTCATTCAGAATAAAGTAGTCTTCAAAAGATATTCCCAGATAATTCAAAATATACATTTTATTTTTCAGGTACATATCTTTAATATACGAAATTTTAATCAAAATCGTTACAGCCATTTTTGAGAAAATCAAAATTTTCGAAACTGTTTCCATGTAAAGGGTAGTTTGGGGTGGGAGGATTTTTCTCAAAATCTTCGTGTCGCATCCCTGGAGGATACTTAACTTAAATACCAAGTTTGGTATTTTACCGACTTTTCGTTTTTGAGTTATCGTGTTCACAGGCACACGGACACACACACACACACACACACACACACACACACGGACCTTTTTCTGGATACAGGGGACCCTAAAACATATATTCCCGGTGAAATCTCGGTATCGAACTTTTTGGTGGAGTTCAATACCTTCTCTATACACTCTTAGATTCTAATATAAGATTTATTATACCTTTTGACCCTTGGCTATTACTACTAATTCCGTACATTAACAGTATAATTAATTTTCTTCTGGTCAGTAAATTTCTATGACAGGCACTTCCTTCCATCGCAAAAAAAGCTAATTTCCATAATTACAAAATTATCAAATCAATCTTAAAAGGTGTCTTGCTTGTAGCTTCACATCTCATGAATCATGCATTGGTTTCATAGCACGTTCAAAAGCTATTAACTTCTGCCAGAAATGTGTCGTTTACCTCAGGGTCATTGCCACCAAAACAATAAATTAAGAGGTTTTCTTCAGTATAAATCATGAACTCATTATCTAATAGAAGTGGTCAATTATCATGATTTCCCGTTGTCATTCTTTAAGATTTTACGATGCCTCAGGTAAGGAAAAACTTCAGTTGCTACATAACTACCTTCCTCAACTACTTTGACTTCTGTTTTTATCTTCTCTAGCCCCATATGTGCAAGGTACATAGGGATAGAGAAGCATTGCATTCCACCCAAAAATTCGATGTCGAGGTTTCACCGGAAATACATGTTTTAGGACCCCCCTGAATCCAAAAAAAAGCATTTCCAGGAAAAGGTCCGTGTGTGTGTCCGTGTGTCCGTGAACACGATAACTCAAAAACGAAAACTAGCTAAAATACCAAACTTGGCATTTAAGTTCAGTATCTTCCAGGGATGCGACACGAAGATTTTTAGAAAAATCCCCCCACCCCAAAATACACTTTTCATGGAAATTTTTTAGAAAATTTAGATTTTCTTAAAAATGGCTGTAACGAGTTTGATTAAAATATCGTATATTAAAGATATTTACCTGAAAAATAAAATGTATATTTTGAATTTTCTGGGAATAGCTTCTGAAGACTACTTTATTCAGGGTCATTTTTAAGGAATTTTGCATAACTGCTAAACCGTAAGATATGGACAAAAACTTACCTAACAGCAAATGAAGAGCACTTTAAAACACACAATTTATGTTAATTACATTTTTTTCGTGGAGTTGATTGTTTTTGAGATATTCCTTGTTTTGGTTTCAGCTATAAAAAACTTATACTTTTCTCATACAGGACTTTGTGAGCTCGTGTCCATACAAACAAAGGAACTTCAGTCATATAGCAACCAGCTTTTGACTATCACTTTAACCTATGGTACCCCATTATTTCGCTTCTAATAACAAGGAAGCAAGTAATAAGCCTATTTCTGCTAATTTTTTCTCAATTAGATGAAGTAAATAGTGTAATTTGTTGCAGAGATATAGAGAAAGTTATGTGAATGGAACACATCAGATTTTTTCTTTTGAGTACATTAGCTAGTAGACAAAGCACTCCTATCATCGACTTGACTGCGCTCCAAAATCATAGGCAGTTGAGATTTAATTGTAATGTGTTTTTCTATACCTTTTACTTTATCTATATAGAGTATAGAGAAAGTATTGCATTCCACTCAAAAATTCGATAACGAGATTTCACCGGAAATAGACGTTTTAGGGTGCTCTGTATCTAAAAACATGTTTATAAAAATCTGATGTGTGCCATTCACATGACTTTCACTACATCTCTGCAACAAATTATTCTTAAAAAGCTTATACTTCTATTTACTTTATGCTAATCAGAAAAAAATAGCAGGAATAGTCTTATTATTTGTTTCCTTGTAATTAAAAGCGAAATAAGGGAGTACCATAGGTTAAAATGATAGTCAAAAGCTGGCTGCTATGTCAATGAAGTTTCTTTGTTTATATGGATAGGAGTTGACAAGTTCCTGTATAAGAAAAGTATACGTTTTTCATAGCAGAAACCAAAAATAAGGAATGTCTAAAGACGTTGAGCTTCACGAAAAAATGTATATAGCATAAATTGTGTGTTTTAATGTGCTGTACATTTTTTGTGTGTTAAGTTTTTGTCCAACTCTTACGGTTTAGCAGTTATTCAAAATTCAGTAAAATTCATCCAGAATAAACTACTTTTCAGATGCTATTCCCATAAAATTCAAAACATACATTTTATTTGTCAGGTAAATATATTTAATATACGAAATTTTAATCAAAATCGTTAGAGCCATTTTTGAGAAAATCAAAATTTTCGAAAAAAATCCATGTAAAGGGTAGTTGGGGGTGGGGGATTTTCTCAAAATCTACGTGTCGCATCCCTGCAAGATATTAAACTTAAATACCAAGTTTGGTATATTACCGACTTTTCGTTTTTGAGTTATCGTGTTCACAGACACACTGACACACGGACACACACACACACACGCACACACACACAGACCTTTTTGTGAAAATGCTTTTTTTGCATATTGGGGACCCTAAAAGATATATTTCCGTTGAAATCTCGGTATCGATTTTTTGGGTGGAGTGCAATACCTTCTCTATACACTATGTACATAGTGCGTATAGAGAAAGTAAAAAAATGTGATGTGTACCATTCACATGACTTTCTCCATATCCCTGCAACAAATAATTCTTAAAAAACTTATACTTCTATTTACTTTATGCTAATCAGAAAAAATTAGCAGAAATAGTCTTATTACTCGCATCCTTGTAAGTAGAAGCGAAATAAGGGACAATCGTAGGTTAAAGTGATAGTCAAAAGATGGTTGCTATGTCAATTAGGTTCCTTTGTTCATATGGATAGGAGTTGACAAGTTCTAGTATGAGAAAAGTATACGTTTTTCATAGCAGAAACCAAAAATAAGGAATGTCACAAAAACGACGAAGTCCACGAAAAAAATGTATATAACATAAATTGTGTGTTTTAATGTGCTCTACACTTTTTGTGTAGTAAGTTTTTGTCCATCTCTTACGGTTTAGCAGTTATTCAAAATTTAGTAAAATTCATCCAGAATAAACTACTCTTCAGAGGCTATTCCCAGAAAATTCAAGATATACATTTCATTTGTCAGGTAAATATGTTTAATATCCGAAACTTTAATTAAAATCGTTAGAGGCATTTTTGAGAAAATCAAAATTTTCGAAAAAAAATCCATGTAAAGGGTAGTTTGGGGTCGGGGGATTTTTCTCAAATTCTTCGTGTCGCATCCCTGGAAGATACTAAACTTAAATACCAAGTTTGGTATTTTACCGACTTTTCATTTTTGACTTATCGTGTTCACAAACACACGGACACACGGACACACACACACACACACAGACCTTTTTGTGAAAATGCTTTTTTTGGATATTGGGGACTCTAAAACATATATTTCCGGTGAAATCTCGGTATCGAATTTTTGGTGGAGTGCAATACTTTCTCTATACACTATGTACATAGTGTGTATGGAGAAAGTAATAAAAATATTATGAGCTCCATTCACATGCCTTTCTCTACGTCCTGTAACAAATTATTGTTAAAAAACACATTTTCTGTCTACTTTAATATAATCAAGATAAACATTAACAGCAATGATCTTAATTACTTGCTTCCTTGTAGGTAGAAGTAAAATAAGGGGATACACTAAAGCGATAGTCAAATACTTTAAAAGCTGGTTGCCATATGATTAAAATCAGTTTCTATGCAGGGCCAGGAGTTTACAAATTTCCGCGTGAGAAAAGTTTAAGTATTTTTAATCTGAAGCTAATATCAAGGAATACCTAATAAATGGTCAATTCCACGAAAACAACGTATATGACATAAATTGTGTGTTTTAACGTGATCTACATTTTTTGTGTAGTAAATTTTTGTCTATCTCTTATGGTTTATCAGTTACGAAAATTTCAGCAAAATTCACCCCAAATAAAGGAATATTCAGAGCTATTCCGAGAAAATTCAACATATACATTTTATTTGCCATATAAATATCTTTAATATACGACATTTTAATAAAAATCATGAGAGTCATTTTTTAGCAAATCCAAATGTTCGAAATTTTTTTCCATATAAAGGGTAGTTTGAAGTAGAGAATTTTTTTCAAAATCTTCGTGTCGCATCCCTATTATATACTTAACTTGAATATCAATTTTGGTAATTTACCAACTTTTAGGGTATATTAGGAACATCTTTAAGAATTTTAATTCGAACTGAAGGGATAGCTGATAGTAAATTAGTAATCCTCAAAAAGATATTTGTCCTCAAGGTAATATGTAACCTTCTTTGACTTATCGTGTTCACAGACACACGGACACACTGCCACAAACACGGACCTTTTTCTGAAAATCATTTTTTGGATACAGGAGATCCTACTTCCGGTGAAATTTCGGTATCGAATTTTTGGGTGGGTTGTAATACTTTCTCTATACACTATGTCATGGTACGTATAGAGAAAGTAAAAAGTTCCTTTGTGTGTGTATGTGTGTGTCCATGTGTCCATGTGTCTGTGACGATAGCTTAAAAACGAAAACTCGGTAAAATACCAAACATGGTATATAAGTATCTTCCAAGGATGATACACACAGATTTTGAAGAAAATCTCCCCACCCCAAGCTACTCTTTAGATGGAAAAAATTTCGAAAATATTGATTTTCTCAAAAATAGCTCTAACGATTTTGATGAAAATACCACATAATAAATATATTCACACGACAAATAAAATGTATATTTTGAATTTTCTGGGAATAGCTTCTGAAGATCTCTTTATTCTGCATGAATTTTGTTTGTGTTTTGCATAACTAGTACACCATAAGAGGTAAACAAAAACTTACTCCACAAAGTATGTAGATCTCGTTGATACACACAATTTATGTCATGTACATTTATTTCGTGAAGTTCACCGTTTTAGAGATATCCTTTATTATTGTTTTTAGCTTTAAATTACTCACTTTTTTCACTCAGAAATTTGTAAACTCCTGGGAATACAAAGAAACGGATTTCATCCACATGGCAACCAGTTTTTAAAAAATATTTACCATCGTTTTAGCTTAGTATATTCCACGATTTCCTTTCTATTTACAAGAAAGCTAATCTTAATCTTGATTAGCATGAAGTAGACAGATGAATAAACTTTTTAACAATAATTTGTTACAGAGATGTAGAGAAAGTCTTGTGAATGGAACACAGAGTTTTACTTTTGGTGTAAAACAGAAAAAAATTAAAAACAAAATTAAGACTAATACTTTTAAAAGCTTACGTATTACGTATTTTCTCGTAAGCAGAGGAAATGTTGTATCCAATCCAAAATTTGATTACTAGATTTCATCACAAATTTTATCTTTTTAGGTTCCCTAATGCAAAAAAAATAATAATTAAAAAATACGTGTGAGTAAGTGTGAATGAGTGAGTGTGTGTGTGTGTGTGTGTGTGTGTGTGTGTGTGTGTGTGTGTGTGTGTGTGTGTGTTGCGTGTAGGGGGGGTGAACAGAATAACTCAAAGACGAAAAGTCTGCTAATTGCAAACTATATATTTAAGTTTACCATATCCCAAGGATTCATCGCCAAAATGTTCAAGAAAATCCCCCTATCCAAAACTTTCCTTTACATGGATCATTTTCGAAAATTGTAGTTTCTCAAAAATACCTCAAACGATTTAGATTAAATATCATATGTTTAATATATTTTTATAATAGAACTGTGTAGCTAAAGTTCTCTTTGTTCTGATTGAGTTTTGCATACCTGCCAAAGTTTGATAGATAGACAAAATGTTGTTACCTAAAATGCAGATCTCGTTAAAGGACATAAACTATGTTATATACATTTTTAATTTCTCTACACGTACTGTGCACATAGTGTATAAAAGAATTATTGTATTTAATCCAAAAATGTTATATTTGTCTTGAGATCCCCTGAGTCCAAACAAGCATTTTTAGAAAAGTTACGTGTCTGTGTGTGCCTTTGGATAGCATAGCTCAAAAACTAAAAGACCATTAAATATCAAACTTGATATTTAAGTTTGGTATCTTCCAAGTATGAGACAAGAAGATTTTCAAGAAAATCCCTCCAACCCAAACTACCCTTTGTATGGAAACGTTTGTGAAAATTTTTGTTTTTCTCAAAAATGGCTATAACGATTTTGACCGACATACCGTATATTATTAAAGCTACTTCATCACAAATAAAATGTATATTTTTAACTTTCTGAGAATATTTTTAATGAGCTGTTCATTCTGAATGAAGTTTGCTGAATTTTGCACAACTAGTAAATCGTAAAAGATACACAAAAAATAGCTCTCGTTAAAACACACAATTTATGTCATACGTATCTTCTCAAACGGCGTCCACCTTTCATTTCATCTCTGTTTAGTTTTTCTGGAAATGCAAAGCGAACCGAACTTCAATTGTTCACATATAAACCGAATTTTAAAAGACTTTACTGTCGCTTTAGCCTGGTATATTCCTTTATTTCCTTTCTACTTACAAGCAACTAAGTAGGTAGACCAATTGTGTTAATGTTTATCTCGTTTAGCATGATGTAGATATTTAGTAAGAATAGTTTGTTTGCAGAACAGATAGAGAAATTCATATGAATGCAACACATCAGATTTTTTTTCAATACCATCCATAACATATGCTTTAAACCATTTGACTAACGGTTTATACTATGCCTTATTTCCCTTCTAGTACTAGAAAATAAGTAACAATGTATATATCGATTGACATGAAGTGGATAGAAGACAAAGTTTTTTAGGATAGTTTGTTGTAGAACAGATAGAGAAAGTCAGTGAATGGATCACATGCGATATTTACATTCTCTACATGTACTATGTACATAGTGTATAGAGAAGGTAATGCACTCAAAAATTTGATTTTACAGGAAAATTAATGTTTTGAGATTCCCTGAATCCAAAAAAAGTGTGTGTGTGTCTTTAAGCAGCATAGCTCATAAACGAAAAGTCCCTGAAATACCAAAATTGGTATTTAAGTTCAGTACCTTCCAAGGATGCGACAAAAAAATTCAGGAAAATCCTCCCACATCTAACTACGCTTATATGAAAAAAAATTGCAAATGTTGATTTTCTCAAAAATTGCTCTAACGATTTTGATTAAAATACGTATATTAAAGATATTTACATAACATTTCAATTCTATCTCTTCAATTTTTTTGGGAATAGTCTCTGAAGAGCTCTTTATGTCGATGAATTCTGCTGAATTTTTTTATAAATAGTAAACCGTAAGAGATATACTATAACTTATTGAACAAAAAACGTACTTAAAAAACGTACTCCTTAAAAAACATAATTTATGTCATATATGTGCATTTTTCCTAAGGTTGACAGTTTCCAAGATATTCCTTGTTATTGGTTTCAGTTTTAAAATGCTTATTTTTTTCATAGGGGAGCTTGTTAACTTCTATTCATGCAAAGAAACGAATTTCAATCATATAGCAACCAGCTTTTAAAGATTTTACTATCATTTTAGCTTAGTGCATTCCCTTACTTCCCTTCTTCTTAAGGAGGCAAGTAGAAAGCCCATTTCTGCTAATGTTTATCTCGATTAGCATGAAGTGAATAGAATAATAAGCTTATTAATGATAATTTGTTACAGAGATGTAGAGAAAGTCATGTAAATGGAACACATCAGATTTTTATTGGTGTTATTAATTTCTTAGCGTGCATAAAGCTTTAGGTATTTTCAGTTCTGTTGCTGCCGAGAGGGAAGTCTGGTGATAAACTGAGGGTGGACCAATGCTAAGCCTCTTACGAGGACCATTCCCTTCCTTCCCCCTATCTTCTGATTAGTCATTGGGGAGAATGGTCCTCGCCGTGTGTGGCGCATGTTTTGTCATATATTTTCAATTTATTCTATCAACCTGAAACTTGCTTGTAGCCTAATCCAGCAAGGGATTATGTAGCCGTGACAGAGAATGTTCTGGCTGACAACGTCCAAGCTGGTGGCTTACAAGGTCTTTGGAACTTTCTGGACAACTTTCCGCTCATGCAGTAACGTCATAACAAGATTTTTCTGAAGTCTAATGTTTACTTTCCCTGCTTAGTACATAGTACCTAGGTAGAGATGGTATTCGATACCGAGATTTCACCAGAAATACACGTTTTAGGGACCCCTCTTCCCAGAAAGAGCGTCGTATTTATGTGGGCGTATCTGTGAGCACGATAGCTTAACAACGAAAAGTCGGTAAAATACAAAACTTGGTATTTAAATTTAAAATCTTCCGAGGATGAGACACGAAGATTTTGAGGAAAATCGTTCAACCCAAATGACTCTTTACACGAAAAAAATTTAGAATATTTTGTTTTTCTCAGAAATGACTCGAATAATTTTGATTAAAAACCGTATATTAAACATATTTACATGACAAACAAAATGTGTATTTTGTACTTTCTGGGAATAGCGTTTGAAGACTTCTTCATTCTGGATGAATTTAAGTGAATTTTGCATAACTGGTAAACTCTAAGAGATAAACAATAACTTATTGCACAAAAAGCGTAGATCACGTTAAAACACGCAATTTATATCACATACATTTATTTCGTGCAGTTGACCATTTGTGAGACATTCCTTGTTATTTGTATTAGTTTTAAAATACTTTTATCATATGAGAATTTGTTAATTCCTGATCCTACGAAGATACTCATTTAAATCACATAACAGCCAGCTTTTAAAAGAAATGACAATGTCTTTAACCTAGTATATTCTCCTATTTCCCTTCTACTTACAAGAAAGCAAGTAATATGACTATTTCTGCTAATGTTTATCTCGATCATAATGAAGTAAGCCTAATCATGTTCTATCTACAAGAAATTGAATAATAAAGCATTCTAAAATTAATGTTTGTCTCAATTGGCGCACTTTAGACAGAAAAATAAGACATTTAAGGGGCACTGGAAGTAAAATTTCAAACTTCTATATTTTTGGATATAACCGACTTTTGGTTTTTCAGCTATCCTGTTCACAGACGCACCATACACACGCACATGACCCTTCTTCTTGAATGATTTTTTGGATTCAAAGAATCTCAACACAGTATTTTTGTTAAAATTCCGGTGTCAAATTTTGAGTGGAATACAATGTCTTATCTATCACATTGAGCATTATATGTATATGAAAAAATAAGTAAAAAATTAAACTACTTGGAATAGAAAGTTCTTCTTTTGCACGAAATTTTGCTCCAGAAACACGTACGACCTCTAAATACGAGATAAACATTAACACAACCAGTCTAACTATTCAGTTCCTTATAAGTAGAACAGAAATAAGGGAATATACCAGATTAAGGGATCGTTAAATCTTTTAAAAGCCGGTTGATAGGGAACAATTGATGTTTGGTTCGCTTTGCATTTCCAAAAAATTAAAAGAAAGATGAAATGAAAGGTGACACTTTGAGAACTGCGTAGTTCAAAATTGAAATAAATAAAAATGAATATCTTGGAAACGGTCAACTCTGCAGCAAAAATGTGTATGACATAAATTGTATGTTTTTATGAGAGCTACATTTTTTGTAGTAGAAACTATCTGTGCATTCCCGTTTATTAGTGTTGCAAAATTCATCCAAATACTAAGAAAATACATTAGGCTAAAGCGATAGTGAAATATTTTAAAACCTAGATGATATACAATTGAAATTCGATTCTTTTTACTTGGCCAGAAGTAAAACAAAGGAAAAGTAAGGGACAAATTTCTGCTTGGGACAAGTTTAAATATTTTAAAATTGAAACCAATAATAAGGAATATCTCGAAAATGGTTAACTCCATATATTAATGAGATCTACATTATTTCTGTAGTAAGTTTTTATCTATCTCTTACGGTTTAACAGTCATACAACAACAACAACAAAAACTGGAGGAAGAGGTCTTTAGAGACTATTCCCAGGAGATTTGTTATGTAAATATCATTCATATGCCTTCGGTATTTTTGAGAAAATAAGAATTATCGAAGGTAGTTCCAAGTGAAGAATAGTTTGGAAGAATTTTCCTAAAAACCTTAGTGTGGCATCCTTGGAAGCTTCTGGTCTTAGTTTTTAATTATCAAGTTTGGTATTTAATCTATGTTTCATTTTTGAGGACACACCGACACACGGGGAGATTTTTCTAAAAATGCCCTTCGTTTTTCGATACAGGGAACCCTAAAACGTAATTTCAGTGAAATATTGAATATAAGTTGTATGTGCAATGCAATACGTTCTCTATCTACCTAGTACTATGTATGAAGTAGAGAAGGTAAACATTAATTGTATTGTATAAGATCGGTGTGCAACGCAATTTTAAATGAATTATGTTTGTAATAGTTTGGCACAGAAAGTGCGGATTACTTATTCTATGAACCAATGTTGAAATTTACGTTTCTGTTGTTGCAGGTAGCAGAATTATGTCTCGTTTCGCTGCCATCTTCGCTACCTCTTTGTTGTTATGGTGTCTTATTGAAAGTGCCTCAGCAGCGCCAAGACGTTCTCGTCGTGATGTCGAGCCGGATCAGGGAGATGCCAAAGAATCATTGAGCAGGGAGTCACGCCAATTTGGTTCATGGCGCCGAAACGACAAATCCTTCCCATACTACGAGTTCGTACCGCCAGCATATTTGGAGCAAGCAATTGCTTACCCGTACCCGCCAGTGTTGGACAACGATCTTCTGGCCAGGACTGATCCTTTGGACCTAGAGCCCATGCTGAGGAGTCGCTACCCAGACTCGCCTATCTACTACATTCGTCTACCACCCTCGCCATACGTGTTCGTGCCAGGATTGGGTTACGTAAGCCAGCCACCACCACCTCCATCTCCTCCTCAGATCAACCCCTTCATCAACCTGCCTATTGACTTCGTGTCCAACGGCAAGCCTACAGGCATTTACCAGTGGTCTGGTGCTCCGGAGTTCCCACAGTACCCAACAAAGCCAGCTCAGGCCAAACCTGACTCCTCTGTGCACACACTCAACAAGGGACCTTATGTGTTCAACGGTCGACCATCAGATGTGTACGTCCTCAGAGACTCTGTAAACACACTTTACTCAGATGTTTTACAAAACTTCTATCCCTAAGTTGTGCCTTCTAGACTGATAAAAGACATTCATCAGTGGTCTAAGATTCTAGAACGACATCTAAATCTTTTGAACTACCTTCAATGACTGAGGATAATATCACGATTTCACAAAAATATTAAAATTCTTCATGAAAAGTGTGACATTTACTTAACAAACACAAAATCCCCATTTCAGTTACAAATAATAGGTTTTAATTTCTATATAACTGCAGTAAAACTTTTCAGAAACAAGCGAATAGCAGTTTTGTTATTTAAAAACACCAACTGGCCCATTGAATATCAGCATACAATACCATAACATATTTAAAGACCTAAGTAGTAGGAAGCTTAAAAATGAGTAACGTAACTTTGTGGAAAAAGTGTCGTAGTTTCTTAAAAGCTATTAATTCATGTTGATTATGATTTGTGAATCAAGATCCTAAACATCATAGTAGGAATGTGCCCCTGAAGGTTTTCCTTAAATATGTTCGATTTCAAAATTACATTTGCTAATCCTAATAAATTTATTATAAATGTAAAAATTTTTAAAATTTGGTATATATATAATAAGTATATTATCATTTGATAACAGTTTTAACGTACGAAACATTGACGCATTGCTCCTGAACAAAGCCTAGCTTCGCTATAGATCTTTAAACCAGAAACATTTAAATGCTTTTCATAATTATGTACGTTTCGAAAGTATTATCACAATACAGTATCACATAAAGCTATACATTGATTTAAAAAAGTAGCTAATTAGTATATAATGTAGTACATTAATTATGATATTGAACTTAATTTAGAATAAGAAAAGTTAAAAAAATTACTGCTTGTATTAATGGAATAGAATATAAATGATATTTCAATATTTTTGTCGGGAAATTACAGACGTTGGAGGAGATTATGTTTTAAATATGTGAAAAGCATTTCAAATATATATTATATATGAAGCTTATGCTGCAAAATATTTAAAATTTACGCCTATAAAATGCTTTATAGCCATAAATATTACTGGAAATAATCCCTTCAGCTTCAGGAATCATAACATCTTTCCTTAAAGTATGTCTGATCTTATTCCGTATGTCATTTGAAGAACCTGCAATTCATATGTATGCTTTGAGATTCAGGAAATTAAACTAAAAACTAATATAGAAACAACTTATAAAATTATTATGAAATATGAACTTTTTTCCAAGCTAGAATTCAGTCCACATAATACGCAAAAATCCTTGTTGAACGCTGAAGCAAATGTGGTTAAATTAAGGATTCATATCCTGCCAGTGTCTGTTAGTGATTTCATGAGGATTTTTAGGATAGCTATTATTTCTATTCTCAGACGTCATAGAAAATGTTAGTATTACTGAAATAAAAGCGAAAAGCGCAAGTAGTCTTACTACAGTCTCGTGTTTTCTATCAAAATATCGAATCTTGACAGCATTAGTAGGAGCAGTGTTCACCTAGTATAGTCGACTGATCGGATACGCTTGCGGTTTCCTATAGTAATTTTCTTGACTTAATCTTGACAGAAACTGATATCATGAAGTTCCACACCATCCCTTGGTGAGCTAATTTCTGCTTGAAATGAATTCCACTTCGACATAAACGAATTAACATACAACAAAGTGGGCCTTAATGAGCGGTGAAAGTGGAGCAGTACGGAAACCTTATCAGCTGAGTAGCTGGAAGTCATGCTTCACAACAAGGGTCCACACCAGCCTGTTGGTCCGCCTCATATTGGTTTGATGCCAAAAGACTGGCACAGATCTATATCAGGCTTAGGAGCGAAACAAATATGAAGTGGAGTACAGAACTAGGAAGGATGGGATAGGGATGCTTTAGTATTTTCTTAACATAACACTACATATTTCATCAACAGGACTCCATGCACTCGTTTGACACTTTCTTGAACTGCATGATTGTCCTGAGAAACTGAAATCCGTATTAAAATGATTGAAATCGCCAAGTTGTATTGTCTAATGTATTTTTTGGAATAGTATGGCAGCAAGGTTTCTATTCCTACTTGTTATCCTTAATGGTCCACATTGTATGCCTTCTCTCTTTTTACTAAATGTATTAACACAGAAGCCTTGTTTCATATCTTTGTAGTGTGCTAAGTTGTTCATAGCTAATAGTTATTACATTACTTGCATTTCTTTGTCACTTTAGTGCATGTAAGGTAAAGCAGGCATTCTGTAGCACATACAACGCTTAATGGAAACTTGCACACCCTATGTCTAGAATATTAAATTTCGATATCACAAAATTAATGGTGTGGTTTCAAACTGATAGATGTGTCAATTTTTGCTCATAAACATCAAATATTTTTGTAATAAAAATAGATTGTATGTGAAAAAACAACACATCATATTTAGTACATGCTGCAGGAGAAGATAGACAATAGTTTAAGCAAAATCTCCAGTCTTCTAAAATACTCATAAGCTTTAACTATTTTAAAATGTCTCTAAAGCAAGATATATGTATTGTCTATTATCGAGAGAAACTTGTGAAATAATGTTCATAAGGCAAATAAATGCATATCACTTAGAGCTCTTTTCAAATAGAGCAATTTAAAACTCAAGTTAGCTTTAAACAGTATAATATTATTAGGTACAGTTATGTACAAAAACTCTTGTCGACCTCCCAAGTTGCCAATAATGGTTATTCTTCGGTGAAGTTGCAGCAGTTGTTTAACATAATATTGCCCACCGCCATGCTTCTTGCCTATTTGACTTGAGGTAAATTTGGGGGGAAAAGTTAAGAATGAATATCAGGAGAATAAACAGCAAATGTTTGTGAATATCAGCATACTAATTTGAAGATCTAAGAGTAAACATTGTAAGCGTGGGAGTGAGAAATGTGGTCATTATTTCGAAAGGGAAGAACATTGACTCTAGAAGAGAGAGGAGCTGTTTGGGATTTGAAACTGATATGTTCTTATATCTGCAAGATGTTTTGTATGTAACCGTACTCTTGTGTTAAGACTATGCATACATTTATGTTCTTTTTACATTGTTTTATATCTAATTATTGTACGTTGTATTCGTTAATTAAAATTCCGAAAGGAGTTTTTAATGCTGAAAGACAGGCCTTGTAGTTGCAATGATATGTCGTTTTAAATAAATATTAACATGTTTATGTTATATATTATATGACTTTATACCTTAATTTTATATCCGTTATGTGTCGTTTTGAATAGTTATTAACATGTTTACATATATATTATACGAATTTATATCTTAATATTAAGTGTGTTATATTCGTTATGTAATACTCCGCAAGGAGCTTTTAATGCTGAAAGGCAGGCCTCATAGTTGCAATTATAATGTCGTATTAAATAATTATTTAACTTATTTGAGTATTTATCTTTGCACATCTATGCATAGTTTTAAATAAAATTTCTCTGTGTACATATACTTATGTAATTTAAGCTAGTGTTTGAATTGTGTGTATGTGGCGAGTCTGAGGTCAATTTGTCAATTAGTAGTACACTTAGCTGTTTGTAAGAGTTGAATAAATTATGTATATTTATAATTTCAATAAATATGACGTTTCACAAATATTGCTTTTCGAATTTTTGCATTCTTTGGTCACTAAACATAATAATATTATTAAATAGCTTTGAAATTGGAAGCGTAAGTAGTAGTTTACTTCTTCTCAAAATATTTCGTTATAATTGAAAAGAGTAGTTAGAACAACTGGAGTACCAACATAAATCACAATTATATGTAAACATACTCTATGAATTATGTGTTTTAGCTTGAGCGATATCACCAATAATAAACAAATTATGACAATGTTCAAATGAATTAGAAGAGAACTATCCCAATTTGCAGCATATCAGCAACTACATAAATTCCATTTTTGTTTAAGGGTCAGAGACACTTTTCCATCACCATAAACAATGGGCTAGATATTAACCAGGAGAAAACGGCAACCATTTTCTAAGGTTTTAAATAATTTATTGTCACGTGTAAATCAACTGAATGTGTAATTTTTTATTGTGTACTGATAATTTTGTTCTTAAACTGTCTGAAAAATTAAATACTTCAACGGTAGGTATACAGACTGAGAGATGATTAAGTGCAAATATTTGTATTAGCCTTTGAGGACGAAGTGGTGAACTAGTATTTGCAGTTTTTTTACTATTTTTTAAAGTTATATTCATTAGGAAAATTTCAAATGATTTTAGGATGGCTATTAACGTTCGGTTGTTTGCATAATAGATCATATAGTTGACCCTCCTCAACCCTCCGCAAATATAGGTGGTGTGATGCATGTAAACACAGTAGAGTCATAGCTCAGGCCTTTTAAAACAAATCAGACCGCCAAATTTGTGCTTCATTTATGACAATTCTTTTAGTAAGTGGACAAAATTAGGTACAGTTATGTGTTATACGCATTGTTCTTTACCAAAATATCTAATTATTTGCACTTATTCATCCACCTCCCACTTGTTTACATTTTACTGCGAGAGAGAGAATATTATAATTTCTGAATCAGCGAATGAAGAGGCTCAACAACACAAAGAGTTTAGGTAGCAGATACGTTTTAAATCCAATTCAGTACTATCATAAAATTTGTAATAAAATTAAATGACAATGATATATAAGGCTGGAAGGGATAGATATATCCACAGCTTAAGGGGTTCATATATAAGAGGGCCTTTCTCCAACCTCCGATAGGCTATAAATAAAAGACAATTTCATAGAAAACAAAAACAACTATTTTATTAGTAAAAGATTTGTACACTTATGGTTACTTTTCAACATATCACCGATAAGATTGGGACATTTATCGTACCTGTGCACAAGTTTTGCAATACCCGCTTCAAAAAAATTGTTGCTGCCAATGGTTTCAAATGAGCATTGGCATTGTTTTGAAGATCTTCGTATTTTACGACGTTTGCGGAGAGCCATTCATAACAAACGAAGAGGAATGCTGACTTCAGGAATTGTGTTGATTCATGACAACGATCATCCGCACACTGCTGGCATAACCCGTCGGCTCCTTGAAAAATTTCAATGGGACATTTTCGATCATCCGCCGTACAGTCCTGACCTGGCACCCAGCGACTTTCACCTTTTCCCTGAACTAAAGACGTGGCTAGGAAGGCAGCACTTTCATACCAACGAAGATCTTCAAAACAACGTCAATGCTCATTTGAAATCTTTGACGGTTCATTTTTTGAAGCGAGTATTGAAAGCTTGTGTACAGGTACGATAAATATCTGATCTTTTCAGTGATTATGTTGAAAAGTAATCATAAGTGCACAAAACTTTCAGTAACAATGAACTTGTGGTTTATTTATAGCCTATCGGAGACTGAAAAAAACGGCCCTCGTATTATCCATTTTATATATTTGGCTTAAAAACTCATTTACATTAATTGATTGTGAGAAAGCCTTTGATAAGCTAAAAATACCTCTTTTGTGGAAATGTTAGAAATAATAGGTTTACCTAAACACCTTATTTTATATGTACATGCGAACAAGTTCAGGTGTGAAAATATCCGATAAAATCTTTATAAACCAAGGTGTTCGACAAGAGCCTAGGTTTTCACCCATTTTGGTTAAATTATACATTAATCACCTAATTATGAAGAGGAAAGATGGACTACAGTTTGGAATTAAAATAAGCTCTGGGACAACAGCAAATAATCTATTAAATGCTGATGATCAAATTGTTATACAGAAAACGAAAAATAACATCAAAATCAGTATATAGATTTAGCAAAACGCACTACACATTAAGGATATCTAAGTAATAAGCGAGTAATAACTCTCTTTGTTGTTTCAGAAGCATTTTGATTTGTATCATCTTTTTGAACATTTTATTTGCACTCAAAAAGTATCGAATTATCAATCCGTCTTATTTAGTTGAAAGTAAATAAGAAGCAAATTACAATCCAATAATAAAGTTAATACAATAGATGAAAATCTTAATTTAACTAATTCCCATTCAATTTAACATATTAAAATAGAATAGTTTTAAAGAACGAAAATAATGATAATAAACGAGAACATTTTATCTCAATTTAATTATTTAATTTAATTATTGATGATTTTATATCAGTTTTAAATAAGACGACGTCATTGAGAAAAAGATTAATACATCTCAAGAGATGAATATTTCCCAATAGATTTCAATTAGAAAGGAATTTGGGAAGAAAAACAGAAAAGTAAACGCAAATGAAACTCTATAAGGTTATGGCTATACGGTTTCGAATCATGAACAATAACACAAAATTAAATATTTCACATACACGCAGAAGAAATGAGGTTCATAAGATATGTAAGGAGGTGCACTAAAATGGATAAAATAAGGAATGAAATAATGAGATCAGAATGAACAACCTTTTCGATTAATGTTAGGATAGAAGGAAATAGAATTAAATGAAAGGAGCATGTTGAAAATGCTAGAAAATAGATTAAAAAGAAAATTGTCGTGAGGTGAGTAGACCCCGTAGAAGGTGGATGGATAATAGAGACTGGAACTGGTGAATATAATAGAAGTGCTTGGTAGAAGAAGATATATTATATCTTTCATATTATAGCAACATTTTTTTCTGAGCAAAAGATACTAAGGATCATTTCATTCTGATGTTATTAGAGTATTATGCTGTGAACAAAAGTGAAAGTACTTTAATGATATGGAAAGTTTAAAAATAAAATATTTATTCTCTACACCTTAGTTGTAAAGTAATGTTCTTTTGATTTATGCGCAATTGAATTTTCAGCACGGTCGTAACTTTTCTGGAATAGTACATACATCAGGCAACACTACAGATTGAACATCACACCCCCCTCGTGCCGCGTAATCACCTCCTCTGATAAGTAAATGACAAAAAGGTAAACCAGAATGATAACGTGCAGTGGCATTGGTGTGCATTGAATTACAAATATTCCATAAAACACTATGTTCATATATTTACTATGGAACCTAGTCACTCTTTATTTATAACCTTGAAGGATATTAGTTTATTTGAATTTAAAGTCTAATATATTAGTAAAATTAAAGTGGTATTAAGGGGATTTATTTTCTCTTTTTCCAGAGGTATTTTTGGGTTTTATTTCATGAAATACAATTCTAGCTTAGGACAAATTAAAAATATGGTACGTAATTAATAATAAATTAGGATGCAGTGTCAAGCGTAAACTGCCACTAACTAGGTTAAATTACTTACCAAATAACCTCCAGATCTCATATCATTATGCTAAAACTTTACAAATGCCTTACCCAACGGAGAAGAGTTTTAAAATAGGTATTATAACCTGTACTTTGGCAGAGTTGATTAGGAACATGACATAAATTCCAGGTGATGTAATATCTTTTACTAAGTATATAGTATACCAATGAAAGGGATTTTGAAATTGGCATTTGACTGTTGCAATACCACGTAGTTCAGGTACTGATCACGGTTACGTGTGTTTTACGAAAACGTTTATCTTTCGTTTTCTTTATTTATTTTTTGTTAAGAGTTCATTCATTTAAAACTTACCATCCAACTGTTCCGTTGTTGGCCTGTGGAGATATTCCCTGTATTAAAAGAGTTGCAAAACTCAACGGGATTATTTCAATTTACAGAGACTGCCTTTGTTTTACTCCTTGCCTCCCACTCACGTCTCCGTTGATAAGCAAGATGGGGAAAGCGCAGGTCAATCTCCCCAGTTCTTTAATGGCTGGCTTTAACCTTAAATAGCGCCGTTGAGTTCTGCAACTCTCTTAATGCCCGAAGGGATATCTGCAAACTTCTAATATGGGCAGTTTGGGCTACCTGGTAGCTGCAAATAAGGGTGAGTATTCAGTCAAATGTTTAAAAATCTGATGGGTTTCACTCATATGACTCTCGCTGTAACAAACTATTGTTAAAAAGCATATTCTGCTATATAATAACGCCATGGCACGACAGCTCACGGAGAACCTTGGCCTACCGCCCGGCCACTGCGTCCTCCATCTCGGTCCACTACAGATGCCATGGACGGGGTGCAGTATTGGATATATACTTTATGATTATCGAGATAAACATTAGCATAAACTGTCTTTATTACTTGTTTCCTTGTAAGTAGAAGGAAAATAAGGGAATACACTAGGCTAAAACGATAGTCAAACCTTTTAAAATCTGGTTGCTATATGGTTGAAATCCGTTTCTATGCAGAGCCGAGAGTTTAAATGTGAAACAAATAACAAGGAATATTTCAGGAATGATGAGGTCCACGAAAAAAAAAAGCGTATATAACATAAATTGTGTTTTTACGTGATCTATATTTTTATGTAGTAAGCTTTTGCCTATCTCTTACGGTTTACCAATTACGCAAATTCCAGCAAATTTCATTTTGAATAAAGAGGTGTTCAGAGGCTTTTCCCAAAAATGCAAGATATACATTTTGTTTGTCATATAAATATCTTAAATATACGGTATTTTAATCCAAATCGTCACAGCCATTTATCAGAAAATCAAAATTTTTGGATTTTTTCCATCTAAAGGGTAGTTTGGGATGGGGAGATTTTTCTCAAAATCTTCATGTTGCACTCCTAAAAGATGAGAAACCTAAATATCAAGTTTGGTATTTTACCGACCTTTTGTTTTTAAGTTATCGTACTCACAGACACGCGGTCACACACGGACCTTTTTCTAAAAAGTTGCGTTTGTGGCTACAGGTGACCCTAAAACTGTATTTTCGGTGAAATCTCGCTATTGAATTTTGGTTGGATTGCAATACCTTCTCCATACACTTTGTACATAGTACGTGTAGAGAAAGTAAAAAGCAGATTCATCTCTGTTGTGTGTCATGATATAGAATAACTGTGATCTATCACTACAAATCCATTACTTGAGCTCATGAGAATTCGGAAAATTTTAAACCACACACTGAGTTTTGAAATGGGTTAAAATCACGAAATGCATTGGCAATTATTTTAACAAATCCAAATATAAATTACAATACGTATTTCATGTATGATTTTGTAGTTATATCCTTCAATGAGAAAGAACATTTAACAAGCTTTTCAAAGAACTTTCAATATATTTTATCTATTTCATTTGTCAGGCCAATACTTATATCAATTTTATGCAGTTTAATTAAAATTATTATAAATACTTTTGGGAATATTAAAAAACTTCATTCCATTTAACTACTTTTGGGGCATGAAAAACTATTCAACCGATTTATCCAACTCGTTATAGAGGCTTTAAGTCAACTTCCTCTATTTTATTTAAAATTAAACATAGGTATATAAAATAATAATTTCTTACACAAAAGACTGAAATTATCACATTTAGCAAACTTAGAAATGCTTTCTTTGAACTTGGAATCGAAGTTTGTTAGTGAAAGACAGGGGAGGATGCAGCAGTTCTTGCTGCCCCTTTAATACTTAAAGTGCCTACACAGCAGGGGTAAAAAGCACACAATACTACACATAGCTCTCCTTCAACCCTTAGAGAGGGGGAGACGTATATCTCAAGTAAATGGCACGAGTACACAAGTTCTCTTACGTGTCACATGACATTTGCACCGAGTAGCATTCTTCAAAGAGTGACATTCATTCTTTTGTAAAGTGAACACATTTCATACCAATTACCTTACAATATGAAGTAAAAAGCAGAGATTCACCTTGTTTGTAATAAGTATCTCTACTTAGCATACATAAAGGAGATTATTTGATGACATATTTCTCTTTTCCAAAAACACAAAAGACCGGGACCCCTATTTAATATTAATGTCCACAGTTTATTTACAGTTTCCACCGATAATGACGTTAAAATGTGAGTTGAGTATATGTTGCAATTTTTTTTAAAGTTAATGAGTAAAAACGTAATAATAATAATAAACTATATTTCTCCCAATACTTTTATTTTTTATGCTTTTTAAAGTTTTTTTTTTTAACTTAACGCCCTTTAACCTGGTGGCCATATCGACAATGAATGAAATCAGCGAAATAATACTCAAATGATCTCAGCGTCTATGAAGCTTAAAGTTACTCGACATTCGTCTTCTCAGAATAAGGGAACACCCCGAAAAATTTTCTCCGGTAACTCTTCTTAAGCGAAATTCGAACTCGCGACCTGTTGAATGTAAGTCAAACACGCTATTACGACAATTACCCAAGCGGGCTCCAATAGGTTTTCTTATGGCCGAAATTCATTTTAAACTTTACCTACTTAAGTTAGTTTAGTCAGTTAATTTCCTGTAGCTCCTAAGTAAAGCATAGGGCATCGCTATGATATTTCCATGATCGGAATTTGAATTCCTGGTTCGTGAGTTCACCGCTATGTGTCATGGTGACTAGGGATCGCTCATCGCCACAGATAGTATTGTGGGACTAAATCATGATTTGCGGATTGGAAATGGAATTTTTCCCAGAAACGTTCTTCTTTTAAGATATGGGGTTCTATTACGTGCAAACAAACATTGAACGGTACCACCGGCTTCACTTCCCTTCCGAAGGAAGCCATTCTAGGGATTTTTTTGTCCAAAATGTCCATCATCTTGGTTTTTTAGCGGCTAGCATAGTAACCAGTATAAAATTAGAATTATTCTACGCACAAAGCTGAGAACAAATGACAGGAATTCTGAAACCAAGCTAAAAGTACAAAACTGAAAGCGAAACCAATTTAGAGCCAATTTTGAGAAAATAAAAAATTTCGAAATTTTTTCCATGTAAAGGGTAGTTGGGGTGGGGATATTTTCTTGAAAATCTTCCGAGTCGCATCCTTAGAAGATACCAAACGTATATCTTAATTTTCTGGGAATAGCCTGTGAAGAACTCTTTATTCTGGATGATTTTTATTGAATTTTGCGTAACTGGTCAACCGTATGAGATAGACATGAACTTATTACACAAAATACGTATATCTCGATAAAACACACAATTTATACCCTACATTTTTGTTTCGTGGAGTTCGTGGTTTTCAGATATTCCTTGATATTGGTTTCAGTTTTAAAATACCTAATTTTTGTTTTCATTCGGGAACTTGTCAACTACTGGTAACGCAAAGAAACGGATTTCAATCCCATGGCAACACACTTTAAAACTATCGGTTTAGCCTATTGTATTCCCTTATTTCCCTTCTTATAAGGAACTACACAATAAGACCATTTCGGCTAATGTTTTAGTATTAAATAGAAAAATAAGCTTATTAACGTTTGGGTGGGGGAAGTTTTACTTTCTCTACACGTACTGTGTGCATAGTGTATGGAGGAAGTATTGTATTCCACCCAAAAATTCAATACTGAGATTTCGCCGGAAATACATGTTTTAGGACCCCCTGAATCCAAAAAAATGAATTTTTAGAGAAAGGTTCATATGTGTGTGTATCTGTGGACAACATAGCTAAAAAACGAGAAGACCGGTAAATACCAAACTTGGTATTTAGGCATTGTATTCTCCAGGTATGCGACACGAAGATTTTCAAGAAAATTCACCACCACAAACTACTTTATACATGTAAAAATTTTCAAAAATGTTCATTTTATTAAAAATGGCTCTAACGATTTTGATTAAAATCACGTATGTTAAAGCTATTTGCACTCCAAATAACATGTCCTGAATATTCTGGAAATAGCCTCTGAATACTACTTTATTCTGGATGAATTTTAGGGAATTTTGCATAACTGCTAAACCGTAAGAGATAGACAAATATTTCCATACACAAAATGTAGAACACATTAAAACAGACAATTTATGCTATACAATTTTTTTTCGTGGAAATGACAGTTTTTGAGATATTCCTTGTTCTGGTTTCAGCTTTAAAAAACATACTTTTGTCAGACATGAATGTGTCAGCTTCCGTCCAGACAAGGGAAATACAAGGAAGCAACTAATAAGAATAATATATAAGTATTAAGTAAGTTTCTGTTAATTTTTTTCTCTATTAGTGTAAAGTAAATAGAAGCATAAGCTTTTTAACAACAATTTGTTGCAGAGATGTAGAGAAAGTCATGTGAATGCAAATCATCAGATTTTTTTTAAAAAATCTATGCAAATGTTATGTTGCTTCCTTACAAGACGTTGCTCTAAAATAGAAAATTTAGTAGTTATAATTTTTTTTTTGCTGTTTATTTTATTAATTTTGGATTCAGTACCTCAAAATATATATTTCTGTATTGTTTCGACTTCGAAATTGTGAAAGTAATATGACATTTCTCTATGTACATGTAGAGAAAGTAAAAACTACTACTGGCAAGTGATTAATGCCGTAAGGTTTTCTATGTGCATGCAAATGATAAAATTGTCCACATAAATTAAGAAATAAAAGCATTGTTTTATACAACACTTTGCTATTACTCTGTTACAAACGGCACGTTTTACCATTCCACTCTGTTGATTTATGCTTTATGAGATAGCTGAAAGCGTTGGAGTGAGTAATGTTTACAGATCCCCTTCTACCAGAGATATCACAGTTATGAAGTTTATAAAATCGAATTTCGGAGCCCTTGCGTGCTTGCGTGATGCAAAGTGGTTTTTATTACAAATTGTCACGGAGAAACAAAGTTAGTTCCGTTTGAACGCTCCAATAACTATGCCCGAATGAATTGTTATCCTCCGCATAATCTCAAAGCCTCAGAAGGACATTTTAATTTCCTATAATTAAAGTATGAACTCCTACAGATGCAATTTAAATATTTTGCAGCTTTAATACCCGTAATAGAAATTGATAAATAGCAAGTTTGACTTATGGCAAAAGGATGTAAAAAAAATCTACTGTGTGATACTTACATGCCTTTCTCTAGCTGTTCTCTAAACTTTTTACAAAAAATTATTCTTGCTGTACACTGTGCTAATCGAGAATGTTCTTATCACTTAGTTTCTTATAAGTAGAAGAGAACTAAGGGCATACACTATGCTAAAGTGACAGTCAAAACTTTTAATTGTCAAGTTGCAACCGTTTCTACGTGACCTCTCGTACTTCAGCACTAATTTTCCTTCATTCTTAACGTGGACCAGCTCGCTGTATTTGCACAATGCACACTTCAATTGCAATATCTTTATTTACCTGAATTATATATATATATATATAATTATTTATAAAATGATTTATTTTCTATTATTATTTATCCTTTGATCACGTTTTTCCCATTGTCTATTGCTTGTAATTATATTTTTTATTTCTTCTACTTTTAATTCTTTCCTGGTATCTCGACTGCATTTTCTAATTGGTAGAATGAGGGTGGTGGCAACCGGAGGACCCGGAAAAAACCCGCCCAGACGCCGCTTCCTCCAGCACAAATCCCACGTGCGGGCGCTTGGAATCAAACCCGGTCACCTAGACAACAGCCGTTCCCCGTAGCCGCGCTCGCTAAAGTGTCTCGCTTTGGTGCTTCGCGGCGCACGGGATCGTGGGTTCGAGTCCCCCCTTGGGCATGGGTGTTTCTGTGTTTGAAAATGTGTATGTGTTTGTGTATGTATATGTAAAAAGGAAAAACGAATAGGTCAACTAAAGAAATTTAGAAACTAGAAAAAAGAGGCAAAAAGGAATACAGCGCCGGAGTCCTGACAAGCCTCCTGGGCTGTATTTTTATTTAAAAAAAAGAAAAAAAATAAGATGAGAAGCGAGCGGTCTAACCACTCAACCACAGCGCCTTCCTTAGAATTTTGATACATGTCAAAAATACTGGTATGCGTTTCAATAAGATATCTTACACACTGTGGCTTTTCCAAATTTCTCAAATCTTGAGGGAAAAAGCAGATCTTATAAAAATGTAAGGAACATGGTGAGGGTTCTATATGTATACACACAGTTTCCTTTAAGCTCAATAGTCTCAATTTTTATTCTACCACCTATGCATATGTACAATTTCGTTACACAGGTATGTTCTGTTGTTTTGTGTTACTTAGATTCTACTAAGTATGGACTAATATAGTCTGAAAAAAAAACACAAATGACCTTATTATAAAACACTTCTATAAATATAAAAACAATGGCAAGAATTGTATAACTTACTTTCATTACTAAAGACACTTCAAAAATAGCTACAAACAGTATAAAATGCACATATAATTTATGAATTTCTTCCTTTAAAAGCCATACTTTTCTTCTTTATACAACTCATTTATTTATGGATTTTATTATATATGATATGAAAACAATATTATAATAATGAATTTCTAGTACTTTTATCTTGACAATTTATGCTGAAATTCACTGCAGAGGTCAAGAGTTATCCCAAAGTTTCCTCAGTTCCTCATGAAACGTAGCAGCAATACTTCGATGTATTTGTTTCCTGCGTATACCTTTTATGGGGTTATTTGTATAGAAAGTAAAGACATAAGCATAACGTACGTAAACGTAGAAACTTTTGTTTTAATACACGCGTTCACATTGGTCGACACTTGTAACGTAAACATAGACATTTGCAAGCTTCAGGCTTTTATATTTATGTCTACGTGAAATACAAGAATCTAGCCAATTCTGCTCATAGATAATTCTATCTCCCTTCAGATATTTTGTCGCCTTGCGTTGACTCAGTAACGCCTTTCTGTCTAAGATCACGAGCCAGGAATCATAAAAATCTATAGAAATTGAAATAAAACAAATTGTGATGGCATATGATGTTTTTTTGTGAGTAACTTCCTTTAGTTCTCCTCCATTTTGATAAATGTGTCTAACCTCTTTTGTTGGTATTCACTTTGCAAGCCGCCATGTTAACCGTCATTTCACGCTCACTTGTGATTGGCTGTTGTTTATTGTCTATTTGACATTTTAAATGACATCATATCGCATACGTTTATTCTTAAGATTTATGTAGTTATGATAATGCTTAACTTTCATTGTGAACGACCCCTATCTCTAAGCGTCTCTGCGTACTGCCAAGTAATCTGAGTCGCATATATATTCTTTGTAGTTTGATAACTTAAAATAAGCCTGGACTTCTCACAATATGTAGCATACTGTAGAAGGATACAGCCAAAAATACCGAGTGATCAAATTTATTCGGCTTTTACCGATATAGAATTTGAATTGATAACGTAACTGTTATTGAGCGAATCTTTATCGAAGCTGAATAGTTCTGAGGATCTGCTGAAGAGAGCGTAAAGTGGTAGTGGAGAGGAGGAGAATCCGGCTAAATAAGCGGTTTTGGTTTTCCAAAGTTGAGTTAGTTCTACAAGTTGCCATGGATCTACCAGCGCCTTTTTTGTTTTGAGCGTGATTATAGAGCTTTCATAGTTGAAGCAGTGTCTCTCGAGGGATGAACGTGAGTTAATCTAAAAATGGACACCGCTATGGCTGTGACAGCGACTCTGGGAGCTGTTATTTTGTCCTATGCGGCTGTTTTTTTTCCTGTGCCCTTTTTGTTGTATGCATTATTATTATATGAAGGTACCTAATAATCATTATTATAAGGCGAAAATGTTGAAATTCAAGGAAAGTGAAAAAAAGTGTACACCGTGGACAGCAACGTAATGAAGCGCTTCTTCTCCATTACTAGAAATTGTTCATGAATGAATTATATCTTGAGATGTTTTTAGAATTTGTGTTAACACTTTATTGATAAAGCTATTCGATTATCATTTTCAAGTAATCGAATATCGATTAAAATAGCTTTCGATCATAAACATACCATATTAATTCAATGAAACTGACAGTTTGCACTCACGTTGTTACGTGATATATCAAGTGTGGCATGTTTTAAAATTAGCTTCCTAATGCTCTGGCAAACATTATTTTTGTCTTGGCCGCTAGATAGAGTCCTAGAAGGCTCGGTGATTACCACTTAGGTGACCTATTAGTTCTTTAACGCCTTCCTCTAGGTAATGCTCTAGTAGGCTTTATTTTGTGTTGACCGCAAAATCGACACCTAGAACTAACAGTTTCAAACACTTATTTCAAATTCTGGGGCGGCAAAGGCCGAATAAATGCGATAATTCGGTATAGGGTTATGACATTAACATTATTACAAGGAAGTTATTTAATTAAAGGTAATTCTGATAAATATAATGAATACAAAAACGATTATGTCCTCAAAATTTTTTTCAAATAAATTAATGCCAAGATTACAGTGACATTATCTTTAAGTAACACATTAATTACCTCTTTCTTCGTAACTTTTCTTGAAATGGCATTAATTTCCCTTGTTTCCACTTTTTTACACAGTTAAATGATTACTCTACAGCGCACACACACAATACAAAGTTCTTCTATAATATATATGTTACAAAATTGTCGACAAAAATATTCTGCCACAAAATGGCTTTTTTCGATGATAAAATATTTCTTTCTTAATCAAATTGTTTTTATGTATAAGAAATATTTTTCCATTCAGAAAATAACCTTTCACGCGAATGGAAACTGGGTCCAGATTTTAAAAGCCTTCAAGCAGGTCTAAACATCGTTTAACACTTTTGGAGGATGCGATAAATTTATTTTATTTCAATCAATATTAAAGATACGAGTAATATATCTGTGCACCATGGAATTTACAGTTTTTAATCTTATAGGAACTCTAACTGTGCATGAAAATGAACTGCAGATTAAACTTTCTACAAACAGATATTAAATTATAGGTGGATATAACCATTGTATAATTTATAATATTGATATCATTTAAGTCATTCATGTAACATTTAAATTTTGTGAAATAATATCAGAAATAGGCAGTAACTAACAATGCTAGCCTTAAACACACATTATTAGTTTTCTAAAAACTCCCTTCTCTTCAGTCTTAAAAATATTACACTGCAACAAAATATTAACATAAAAGCAAGACAAACTGATTACTTAAATTATAACAGGATCTAAAGTAACAATATATAACATTTAAAGTTAGTGATGTGATATCTTTGTCTTTGAATATGAAGAAGTATACATTCCTAAGCGTATTTCACAGTACATACAATACACAAATCTGTTCTCAACATTGCAACAAAATTTGAGATGTGTTCACGCATCTTTCTTCAATCCTTTTTCCCCTTCTCTCTTTAAAACAACACAGTAATGTTATTTAAGAAATAGGTAAGTTGTATCATCTGTAAAGTTACATAAAGGATATAATTAGGAATAAATCATATTTATTAATATAGTTATGGACGAAATGTAGTATAAATCACTTTTAATGAAATGTGAATTAATTTATGTAATTGGATTGACCAATTTTAATTCCCCTACATTTGTCGATATTAGATGGAGGGAGCATTGCATTACACCCAAAATTCCATGTCGATATTTTACAAAAATAAATATAAATATGCAGATATATGAGGAAAGTGTAGCTCAAATACAAAAACACTAATAAATATTAACCGTAGTATTTAAATTCATTATCTTTTTAGGATTAAACGACAATATTTTTAAGAATGTCACACGTCTTTTAACCACATCTACGTGGAATATACTCAATTATTTGTTATTTTTGCAAAAGAGTTTGTAATAACTTATATTTTTGTTAAAGTTGCCGTACTTACTACTTGTCGGATTGAATGCCGTGCTTGCAAGCAATTTCTCCGCCACTAGTGTGCCACATTACGTCCTCGCTCTTAAAGCTATTGTTTGCTTCAAAAATTGACCCTAAACAAAGTCACTGCACACTTTGAAATGAACACGCAATATACGACATGTTTGCGAATTACAAACAAGGAGGGAAATTTGTTCAACTCTTTAATATTTCTATTCCACTTTTCTCTAAGAAGTCAAGCACTTCGGCCCTTAGAAATCAAGATACCTATTATATATGTTTTGTGCATTGAATGTTACAGATGGTGCAACTTTACCTTTAGCAATAAAATGTTTGTATAATGAGCAATAAAAGCACCTTCCTAAATAAAGGCTATTTATGTTCCACTTCTTTATCAGTAAACCGTGAGATTATCTAATAAGTGTATCGCTATCATAGGCTTCGACATAAAGAGTAGCTATGGACACATTTCCAAAAACAGAACTATAACTTTAAAGATCTTTATTAAATGAATAATATTCAGTAGGTTTCTTGTTTCTTTTTTTGGAATCATGTTCATATATTGCTCAAAGATTTGTAAACGATCTCAATCATGCCCTTACCTAGTTAGCACTCCACTTACATTTTTTCTTACTTTCCCTTTTTGCTTCGCTTCGAAGCCTGAGGCCGATCTATAAGTTAATGTTTGAGTGCCCAACTTTTGACATCAAACCTATACGAGACTGACTCACACTACTGCTGGTGTGAACCAGCGTGAAGAAGTATGCCTTCCAGACACTCAGTAAACAATGTTTGTACTCCTCCCCTTTTGCTGCTTGCCCAGGCTAATGAGTGGGTATCGGGCTGGAATTAATGTCAATAAGACAGGGCTAGTGGGAACAAACATGATAAGCAGTTTCTATCAACAATAATATAAACAAAATCTCTATAGTAAACCATAAGGATCGGTGCATACTTGTGTTCTTTTGGGACATTAATTGCAATCCAGTATATTTTGGACTTCAAATTGTTGGAATATTACTGAAGAATAATACTTTTCCCACCTCTAATGTTCTAGATTTCAGTCATATTATTAAACCACCCCACCGAATGAATATTCTGACCTATGACATCGGACATCATGTGAATAATCTCACTGATCTAGTGCGTCAATAATTAAAAAATGAATGACAAAAATTACATCTAAAGTTCACTTATAATATCGTTATACTCATAAAATAAAAAGAATGCAGTCTATATAGAATTTCTTCTCTCAAATGATATCATGTAACTTGGGTTTCAACACTTCAAGTCACCTCCAGTCCGAATAAAAAAGTACACTGATAAACTCTGCGTCTTGCGCTCACGGTTTCAACAGTCTGTGATGATGTTTCTTGTTCTTCTCAATCACATAGAAACTGGCCGGTTTACCATTGCCGGGGAAGTATTTCTGGAAAAGATGCTTCCTGGGGAAAGCTGGCCCATAAAACGATACCTTCTCGTGATGGTTATGGTTATGATGGTTGTCATGTTCTTTTGCTTGCAGTACATCGTTGCCAATATGGCTGCGTGATTCTGCTACCCAAGGCGATGTCTTCTGTATGTTGTATATCTGTAACCACACATCAAAGTATGTAAGAAGTTTGTAAAAGACAACTCGGTTTCTATTTTTTAATTAAAGAAATTTACTTTTACAACTAAATATCTGAATATTTAGATTCGCTTGAGAATATATTAATTCTTGCTATGCAAATTGTATACTGATATGGTACATACTTAATAATCATACTAAAATGTGTAACAGTTGTAATATTTTCTGAGCATAAGCAACATAAATAATAATCTGAGTGATTGCATGATATATAGAGAATACATTCTTTGAAGATTAGGTTAGATTTCGTTCTGTAGGCTCCTGATGGCCAAGCAGGCCTTGAATATGGAACATGCCAAAGAATACTTAAATAACTACACCAAGTATACTACACTTAAAGTTCCCACGTTACAAATAATAGTATATATTTTAAACTTTCAAGTGCATTTAAATTTAAGACAGGTATTAAACGTAAAAAATTATATCACTTGGCTTTTGCAGCCTATGCCACTATACAGCGCTTACATCCTTACATACAAAGGTGTCCAAGTTTAATGTTAAGATCTACATTCTCAAACTATTAAATGTGTACATGAAATTTGTCAGTGTCATTTCTAAATTGTTAGTTATTATTCTCCAAACTACAAATACATTTCAAATCATAGTATTAAAATACATGAAATAAATGTTAATGTTATAGTAAATTTATTGTAACAGTTACAAAACATAAAAAACTTCACTTGATTTTTAGTCTGTTGTTTATATAATATTTATATAATATTTACATCCATACTTGTTTGTAAAGAGAGTCAAAATTTGATATTAAGATATACGTTCTAAAAATATTAAGTGTATACATTAAACATATTGATGGCATTTAAACTTTGCTAGCTATTTCTAAAACACATACATAAGTTTACATACTGTGAGTTGCTGTGCTGGGATACATAAAAGTTTATTATATTGCTAATTCACTCCAAACGCAAACAAAATGAATAAACACTGCTATGGTACTGTTATAATTATGTATGTTTGTGTATTTTATGTTATTTTTCTGTATTTAGTTTATAAGTTTTAGCTGTTTTTGTGCTAACATTTCCAAGTCAAAGCTACAAAGTTCTGAGTAGTTGAATCTAACAAAAGATGCCTTGCTTTGTTCTCAAAAGCCTTGAGAATTCTTGACTTTCTTTTATAGTTTATGCGTGCATTAGGGTAACAAGTGCGTGCAGAGTAAAGGTCCCTAAAATTGCGTAAGGGGGTATTTGTCATTGTAATTTAGGGGTCACCTGACCAGAACACAAAATCACGTGACATAGCTGCGCTACGAGTCAGTTTTGGAGGAAAAATATTACCAATGAAAATTCAGAAAATGCACAGTTTGTCCTGTCTGTCGAACGACGACTCCATGATACGTTGTGTAAAGATTTCGCGTCAAAGTACCAAGTGTAGTGTAATGCAGTGCAAGAAGTATTAAGGTGTGACACGAATGTAATGTTTATAAG
The DNA here is from genome assembly GCA_030762935.1 of Hymenopus coronatus. Lineage (NCBI taxonomy): Eukaryota > Metazoa > Arthropoda > Insecta > Mantodea > Hymenopodidae > Hymenopus > Hymenopus coronatus. The sequence goes on from CM060881.1 coordinate 99,839,949, forward strand.
TGTTAACTGTAAAAGTCTTATTCAAACGTAAACTGACAATATTTAAAATGTATTCAAGTGTACATAAAAATGTTCAAGGGTTTTATGGAAGTGACTTCATCAAGAGTATTAGATGTTTCTTCAAATAAATAGTTGAGTGAAATAGGATCCTGCTGCAGTTAATAATTTAAAATAAGTATCAGTACCAGAATACTTCCTGTATCCACCCGAGAACTTCCCATGCTGTACTGAGCCAACCAACTCTGAGTTAGCGATGCTGAGACTGAGAAGAGGTCTTTATCTACAGAAAAAGGTTCGTTATACATTCAGGTCTAGCGTCGAACAGTGAGCTCCATCTCAGTTGTATATGCTGTCAGTAAATTACTCAACTGACACGCCTAAGTTAGCATATGGAAAGTGCCTTCCCATACCATAATTAATCACAGACTTGCAAACAATACTATGAGGGTAATCTAAAAGACATGAGGCACGATGACAAGCGTGGCACCCACCACGTGGCGACGATAAAGCAAAGAATCAGACTGATTATTCATTCAAGTATTCTTCTACAGAATAAAATGAACTATCACAAAGATACTGTTTATGAGAATCTTTAAACATATTGTAGTTGTTAACATCTTCCTTTAGGCTACTGGGGAGAACATTAAACATTTAATTGTTTCATAGTACACACCTTTCTTGCAGCAAGAAAGTTTTACATTAGGACGGTGGACTTATCACACTGATCAAAGTAGCAACAATGCTAATAAAAAAAAACAGTATGAAGCTCTGATATTTTACCGTGTGATGTGAAAACCCGCAAAATGGTAAGTAATCGCCAAACTAGAAAGTTTTTCAGATGTAGTTATATTCATTTCCTAATTTGTTTAACTCTTACTACAGCGTTTCAATTTTTTCACGTCCTTCTTTGGTTTCCGATGGACAAAGCTCCCTTTAGGTTTTGATCACCAATCTCGAGCAGATGAGCCATTTTAGCTACCTAAGATGTGATATTAGATAAGGTAGAGAATATGATGTTGACAATAAAATATGTGAAATAATTCATCGAATGTTCCAAAACAAGGTACATAACTAGACAAAACTAAAATGGTATAAAGTTATAGCTATATCTACTCTAAGTTATGGAAGCAAAGCTTGGACATTAATTAAAAGGGAGAAAAGCAATACAACAGATGGCCTGCCCCATATTTAACGTGTGCAGATATTCTTTCGTGTGTTAAAAGAATTGCAAAACTCAACGGCATTATATAAAATTAAAACCGCAAGTGAGCAACTGGCCTAGTGACCTTCGGTTTACCTCGCTCACTTATCTATTACTTATCAGCGGAGACGTGAGCGGGTCGCGCTCACTGAGAGGTAAAACGAAGGTGGCTCAGGTAGTTCCTCATTGTCAGGTTTTTAACTTGAAAGAACGCCGTTGAGTTCTGCAACCCTTTTAACGCACGAAGATATATCTTCACACGCGGCAACTGTCATTGTCTGTGTCGCCATCAGTGTTGCTAACCTATACGAATTGGATGGAAACGTACAATAATTTAGGTGTGAATATGATGTATGATCTTGACATGTACTATATACGATAATTATAGTCCTAGAGAGTAATATATACTTTGATAACAACCTATATTGCACTTATTTACATATCTCCTGGATTAATTTTTAATGGTTGATATTATTTTTAGCTGGTTTTCACTGGATAGCATTGCGTCTGATGTTGCAACTGCTCACAGTGTATGGTGAAAACGTGCAAAATTTCATGAAGTATATATTTTTTGCAGCATATAACATCTGTAGTTTATCTCTTGTTAGGTTATTTATGACATATAATTTACGTAACATTGAGTAGGAAAGAATAACACGGGGTTTTAAAAACGTATGATGATTACAATCTAAAAAACTTGCCTATGAAACACGTGAGTTATTACAAATAATCATCTTCAATATAAATAACGATAGAGTTTATCAAAAAAAAGTATCGGAGTGTAGGATCTAAAGATCAAAATACCATAATTTTAAGGTTCATGTTCTATACTTGGACTGGAAAATGTTGGCAGCACTTGTCGCCGTTGCTGAGTCTCTGGTAGCACATTCACAGATGTTTTGCTTTCCCTATAGAACTCACCTTGCTATCCTGGGCAGTCTTGCGGCGCCTGGCCATCTTATTCATGAGCGGGAGGTTCCAGTGATACACCCGCGCAGGTTTACCATTGGCTCGGAAACTGAGAGGCAGTTTGCTCACTTCGTTGGGGTTCAGAGTCTGGGGTTTGATGTGCGAGTAGTAATACGGGTTGGGTGGTAGCTTGATCACGAACATGTGAGAGTCGCCGTTGTTCGCCGTGTGATGCCTGGACTCGCCGACCACGCGCTTCCGGTGATGATTCGCCGATGGTGCTCGACGTCGTGTCATGCCAAGTCTGCTCAACAGTTCATGGTTGGTTGAAGTGTGAGGACTACCCACCACAGTGCTCAACAGCAGCAGTAATGTCAACAGTGCTGACAACCTGTCAATAGAAAAACACTTTGTATTAGCAAGTATTTCAATATTGCACCATTACAAACTTAAAGTTCAGTATCACTCATTGTATGGCGAAAATAACAGTGGCAGGTATAACGAGGTGTAGGTCCGGAAGGTTTTGAGGGCTGATGCAGTCACCTTAGCAGTGTTTGACAGTTTCACACTTTTGATGTGTAAACAAGGATAATGATGATGTAGAAGAAATGAGTATGAAAATTTGCATAGATAAAAGGATATTTAATTTATTTAATTTAGGAAGGGAAATGCTACCCAGAGTCTTATTTGACACTACAGCCAACAACCTCTTTCATAGAGCTGCACATCCCTAGTCAGGTATTCTACCCCGGGTAGCGACCAGCATTTTTCGTGTTGTTGCGATATGCTTATAAATTATAGCATACACATATGCTATACGGTAATTCTTGACATCACTGCTTAATAATAGCTGCCTTGATATCAAAGATCTATCGATAATCTCCAATACTTAAATTATCTAAATTACATGTTTATATAAGTGATTTACTTTATTTTCTCGTATTTATATCACAAATTGTAACATTAGCAATGTTAACTTGTGTCAAAGCAAAGCTGCAATACTGCGCAGTAAAATATATCAAAAGGCACCTTCTACTGTGTGTAGAAACATTGAGAATTTCTTTGTTTTATTTGCGTGCAACAGAGATAGAAGTATGAACTCAGGAAAAATAAAATATTCTCCAACCAGGGCATTTTTCTTTGTATTTCTCTGTCACATGGCTTCAATACAGTAGAACCACGTGATACGGTAACGCCGAGCATACCTTTTGACGCTAAATGAGAGTCAATCAGCATTAAGGAAGACATCTTGCATTCTGGTCTTTTTAAAGAACCACAAATCCTAAATGTATGCAGTCTTTCCTGTCGCTCAGAGGAATAAATCACGCTACTCAGCGTAACGAAAAGCGCCAGAAACTTTAAGTGCGCGACGAGTATAATTTTAAGACAGTATTAAAAGTGTAATACTAAGGTGAAATCTGAAATAATTACCTTTTTGTATCATTAGTGTTTATCAGGGTTAACAGAAACGTGTATAACAATTGTCAAGATGACTTCACCGTCAATACTTGATGTTTCATTGCAGAATGAACATTAGAGAGAACAAGAATCCTGTATCTGTTCTTAATTCATCACCCAGTATCTGTATCAGCACTCTTTTCCTGTTTCCACTCTCAGTCAATTCCTCTACCGAGCATCAAACCCTGAATCAGCTGCGCCGAGACAGAGAGAGAATCTATTTCTACCAAACAGATACGTGAATACTGAACAGGTCTGCCATAGAGTATGGTGGACTCACTTTAATTCCCATATACTGTCAGTAATTACTCAACTGACACGTACAAGAAAAGCAAACAGAGAGCGTCGCACCCCCACATGCCATAAATAAGCAAAAATTAGGCGATAACAAAGTAGGCAGAACAATCACACATGACACAACACAATTGCATCCTATATAAAGAGTACAAGATTAACAATATATATATTACTAATTGTTCTAATCTGCCTAATCCTGAAAAGGATCACCCATCAAGGAGTGCAGGATATCTGCGGTTCTAATCGCCCTCTATGACATTTTCTCCCAGTTTTTCCTCATAACTGCAAATCTGGGGATGTACCATAACTTAGTCCTGGAACGTTTCCTTCCAAAATTTCTTTTCCCAAAGTTATTTCATTTTGTGTATCATCCTGTGGTACTGTATGCAACATGAACGGGCTTTAATAAAAAATGTCTACACAGATGTTATTGTCACTTTGCTAGTTGGAACTTGCATCAGTTTGTATGATTTAATTCAGGGCTTGGTCAGACTTTGGGCTGGCTGAACACAAACCGTAGTATAGACCGCTTTATTTGCTCCATCGTTTACCACATTTGTTTACTTTCTTTCTTTTTATTCATTTGTTCAAACACTGTATGACTGGACATATCCACCAGTGGAAATACCTGTACGTGTAAACGTTCCTTTACCAAAAAAAAAAAAAAAAAAAATACAAGTTTCCTTGTGAGTGCACACTTAGGTGCGCGTGTCTCAGAATAAATGATATATTTCGTATTTAAATCTGAATGGTTTTCAGGATGAAAGGCGAAACTCTTCAAGGAATTCATCTAATTTGAAATAACTCTCTCTACAACTCTTAACGTCAGTTTATTCTTCAATATATTGTAACAATGTTTATTAAAATAGCATAAGTTAAAGCATCTTGACTAATAAAATATAAACCCTCAGTGTCCCTCAAAATAGCCCATGAAGTTCTCAGCGCTATACTCCTTCGCTAACATAAAAGCAAATTTATGCGACCTTTTTACTTTCTCTGCAGTTTTCCTAAACTAGTGTTAGGTATCCATACAGATATTTGATTTCAGATTTCGCCGAAAATCAAGATATGTGTGTGAGAGAGACAGAGAGAATGAGGGGGAGGGGAAAAGAACGAGAACAGTATACGTTAAACGAAAAATCGATGTAACTTTGGTGTTTAAGTTTCCCATATTTATTTTAAGAATGCATGGTGAAGATTTTTTTATATATAAAATTCCCTCCACCTTAACAAATCTTTGCATAGAATATATTGCCACATTTTTTCTAAAAAAATAAACAATTTTATGACTTTGCTACTTCGAAATAGAAAATAAAATGTATACTGTATTCACTAATCTAGCTTACAAATTCCCCTTTCCTCTAACTAAATGTATTTAAGTGGGAAAGAGAAAAAGATAAGACCTAAATTTGCTGGTAAATAATTTATAATTCGATAAAAACACAGGCTTAGTGCATAAAAAATTTCTCAGGTTTTTAAAATACTGCTTGTAGCAGAGATATAGGATCATTTGAACCAAGCGATTTTGCTTTTTTTTCCCCACTTTTTTTTTTAGCTAACGCTAAATATGAAGTGACTTGTGATACAAGCAGCTAATGATCATTTCCGCAACTCGTATTTGACTATCCAGGAATAGATTTAAAGAGTACATCGATTCCAATTTTAAATTATTTTGGACAAAAAATATTAACATTCGCGCGATAACAACAATTTCTCATGAGCAAATATAGTCTAAGAAGCCACGTATAATATATAACGTTTTATCCTATCCTAATATTTACTGAAATGTTCTTACATTTATTAATATGAATATTATTAGAGTTGTCATTACGAGAAATTGAATTTTAGTCGTGAAGTAGGTAGTGCTTCTTTGTTCGTTGCTGCTGAACCCCCTCTCCAAGGAATAAACAGTTTCAATTCTGGTTGTTTAAAATGCACAAAATAAACCAATAAATGAATGAAAATGGATATTCCCGAAAAAGTTTTAGATTATGCTAAAAAAGCTGTATTCAGTTTGTTACCCGACAAGTCGAAGGACTTACGTGATAACGAATGCTCTTTATTTGAAGAATGGGGAAGTGCCAAAGGAGTTAAAATAATTTACAATGAAATATTCATTATTGTTGTTTCCTAAGATACATGAAATGTGTACATGAAGTCATCTAATGTGAATGTAATAGGTAGCCCAACTATCCCGTATAAGGCTTTAAAATAGCTGCTGAACTCTACGGGGCTATTTCAAGTTAAAAGCGGCTGGGTAGTGGGGATCTAGCGAGAGATACCTTAGTTTTACTCCTCCCAATAAAGCGATCCGCCTCTCCGTCTCCGCGATAAGCAAGAGAGGTAAAACGAAGGTCATTCAGCCCACTTACTGGTTTAAACTTGAAATGGCTCCGTTGAATTCTGCAACTATTTTAAAGCACGCAGGGATATCTACACTCGCCAAATACGGGGCCACTTGTTATAAGGGATATCTGTGAAAGATAATGGGCGTATGAATGTCACATGTTTTGTAAGTTTCTAAAAGAACTGGGGCTCTTTTTTTGGAGCTAAGCTAAAGTTATTGTGCAAATCGTTTAATAGCAAGATAATTATTGATCTCATATACCTAGGGAACAGTGTAAACCTAAGTCACACAACATGACTTAACCAAGGTATGAATCTTGGGGCACAGCATCATAGAGAAAACGACAACACTATCTCAGAATGATAGGTTTATTGTTGCATCATTGTCTTGGGTACAACGAAAATGCTTATTGATATGGCATTATCTGCATAAAAGTATTTGTATATATTAATTTAATATAATGTAGAAAACTAATTTTTTTTAGAAGATAGCTATGAAATGACATGCATCTATGACACTCGCAATTTCTTTTTACATTCAGCCATCTTACTGTTCCGTGTTAAGATTCATTTAAACACCCAATATAAACAGCTTTACACAAAAATGAACATAACCTCCAATGTTTGTTTATGTTTCTTTGATTAAATGTCCTATATACGTGACTTTTGTATATTACAATTCAAGTAAATTATCATTGCACATTTTCGTATAGGGTTTTGCATTATTTTAAATACGCATTTGCTTCTAACTCAAATGGCTGTAACCTTTATTGCCAAGGAACACGAATAAATTCACTTAATCCAAAGATCCCATATTATATAGGTTGCCCGTGGCCTTCAGAGTCGTTTCGGTGCTTGAAGAGGCAAGGAAAATGTTATTACTACTCATTTATACATAATTCTGCCATTTTCTGTCCCTAGAACTGTTTCGAAGAAAAAGCGAGTAAAACTAAAGAAGCTCATGAAATATTAATGCCACTTGGAGCAGTTCCTTGAGGGAAGCCGTCAAAACGTCAGGAAGAGGAAGCGTGTGCGTGAAAATTAAAGCTGCTTCTAAGAAAGCACGCAAAGCTACTCTCCCGGGAACAAATCGGTAATGATACCAGCATTAGCATATATACGAGAAAGAAACATTCAGTGGTTCAGCTTTTTAAAATGTAGTGCTAGATTTCGTACATTTAAACTAGATGCTAAAATTAAGACTGTCTATACGCCCAAAAGAAAAAGGAATATGTTTTAAGTATACTTAAGTAAGGTTTGCCAACGAATAAAAGATGAGCTTGTTTGCACACGCTCAAATGTTTGTCAAATTCAGTGCTTTACAGGACTTACAAAGAGTTGCTACAAGTTCACAACTTTTGTTGTCAAATTGCTTCCAATACTTTTAAAATCTTTACAAAGTATTAAAAGCAAATGAGACAGTGCTCCAAAAGATAAAAGATAATTGACAGCTTTGGTCAATGAAATGCCTCGTCTCTTTAGCGCGGTAGTAGCGCAGACTCACCAGGCGAGAGGCCCGGGTTCGACTCCAGGTAACGGCGTAGGGATTTTCTCCTGTTTTTTTTTTGTTTTTTTTTTTTTATTCTTTTTAAAATACAGTTCCGGAGTCTGATCACACATACACAAACATATAACACCCATGCCCAAGGCGGGACTCGAACCCACGATCCCCTGCGCTGCGAAACACCAAAGCGAGACGCTTTGGCGAGCGCGGCCATGGGGACCGGCACTGTTGGGAAACCTGGTCCGCGGTGCACTTAGTCTCGTGAGGAGCCACTTGAGAAAAAATTAGCGGCTCCAAGTTGCATAGACCACATTAATCGACCGAGAGGAAATCGGGGCGCTAACCACGTCCTACATTCCAGTAATGCACTCCATTTATGACGCCTGTAATGGACATAGGGGACGCAGTGGTCGAGCGGTAGGTGTTGACCCGCCTTTGGTCTGTTATGCCATGGAATTTAGTTTTTATTATGTCAACGAAATACGCCTATTTACAGTGTGTCACGAAATTTGCATTACGGCTAAAAACGAAAAGTAAAAAAGAAAATGAATAACAAAATCACGTGACTTCTCTCCCTGCTCCACAAACAAACTACTCTTGTAAAAATATTATTTTATCAAGATAATAATCGAGATAAACATTAGCAGAATTGATATTAATACTTGATTCCTTGTAGGGAGACCTGGGTTCGATTCCGAGTACAGGCGTGGGGAATTTTCTCCGCTGGGAAAACTAGTCGGGAGTGCACTCAGCCTCGTGAGGTCCCTGGGGGGGCCAATTTAGGAGCTACTTGATTGAGAAGTAGCAGCTCCAGATTGAGAAGCCCGCATCAACCGGCTGGGAGGGACTCGAGGCGCTGTTCACGTCTCACCCTTCGGCACTGCACCCCATTCACAACGCCTTCGGGCCGAAATGCCGTATGTAGCGGCCGAGATGTAGTCCAAGGTCCTTTGTGGACTGTCGTAATATTGAGTTACGTTTACTTGATTCCTTGTAAGTAGAAGGAAACTATGGGAATATAGTAGGGTATAGCGACAGTCTAACCTTTTAAAGTAAATTAAATTATAGACTTTTTGGTTGGAAATCAATATACTAAATACATAATTTACTTTAGCTTCGTCATTGAATTAAGAAGTTTTATTGGACTTAAATTAATTCCAACTTCAATATAATTAATTCCTTAAATTGTCGCTATGCGATTGTCATTGAAATTTGGTTCTCTTTCCATAGCCAGAAATAAAACAAAATAGAGATGAAAGGAGGGCTTCCCATTTGAGAGAAATTTTAATATTTTAAAACTGAATCAATAATAGGGAATATCCCGAAAATGACTTAGCTGTAAACAAAAATTGAATATGACAAATTGTGTGTTTAAAATGATCTACATTTTTGTATACTACATTTTTCTATATTTATTGCGATTTACTAGTTATGCAAAAGAATTAAGAGGACTTAGGGGCTATTCACACGAAATCTGCATTTTAATCAAAATCCTTTGAGCCCTTATTTGGAAAATCAAAAATGTCGAAAAACGTTCCATGTAAAAGGTGATTTGGGATGCGGCATTTTCTTGTAAATCTTCATACACACAAACTTTTTCTCAATTGTTTTGATACAGGAGACTCTAAAACGTGTATTTCAGTGAAATCTCAGTAAAGAATTTTTGGGTGGAATGTAATACCTACTATGCACTAAGTAGAGAAAGTAAAAATGAAATTTTATAAATAATATTATTAAATTTAGTTGTATGCAAGGTTAAAAGAAGCGTATATACAAAAAACGCTATTAAAGACGTAATTACTTTTTAAAAGGTTACGGCAGCTTCCACAAAATCTACGGTGGTGAACTATATACATTAAGGGCACCCACATCAGTAGAAGTTTTAAATTTAGAGTGGATATCTCTAATTATTTATGAGAAGAAGACTTTATTTTATATCATAGTGCTAATTAATCAGATGTTGTACATGATGCAGAAATCATAATTTTTAGAAAACAAAAATAATATAGTATTTTTATTCTAATACACTGAACTGGTGTATGGTTGTTTTACTCATCTAATGTTTTAGAAAAAAAAAAAAGTAAATATAATTTTTGTAACAATTCATCCTTCGTGGAATCTTGAGGGAGTCTGTGCTGAAAATATTAAGAAAGTTGACATCGTATTCAACTTTTTTAATTTGCAAAACTGCCTGGTGGCCTAACAGCTTCGTATTTGTCATATGCTGACGTCTCTTCGGGCGTTACAAATGTTGCAGAACTCAACTTCTAGAAACCGGTAACTAGCGTGAGTGAGGTTGGTTTTATTCCTCTCAATGAGTGTGATCCATTCACCCTCTCCGCCGATAAGCAGGACTTTAACTTTCAACTCTTAATGCACGATGGGATATTTGCACAAGACAAACACGGAGCACCTGGTAAAAGAAACCTCAAAGTCGAATAAAGGCATTAAAATTAAGCACGAGTTGCATGTTCTTAAGCCAATAAATGACCACCAATTTGTGCTTTAAAATGCTTTGAGAACGAAAGTCAAAGGTAATTTTACTAAAACTGGAAGTTCAAAGCATGTTTTAACATAAAAACCAGTTTCTTAATTGTTTGAAAATGTTTATAAATAATAAAGAATGAACAAGAACTAGTGAGGCTATAAGGATGAAATCAGGAAGTATTACCAATATACAGAAGAGTCTGGATAGTTTATCGATGTTAACATGTTAATATTACCTGGATGCTAAGTACTTACGAAGGTAAGACGTCATTAAGGTAGCTCTCTGAAGGGAGGCATTCCGGTTGGTTGAACCGGGTAAAAAAACACATAATTACTTGGAAGAATGAATGTCATACCGGATGTTGTCACAGTAGCTCAGTGGTTAGAGCACCTGCACGGAGAGCGGCTGTGACATTGAATTTTACAACTGGTTCAAATAATAGAGAATTGTCTGTTTTCAATATAATAAAAGGAATTTGTCATTACCCTCCAAGCGGCTAGAACAGGTAGAAGAAACGGAACACATGCATTCCTAGGGTAATGATAAATTACAAACTAGTAGATAAGACCAAGAACAGATCGACACAACAGATATAACTCCATAAAACCAGAGTAAGATTCGTTAATCTCAAAATAACTATATGTACCACATGATTATCTCAAATATCTCGACAACCCTGCTCCCTCTACTGAATATTGACGTTGAACACTTTCCGCGAATGCAAGAAAGGACACAGAACGTTCATAGTGTAATGCAGTTGAAGTAAGTTACCTTTATTAGACTATGTTTCTAAATTCTGTGGAGGTTGGGCTCGTTTGAATATTTCTCTATTTATTCTCAAATATTACTGCCAGGTTAGAGACATAAAGCTACAACGGAAACCAATCGATTGATCAATTATTTAAATTATCGCTATATATCACTAACAAAGGCCATTGCCATACTATCGTTGGAGATTGAGCTGGGATTTTATTTGTGAAAGTAGATAAAATAAAAATACCCTTGTCTGAGTTTCTTCCGCCAATAGATCCAAGTTTTCCAGAAAAAACTATTAACAAATTATAATAATTCACTAATAATATCTAATTCCTTGGATATATGAGTATTTAAAAAACTTAACGATAGACGAGTTAACTTACAAAAAGGTGCAAGTTTTATGTTCTTAACTATTTTTTTTGAGGCACCCATTACTAAGAAAAAACTGGCACGTAAGAGGCGCGATTTTCTCTTAGCTACATGAAATCTTAACAAAAGGTGTACGCATGTCGTTTTAGTTATGACTACCAGCAGCTGCAATTATTCTTCTTACTCCTGGATTAATTCATTCTCCATTCTAGTTACAGCAGGGCTTTCTTTAAATATTCCATTTAGTAAAACTTTTCCTTTTACTAGCGATTTTTATTTTAAAATATTTATCCCTCACAAACTTAAATAATGAGTTTTATTTTGGCTTTCAATTGTCAATTTTTAAATTAATCTATACATGAATTTATGTGTATTAAAACAATTTATCAATTTTATCCGCCTCCTGGGGATAACGTGTCTGCCTCACATTCTAGAGGCCGTGAGTTCGGATCTCGTTTAGGGTTTTTTCGGGGTTTTCCGTTAGAGGTCTTTAAGCTTCATTGATCCCGAGATCATTTGAACGATTTCATTTATCATCCGATATGAACAAACAGGTTAAAGAACGTCAAGCTACAAAAAAAAAAAAAAATAAATATATATATATGAATGTATCTACTCTACAATAAATTAAATTTGCCTAATCTGAATATTACTATAAAATATTATTTTAAGTTGTAAATTATACCTGTAGCTGTAAGTTATCTTTCTCGCAGATACCTTTAGATTTGGGCAAAGTTTATTAGCTGATTGTTGAGCGGAAGACAGACGTAAAGCCAGCCGTTACAATTTAAAACGTTATATTTTTTTGGCAATAGAAAGCCAAGACATGTATTTTTTGTTACCAATGCATTTTTACTTTAAAAATCTCAGTCTTATCTGGGATATAAATGGGAAATTATCTCTATATACAGCTATCGAAAATCCCCATAATGTAATGCTTGTAGAATTACTATTGTTACCATCACATTTTCTCCTCTCGCTCTATTAAGTGATCTGCCCCACCCTGGTAAACTTTGACTGGTTTGCCATCAGGTCCATAAAACAAGTTAGTGGCAATGGCCGAGCTAATATGACTTGTAACACAGCGGTCCTCTGGATCGTAAACCGCTTGCTCTGTATCGATCCGAGTACCCCTAAGCCATTAAAGTTGACTGGATTGGAGTATTCACCTCCAGGCTGCTACAAGTGCTATTCATAAAGGGCCGCAGGACTCACCGAGAAGTTTTATTGCCCAGTTATAGCCTTCCTGTACTTCATCGGTATGCCCATTGTGTACATCTGCACCAAAGTTTCCTTTCATTTGTCCTCATATCCAACATGTATTGCAGTTACAGTCCAGGAAATATCTGACCGGAATATTTATACCGAGTGTTCAATTAAAGTTCGGCATCCTGAAACTTTTCGGTTTATAACGTATCCTATTGCAGTTACGGATAATTTCTGTGATAGAAGATGCTGGTATTTCTTAATACGTCATAGTATAGCTTACAAGTAGAACTTGAATTTATTCACCATAGCAAAATCTGAGAATCTAACTGTAAATCCTGTAAACGTATCTTATGCGCGCGCATGTATATTCCAACATCTAAACAGAAATCAACTCTCGCCATTAACTCTCTCTTCTTCTAATTCTTAAAACGGTTTGGATATCCTATAATAAACTCATTAAACCAAGTGGTAATCGAATAATCATAACCGCTTTTACTACCATGGCATCGCAGGTGATAGATGGAGAACCCGGAGAAAACACGCCGCAAATCTCATATGCGGCCACTTGGGATCGAACCCGGTCCATGTAGGTGAGAGGCGAGAGGTCTAACCACTAAGGAACGGCGCGGCCTCATGATCTTAGGCAATACATTATATATAATGGATTGATTGTCCATTTAAAGCCAAAAGTCGAGAGTTTGAATACTACTGCTTGCAGCCAAATGTATCTGTGGTAAAAGACGTGGACGGTTTGTGTAAAATAACCGGCGTGAAGGCCCGTGTGGATGTTGGCGGGGCTACATTTGACTGCAGTTGCAGGTATTTTGCCCATATTCAAATATACCGATGTCTAGGTTTTATTTCATTTTACCATTTATACATGCTAGTATTAAATATTCATTAAAATATTAATTTGCAATACAGTTTTGTTATGTTATAGAATTTAGTTCATAATTCATATACTAATTTATTTTAGTATAAAGCAAAAAATATAAACCTATATATACAAATAACAGCATTTCAGTGAAGCACTCGGCAAATAATAAAATTTCATTATCAATTACAAAATGAAGAAAAAGAAAGCATAAAATTGAGTTTAATTAGTGCATAAATATTCTATTATATGTGTATTATTCTACGACTGCGAACAATGGATCACAAAATAAAAGAATGCAGTAAAATAAATACTTTAAAATGGGCACCTAAGGTCTAAATATAAAGCCGATAAAATAAAAAACGAAATGATATGAATATAACAGAAGAATAAATGACCCTCATTACTGTTACGGTACCTCAGTTGGTGATCTTGGGTGATACATGTAAAGAGATAATAATTAGGAAAGGAAATCGGAGAAGAAAACATTCCACGCCTCGGCTTACGGTATCTTTTAGGTTTTTCCAGTTTTAAGGACTAAGTAATCCCTGGAATAAAAAACCAGAGAGGACCGTCCGGACAGGATTCGAATCGCAGGCCTCCCATTAACGATCTCAGTTACCCGTGTCGGCAAAAGTAAACTTACAGTTACCAACTAATCGATAGAAGAAATATTGGAAGATTTGTGGTAAGTTGGAAAGACATATGAAGCTTTAAAAAAGAAATCTAATCCAATAAGAAATAATAACTGTTGCAATTATTATTATTCTTGTTTTTATTATCATCATTATCTGCTGCTGCTTCTTCTTCTGTTTCTTTTCTTCACGGTATCCACCTATAAATTGGCCTCTTCCTCCGCCATTTTCGCTTCTAATATCCCTGTTTCCTTTGTTATGGCATAGAATATATACAATTACGAAACTGAGAACTTTTACTTCTCCTGCCTCAATTCCCTTTTCTTTGTTCTTTCATTTTACCTTGTCTACTACGTATAGTAAGTAGGCGAAATTTTGCATTCATCCAAAAACTAGTTTTTGAGACTTCAGAGGAAACATATCTTTTTGAGTCCCAAACAAATAGGGTACTTTTAGAAAAAATATATGAGCAGCAAAATCAAATACGAAAAGTCAGTTGAACACTAAATTGTGTAGCTATTTAACTTTAGAATGCATTGGTCATGGAAATTTTCAAAAATATCCCCGCACAGAAACTCTTCTATTTTAATTTTCTCAAAACTGGTTTTAATCATTCCTATGTATAAGATATATGTCTAAGTTATGTGTCATATGTATAAGATATTTTCATGACAAATGAAATAATTAAAAAAAGAAATAAATATTGCATTTTGTAGGAGTAGCTTCTGAAGTCCTCTTCAATCTAATGCATTTTGCATAACTGGTAAAACCGTAAGAAATGGATAAAATTTTACCGAAAAATATAGATCTTGAATCTCCATTTTTTGTGTAGTTAACCATTTCCGAGATATTGCCTACATTTTCCGGTACTTATACTTTTCTCATATGGGAAGTCATTCGTGTATTTGCTCTTAAAATATTTGTCTATCGTTTAAAGCCTCCTATATTCTCCTATTCTCATTGTACTTACAAGAAAATGTGTAATAAATAATTTCTGCAAATGATTATCTGAATTAGTATGAAGTAGATAGAAGAATAAGCGTTTATAGAACAGTTTCTACAAGAGTGAGTAGAATATGTCATGTAAGTGCAACATATATGAATCTTTTCTTAGGATCCGTGATTTGCAGCTGTATAATAATCGTTACTAATTATTGTTAATATTATTAATTATTATTAAATATATTTATTATTATTGTGATTTTATTTAATAGACTTTGGGTACAAGGTCCTGGACTCGAGTCAGCCACCACTTGGTATGTCACTCATCCTGGTCCACATGCACATATGTGCAATAAATTTATGGTAGTTTTACTATCATCATTATCCACAGAAGGGCATAGACCTGTCAGTATGTACCATAATAAAAATAAAAACGAAATCCCTATTTGATAATAAATTAATTAAATTAACTAAAATGTTTAAATGACTGCTGGGTTAGAATTAAGTAACTGATGGAGGGATTTCCCCCTCTCATTAAATAATTTCCCTGAATAACTCCTTCCCCGCTAGGGAAGTGTTTTTTACTTTTTATTGTAATCACTATTACTAGTCTCTTTGAAAATACAGGAAGATATGGAACACTTTTGATGCTGACTGTACATGGTACGAGTGCGAGCTGTGAGTCATGTTGCTAATATCAAGTAAGTTAAACAATAAATAGTTCTCAGTTTGATTGATTGGGTTGGTATTCAGGGTCATAGCTCCAGGAGTTTGTGCTAAAAATGATGCTTGTAGCTTAAGTGTATTCAATTCAGGTTATTGGAGTCATTATGAGAAAATGGACATTTTCAAAAAAATGTTCACGTAAAGGGTGGTTGGGAGTAAAAGGATTGTCTTGAAAATCTTCATGTCGCAATCTTAGAAGACACTGAAGTAAAAAATCAACTTAGGTATTAATTGACTTTTCATTTTTGAATTACGCTGTTTATCGCAACAGTGATTGTTCCATTGTTGGTGAGCATGGATAGACAGAAGCGAGATATAGGAAGTAATGACAGCGATATATTCTAGTTCGAATATCAGACTCCAGCTTCAAATAAAACTAATATTCAGTTAAAAACAGCAGCATTTAAAGTGGCATGTGATAGTGAAAAAGTGAGAGTAAGTGTATCACCATCA
This sequence comes from Hymenopus coronatus, assembly GCA_030762935.1. Classification (NCBI taxonomy): domain Eukaryota; kingdom Metazoa; phylum Arthropoda; class Insecta; order Mantodea; family Hymenopodidae; genus Hymenopus; species Hymenopus coronatus. The sequence goes on from CM060881.1 coordinate 99,856,116, forward strand.
AGACCACGTTTAACAATAATAACGATAATAATAATAATAATAATAATAATGGTAATAATAATAATAATAATAATCTCTTCTCCGGCATTAAGTCGTCCTCCGTGGTGTAATGGTTCCCATGCTAACTTCATATACCCAAAGTCGCGGGTTCAAACCCGGCGGAGGATGACGGATTCTTTCGGGTGTAAAAACCCTTAGCACGGCAGGGAAGTAAAGCCGTTGGTCCCGTGTCATAGATTTATGGCACGTAAAAGAACCTCAGGCCTGATAGAGAGGCCTCTGAGCAAAATTAAGCGGTCTTTCACGTCCAATTTTAAAAGGGACGCTGAGAACCGCAGTAGTTCAAGAGCGTCCATAAATAACATGCCATTTACATTTTTTTCTCTCCGGCATTAATACTATAATAAATAAAACCAATTACTGATTCTTAAGTTTCCCCCCCACATCAGAATATGATTCGAACACTAAATATGAATGACACAATTGCAGAAAATAATTATTAAAATTGTTGCCACCATTCTCCAAAGATGTGGAAGACCAGCATCTCTTCTTCCTTTTGGTCAGTGCAAAGCAATTCTACTACAATCTATCAAGGTGTTCCAATAATTTCTGTTTGTAGTTATTTCTTATATTTAAAGTTTGTTTCTTTATGTCTTCATTCCGTAAAACTCCTGCTACTCATCCCTGAAACCTCACCTCAAAGGCTAAAAGGCCGTTGTTGTTTTATCTGCTTTGGTGAATATCCATGTTTTTCGCAGTGGTATAGTGATACTATTGAGTTATATCTTTGTATTTCTCTTTACTTTATTTTCTAAGAATCTTCTTAATGTTCCACTAAATCACCATAATTATGCAGCCATGTCTATTTTTGAGAAATAGACATAGCTGAGCACTTAATTACTCACGTGCTCTAATATTTAGTTAATTATATATAATTTAATTCTTAACTTTGATATTTATTTTCTCTACTTGGTGTATAGCTAGAGAAGGATTTGCATTCCACCCAAAATTTCGATACCGGGATTTGATTAGAAATACATGTTTTACGGTCCCCTGTATAAAAAACATGTTCAAAACAACAACTTGTGAGTAGGTCAACATCATAACCCAAAAACGAAAACCAGGTTGGATATCAAAATTGATAATTTTGTTCAGCATCTTCCAACAATGCGACGAAAAGATTTTTAAAAAAATCCTCCTACCCCAAACTATCTTTTACATGAAAATGTTTCGAAAGTTTTGATGCTGTCAGAAAGGACCCTAACTCATTTGAATAAACTACCGTTTATTAAGGATATTTAACTGACAAATGAAATGTACATTCTGAGTTTTCTGGGAATAGATTCTGAAGATCTCTTCATTCCGGGTCATGTTTTACAAAACTGGTAGGTAAATCGTGATAAATAGACAAAAACATACTACACAAGGATATAGAGCTCGTTAAAAACACAATTTATGTAACATACATTTTTTGCAGGTTAATAATTTCCAGGACATTCTTTGTTATTGGTTTCAATTTTAAAATCAAAATCTTTCTCAAACAGGAATCTGTCATTTCCTCTTCTATTTTACTCCTGGCCGTGAAAAGAGAAATGAATTGCAGCATCAGCTTTAAAGGATTATATGAACATACCTATTGCCCTTGTATTTAAAAGGAAATACATAATCCATTTCTGCTAATGTTTATCTCAATTAGCAGGAAACAGAGGGAAGAATAGACTTCCGTAAGAATAGTTTGTTACAGAATAGGTAGAGAAAAGCATGTGAATGGGACACATCAGATTTTTAAATGCATTTATTCTTTCAGAGGTTCTCAGTGAGGTTTGTTGGCGAAATTCCAACTGGTGCTGAGAAAACTACTCCTTCCCTCTTTGAAGAAGTTCAATAAAGCAGTAAGTAATCTTTTACCAGCATCTTAATGGAACTTTACAATGGCACAAAGTTAACTACATTAGTGGAGTTAAACCATTTTTTTTTTATTTTCTTTTGTGAGGGGAAGGGATCCGGATCGTTAAACTGTTTGTTAAAAGAAGAAATACCTGCAGGCATGTAAAGAAAAGAATATTATAAAAAAGGTAGCTGAATTTCAAAGATAATGAGGGGGTTACATCCTTTTATGCATACAACTCTTAATTGCAGGAGAACGTCTAAGAAAGGAAAAAGCAGAAAAACTGAAACGGAGGAACCGCATCGTGTATCGCCAATGAAAAGAAACCTCACGATATTTAAGGTAGTAATTTCACTTTGAAAATATTAATTTGTAAGCTCGCCGAGTCAGTCAAAAGGCTGCAATGAAAAAGCGAAACAGCGGTTGAAACTAAAATAAAAAAAAATCTTATGTAATCCATTCACATGCCTTTCTCTATATCTCTGCAAAAATGTTTGATAAAAAGTTTATGCTTCTATTTACTTCATGCCAAGTGAGAAAAAATTATCAGAAATAGTCTTATTACTTACTTCCCTGTAAGTAGAAGCGAAATAAGGGAGTAACGTAGTTTAAAGTGATAGCAGAAGATGGTTGCTATGTGATTGAAGTTCCTTTGTATGGACAGGTGTTGACAAATTCCTGTATGAGAAAAGTAGGTATAAGTTTTTAAGGCTGAAACAAAGAACAGGGAATACCTAAAAAAAAGATCAACTCCACTTTTTTCTCACTTGGCATGAAGTAAATAGAAGCATAAACTTTTTAACAAAAGCTGTTTGCAGAGATATAAAGTCAAGTGAATGGATTACGTCAGATTTTTCTTTTATTAGAACCACACTGCATTGTCAACCCATTACAACTATACACCATGCTGCGCTAACTTCGATTCTACCGGTCCCCAAGATGCTATTCCTAGTCTTATTACTTGCTCACTTGTTTGTAAGGGAATAAAATAACTTCCAAAGCAAGGCGTTCACACACTTATGGCTACAAGATATAGTCAGAATATTTATTCCTTCCGAGTCGTATGCCCTTGGGCTACGTTAGTTAATGTTAAAATTAATATTCCTGTAAATATAAGTTTTTCATTAAATTCGTAAGAAAATTAAATAAATCCAATTATTCCAATTATGATTCTTATTGCCGCTATAATAGGTCAAGGCCTATAGGAAACAAATGGTAGCGATGATTAATATGTATTGGCATTATTAATTGTCTTTTCTAGAATATTATGTTCTTAAGACTGCTAATACATATGATTGAATGATGGATACTGCAGATTCTAAGTTTAAAAGGAGAATTTGAGTAATAATAAGTAAAGATAGACGATATATTATTATATTATTATTACTATTATTATTCTACCCGTGTTTCCTAAAAGTGTTATTACAGCTTTTATTTATATAAAAGTCAAACAACCGTTGAAAGCATTACTACCATATAATGTTGTGTACTTAGACGTCAGTTGATGAAAATTGAATTTTTCTCCGAAAGTATTTAACAATGCTTCTAATTTTACAAAAAAGTTACTACACACGAAAATTGTTTCCCTACATGTGCAAACGTAGGGTTAGTTGATAATTCAAGGCACGAGTAGCGAACAAACATGTGATATGCATACATGACTCTACCTCGCCTATTTAATATTCAACCTTATAATTTACTTGCCACTCCCCTTCTACCCCTTCTATTAAATATTAATTTTCTCCGGTTAGATTATCTTTAACTATTAAACGGAGGTGGACATTAAGCCTTGTTTACTTTTCCCTACACACAATCACGCCCTCTCCCGTTGCATTGACTGGGTTTGGTGTTCCCAAGCGTGCAGGTGTTCGTCTCTTGTACGAGTAAATGATTTTCAGACGAGAAGGATTGTAAAATAAAGTAACTTTGGAACGACAAAGAAATGTTAATTTTGATCTCTCTTTTTTCTATGGTCCGCATTCGGAAGGTCGTGGGTTCGAACCCTGGGTCTCATGAGTTTTTGGGGGAGGGTTTTTTTCTCGAGCGCCGAATTTCTGTCGCTCTATGTCGTTTCCATTATAATGTTATTCATCCCGTTGGTCACTTTCAAGATTTGAAGTGTCGGCAATGATGTGAGTTGCTGCACAGCAAGAAAAAAAGAATGCTACTAGTGACTTACGACGTCCCCCAACTTCAGCTGTTTGACAGGCTGAGGCTGGTGGTTAGATCCTGTGTGGGACGAAGTCTTCTGTTCGACCCACGGGGCTTCAATCTAGAAACTGTAGAGTCCCTATCGCTCCTGGTGAATTCTCCCACCACATCCTTCCTTCTTGCTGCACAGGTACAATAATTTGCATTAGTTCGATGCAGAGTCCTTCATCTGCTCCTCTTCGTTTAAACCATTATTCTTAAACCCGATTTTAAGGCGTTAGGAAAACAAGTAATTTCAAAGGCTAAAGCTCTGTTAGATTATATCTCATTCCAACTAAAGTCAGATATAAATTTATAGGACCATAGGGCCAAGGTTTGTGAAACAGTTCTCATCCTTTCCCCTCAAATTCATAAGTTTAGGCGTGCAGTTATCACAGGGATAGACCTCTGCAAACACTCTGAAATTAGCAGAACTAGAGAAAATAGAGAAATCGAGGGTTAAAAGATTTGCCATCTGTTTAGTTTATGGCACTCCCTTATTTTCCTTCTACTTACAATGAAGCAAGTAATAAGACCATTTCTGCTAATTTTTTCTCGAATAACATGAAGTAAATAGAATAATAAGATTATTAACAATAATTTGTTGCAGAGATGTTGAGAAAGTCATGTGAATGGAACACATCAAATTATTAGAAAAAGGTTTCTATGTCTATGTGTGTATGAGTGTGTGTGTGTGTGTGTGTGTGTGTGTGTGTGGACAGCATAGCTCAAAAATGTAAAGTCCGTTAAATACCGGACTTGATTTTCCAAGGATGTGACACGAAGATTTTTAGGAAAACTCCAAACCACCCTTTAAATGGAAAAAGTTTTGAAAATGTTCTTTTCCTCAAAAATGGCTCTAACTATAAAATTAAAGCTACTTACATCACAAATGAAATGCATATCCTGAAATTTTGGGAAATAGCTAGTGAAGAACTGTTCATTCTGGATGAATTTTGCTGAATTTGCTGAATTTCGCATACCTGGTGTACCTTAAGAGATTGACAAAAATTTACAACACAAAACATGTAAATTTCATTAAAACACACAGTTTATGTCATATATATTTTTGTTGCAGAACTGACCGTTTTTGAAATATTCCTAGATATAGTTTCAAGTTTAAACAACGCATCTTCTCATATGGGGTAACCTAACGTTTCATCTCTCGTTTGTTTTTCTGGAAATGCAAAGTGAACCGAACTTTTATTGTTCATATATCGATCGGATTTTAAAACATTTGACTATCGCTTTAGCCTGATGTATTCGCTTATCTCCCTTCTGCTTATAAGGAACTAAGTAGTTATTTTGTTAATGTTTATCTCGTTTAGCTGTTGTAGATAAAAGAGTAAATTTTTGTAGGAATAGTTTGTTACAGGTTAAGTAGAGAAAGTGATGTGAATTTATCACATGTGATTTTTAATTTAGCTGAGTAATTTACGAGCACTGCTAGTGAATCAGCAATACATGACAAACTTCGGATATCTCCTTGCACACATTGAGTTGATCTCGTTCTACAATATTATTGATGTTTTACACTTCGAGCGTAGTCTAAAAATAGTAGGTATACGTGGTTAAATGTGTTAAAACTGGTGTTATCCTTTGTTTTATGTTGTACTATTTTTACTTTCTATACACGTACTATGTACTAGTGTATATTGAAGGTATTGTATTGCACTCATAAGTTATATACGAGATTTCACTGGAAAAATATGTTTTCAGACCTGATTCGCAAAAAAAAAAAAAAAAATAGAAAAATGTCCGTGTGTGTCTGTGGTCAGCGTAGCTCAAAAACGAAAATCTTGGTATGTAAGTTCAGTATCTTCCAAGGATGCGATACGAAGACGTTCAAGAATAAGCCCCCACCTTAACTACCCTTTATATGGAAAATGTTCTAAAATTTTGATTTAGCTACAACGATTTTGATTAAAATGAAGACATCATTATTCTGGATTAATTTTGTAGAATTTTGCATAATTGGAAAACCGTAAAAGACTCACAAAAACTTACTCAACAAAAATGTAGAGCTCGTTAAAACACACAAATTTTGTTATACACATGTTTTCGTGGAGTTGATCATTTTTTAGATATTGCCTGTTATTGGTTTCAGATTTAAAATACTTATACACGGGAATTTGTGAATTTCTGGTCATACAAATAAAGCAAATTCAACCTATAATACTCCCTTATTTCCCTTCTACTTACAAGGAAGCAAGACAGACACACACACGGACATTTTTCTGAAAATGTTGTCTTTGGGTTCAGGGGCTCTCAAAACACATATTTCCGGTGAAATCACCATATCGATTTTTTTTTGTGCAATACACACGTACATAGTATATATAGAGAAAGTAAAAATCTGATGTGTTCCATTCACATGACTTTCTTTATCTGTTACCCGAATAACTTTCCTACAAAAGATTATCCTTTTATCTTCGAGATGCTAATCAAGGTAAAGATTAGCAGAAATTATCTTATTACTTGCTTCCTTGTTAGTAAAAGGAACATATGTACTAGTGTATAGAGAAGGTAATGTATTGCACCTATAAATTCTATACGAGATTTCACACTAGGCTAGTTCGTTCTTTGTTAAAAAACTGAAAATCGGCTCGCTTCGCATGGTCTGGAGTAAAACAATGGAAATGAAACATCAATTTCTGTTGGAGAAAAGTTTTAAGTAGTTTAAATAACAAGGAATATCTCAGAAACGATCACTTCTACATAAAAAACGTATATGATATAAAATATGTGTTTTAATGAGATCTACAATTTTTGTGTAATAAGTTTTTGTATATATCTTACAGTTTACCCGTCATCCATAATAAAGAGGTCTTCAGAGGCTATTCCCAGAAAATTCAAAATATACAGTTTATTTGTGAATCAAATATCATTAATATACGGTATTTTCATCTAAATCGTTACCTCCATTTTTTTTATTTTAGAAAAATAAAATTAACGAAACATTTTTCTTGTAGTTGAGGTGGAATTTTCTTGAAAATCTCTTTATCGCATCTTTGGTAAACTAGTTAATTAGAATTGGACAATTCTTTCGGTTATGGTGTTCACAACCGCTCGCGGGCACAGCTTTTACACTCACAGAGAGAGAGAGAGAGAGATGTTACATTGACATAAATGTCCTTATTCACTATCGTTTATTTTATTTAGTTTCTACAGACCACTCTTTGGAAGGCTTCCTCCATCTTAATTGATAAACCTATGCAGAAATATTATAGGTACAAAAAGAATAGAGGTAACCGACCCGATAGTCCTACTTTAAAAACGAGTCACTAATAGTGGCCTAGAAATTCTCTTTTGATGACATATCGAGACACACTTGGATAGTGACAGAATTGTAAAGAACGAATATTGAAAAAAAATGGAGACCTCTAATAATATTATTTTAGAAATGGCACCAAAAATATTAACAAAATAGAAATATATAAATATGTTGGGTAAACGTCTATCTTATGGTGTACGCGTTAAACTAAATTATGCGAAATTCCTTCCGAATAAAGAGGAATTTAGAGGCTGCTTCCAGAACGTTCAAGATATACATTTTGTTTGTCATGTAAATATACTAATTATAGCTATGGAATTACAATTAGAATCGTTAGACCCAATTTTGGGAAAATCAAATATTCTGTAAAAGAAAAGACATGTAAAGGGCGGTTTGTGATGGGATGTGGTGTTTAAAAAAATCGTGTTGTAGCTTTGATATGCTGTGCATATTTAAATACCAAATAATTGTTTTTTTTTTTAAGCTTAACGACATTTAACCTAGTTGGTCATATCGGACGATGAATGAAATTGGTCCTCGGGGTCCACGGAGCTTAAAGCTACTAGACATTCGTCTTCTCAGGATAAGGGGAAACCCCGAAAAACGTATCCGGATAACTCACCTTTAGCGAGATTCGAGCTCACGATCTTTTGAATGTGAGGCAGACACGCTACCACCACACTACCCAGGCAGGCCAATTGATTCTTATTTATCGGACTCTGCGTGTTTGTGTTCATAGACACACAGGCAGATACGTAGACGTTTTTAAAAACATGCTTTTTGGGGACTCAGGTACTCTCAAAACATATCTCTGCGGTGAAATTAACATGGTATTTTTGGTAAGTACAGGTAGATGGGACATATGTCCTGTCAGGACAATACAAAACCTTATCCGGGTAACTCATACTAACCGTGATTCGAACTCTGGACCTCTCGAATCTATCGAAATAGTTGCTGGAATGGAATGTTCTCTCATTTTATACAGTAAATAATCAGCAAGAATAATAGAGCTCATCGAAAGTGAGGCACATTTGATAGGCAAGAATGATCTATTTTGTAATCACACACAAATAAGAAACTTTCATATATATATATATATATATATATATATATATATATATATATATATATATATATATATATTCAAAACGGATATATTGGATTTAAGAATCATAAATTATATTTCTAAATAATTAGCTTTATCGCGTATGATGAACTTAATGAAATACTTCCTCAGCCTTAATTAATCGGAAAATAAAATAGTAATTATTTGGAGAAATATTGAGCTTTATTTCCATCACTTTCACTACTTATTTCGCAACAAATTATTCTTACAAAAGCTTATTCTTATGTCATGCTTTTCGAGATAAACATTAACATTGTTTTCTTAAGGATACAAAGAAAATAAGGAAATATACTAGACTAATTATGTGGTCAAATTTAAAAAATAAAATAGTAAAAAAGGAGCATCACTTCCCATTTGAGAAAAGAGTAAGTATTGGAAAATCTAAACCCTTCTTTTATGGTTACCAGTTATGCAAAAGTCATCTAAAATGAAAAGATGTTCAGAGGCTACTGACAGAAAATTCAAGATATACATTTCATTTGACAAGAATATATCTTAAGCCTATGTTTTATTAACCAAAATCATTAATCTAATTTTGAAAAAATTAAAATTTGAAAAGATATGCCATGTAAAGTTTAGTAAGGTTTTCTTGAAAATGTTCTGATGATCTGAACTTAAATATCAAGTTTTGTATGTATCGAACTTTTGTTTTTGTGGCGTACGTTTTTGTGTATCTCTTACGGTTTAAGCATTATGCAAAATTCTGCAAAAATCATCCAGAATAAAGAGGTTTTCAGAGGCTATTCCCAGTAAATTCAAAATATACATTTTATTTGTGATGTAAACATCTCAAATATATGGCATTTTAATCAAAATCGTTTGTCATTTTTGAAAAATCAAAATGTTCAAAAATTTTCCCTGTAAACATATATTTATGATGAATTCTCGACACAAATTTTTGGGTCCGTTACAATACCTTCACTAACCACTATATACGTTGTAACCACGAGCTATAGAAAGTAACAATCGGCGCTGAACAATAGAAACGATCTTATACTACTAAGGTGACATCGAATGTTTTCAGTAAGACTTCACAGATCCAGTCACACGTCAAGATACTTACATGGCTAGAGGCACACAAGAAGCACAACCTGCTCACACTAATTGCAGCAACCAACTGAACCTGAAGCTACTGGCGGAAGGAGAACCACATCTTGGTGGGGGAAGTAAATTAACAACAAGGTATACTATAATGGGGACGACATCTTGATACCAGCTTGATTCGCACTTTCAAGAAGGTCAAGTGCAACTGGATTTCTCCTGTATATCCTCCGGAACTGCATCTGCTACACAGGTGACTTATGCGTGGAAAGGTACAGTAACGTGTAACCACAATCAACCAGTTTGTGAGGGTAGGGTCGGTTTGTGAGGGGTGTGTTGAGTAAACAATCCGTGTTCTGTACTCGCTCTGCAAACAAAAAGTCTTTAGAAAAAGACAGAAAAACAAATTATTTTTGGTATATTTTTTTAACATAATCTACTTTTTAGCTTGATACACTTCCCCTAGCGTTTCTCCAACTATTTTAAGCCTTACAAAAAAGTAGCATTTCGGAAGGTCCTCAAAATAGACATCTATTTGGGATATGGCCTCTTCTTTATAAATGAATCGTTTCCCGCTAAGACACTTTTTTAAGTTTGGAAATAAAACAAATCCCTGGGAGTCAAATCTGGTAAATATGACGGATATAGTAATTCGAACCTTAATTCCACAATTTTCACCATCAAAACTGTGCAGGTGTGCACTCTTACATTGTCTTGATGGAAGATAATATTTTTCTTTGTCACATGTGGGAGCTATTTTCTTGATTTCTCCGTTCAACAGATGCAATAAACGATGCATAATACTCTTCATCTACTGCTCTTTCTTTCTGCAAGTAATCAATGGAGATGGTTCTACGTGCATCCCAAAAAAACTGAGAGCATCACCTTGTCTGCAGATTTCACCACCTTTGCCTTCTTTCCTTCACCTTTAAAAACCCACTGTTTCGACTGTGTAGTAGTGCATCCATGTTTCATCCACAGAAACTCGTCAGGATTGCGACGGAAAAGTGCCAAACTAACACTCAACAGATCACACGTTTGCGTTTAAGCTCCATTGAAAGCAAACGCGGCACCCCTCTTGCCGAGACCTATGTCAGCTTAATTTTTTGTGTAAAACTGAGAACACTGTACCTTATGATATATCTGTGGCCTCTATTATTTGGAGAACTTTGATTTCTCAATCTCTCAAAAACATATCCTGGATTTTGTCAATCATTTCGGAGGAAGTCACTTCCGGAACGATATTTATCATTTGTGAATGTACGACTACGTTTTAATTCATTTATCCGATTGTAAATTGTTGCAAACGTAGAAGCGGATGTACCATGAACTTATTAAAACTCGGCTTTTATCTCTCATAAATAGAAATGCTTAATCACTGCACGAAACTCGATCCCCCCCCATATTTCTAAATAAGCACAAAATTAGTGATTAAATCTCCTATGGCAACAAAATCACGGAACAGATATAGCTGAAACTTTAGCTGCCACCTAGTAAGCTACGACGTTACTAAATACAATATTTTTGTCGATGTTACGAGTGTAATTTCTTGGATTTTCTAAGAATATGTATGTTGTTTTATTGAAATCATGGTAATCGAGAAAAGCAAGAATTTGCCTTACTACGTGATTTCTTGTAAGCAGAAGGGACATATGGCCAAAACGATATTCTTATCTTTTAAAAGCTGGTTGCTATGTGAACAATTGAAGTTCGGTTCGCTACGCAAGGCCAGCAGTAAACAAAAGCGTGATGAAAGGAAAGTTAACCACGTTTCACAAAAGTTGCGTAGTTCCAACTTGAAATCAATAACAAGGAATGTCTTGGTAACGGCCGCCTGTAAAACAAAGTACATATGACATAAATTGTGTGCTTTAACGAGATCTACATTTTTTGTGTTATAAGTTTTTGTTTATTTCTTACGGTTTACTCGTTATGCAAAATTAAGAATAAACAGATCTTCAGAAACTATTCCCATAAAATTTAAGATATACATTTTATTTGTGATATAAATATCTATAATAAACAGTATTTTAATAAAAATTGTTAAAACCATTTTTGAAAAAAAAATAACTTAAATACAAGTTTGGTATTAAACGGTCCTTTAGTTTTTGAGCTATGCTGGCCACAGACATACACACGAACAGTTTTCTATACTTTTTTTTTCTTCTTCTTTTTTGTTGGCCTCAAAACACATATTTCCGGTGAAATCTTGGTATCGAGTTTTTGGGTGGAATTAAACACCTTCATATGCACTTTGTACTTTCTTGTAGAAAAAGTAAAATAAACAAGGGCCTACCCCGCCGTAATAATTAAATATTGCCAAAATTCGATTTCAAGAATATTTCAAAGCGTTGGTTAGCTTAATAATAGTACTCGTATTAATTCATAGCTACACAGATTCCAGTTTTAGCTACACTTGACTTCTATATTCATAAGGGTAGACGAAAACGCCTTTTTCTGAGTGACAAGTTCCAGAAAAGGCAGAGAAATAATTTTGGATTGACCACAAACAGCGAAACATTAAGCGCGTGTACATCATTTTTATTTTCTCTACACGTACTATGTACATAGTATAAATAGAAGGCATTGCATTCCACCCAAAAATTCGATACCGAGATTTCACCGAAAATACATGTTTTGGGTCCCCCTGAATCCAAAAAGAGCATTTTCAGAAAAAGGTCTATGTGTGTGCGTGTGAGTGTCTATGTGTCTGTGTGTGTCTATGTGTCTGTGGATAGCATAGCTCAAAAATGAAAAGACCGTTGAATACCAAACTTGGTATTTAAGATTTGTATCTTTCAAGGATGCGACACGAAGATTTTCAAGAAAATCCCCCACCCCCAACTACCCTTTACATGGACCTTTTTTCGAAAATTTACATTTTTTTTAAAAATGGCTCTAACGATTTCAATTAAAATATCGTATATTACAGATAAATATCTTTAATCTTTACCTTACAAATAAAATGTATATCTTGAATTTTTGGGAATATTCTCTGATAGACACTTTATTCTGTATGAATTTTACGGAATTTTGCATAACCGGTAAACCGTCAGAGATGGACGAAAACTTAAAACACAAACAATTTAGAAACGTTTATGTTATATAATTTTGTTTCGTAGAGTTGATCGATTTTAAGATATTCCTTGTTTTAGAAAAACTTATACAGGAATTTGCCAACTCATGCCCATACAAACAATGGAACTTCAGTCATATAGCAACCAGCTTTTGACTATCACTTGGACCTATGGTAGTCCCTTATTTCGCTTCTACTTACAAGGAAGCAAGTAATATGACTATTTCTGCTAATTTTTTCTCGATGTGCATGAAGTAAATAGAAGCATAAGCTTTTTAACAATAACTCGTTGCCGAGATGTAAATAAAGTCATGCGAATGGAACATATCACATTTTTTTTTTACTTTCTCTATACGTACTATGTACGTAGTGTATAGAGAAGGTGTTGTATTGCACCCAAAAATTCGATACCGATATTTCATCGAAATATATGCTTTGAGACCCCCTGAATCCAAAAAAAGCATTTTAGAAAAATATCCGTGTGTGTTACTGTGTGTGAGTATGTGTGTGTGTGTATTTGTGTGTGTGTGTGTGTGTGTGTGTGTGTGTGTGTCTGTCGGTAGCATAGCTAAAAAACGAAATGACGGTTAAAAACCAAACATGTTATTTAAGTTTGGTACCTTCCAAGGATGCGACACGAAGATTTTCAACAAAATATTCCCACCCCAAGCTACCCTTTACATAGAAAAATTTCGAAAATTTTGATTTTCTTAAAAATGGCTCTAACGATTTTGATTAAAATATCTTACGTTTAAGACACTCACTTGCCAAATAAAATGTATATCTTGAATTTTCTGGGAATAGCCTTAAAATGCCTCTTTATTCTAGATGATTTTTATTGAATTTTGCGTAATTGGTAAACTGTAAGATGTAGACAAAAACATACCACACAAAAAATCTAGATCACAATAAAACACATAATTTACGCCATATACATTTTTTCATGGAGTTGATTGGCTTTGAGATATTCCTTGTTATTGGTTTCAGCTTTAAAACACTTTTACTTTTCTCATACAGGAATTTGTCAGCTCCTGTCCATACAAACAAAGGAACTTCAGTTACATAGCAGCCTTTGGCTGTCACCTTAACCTATGGTACTCCCTTATTTCGCTTCTACTTACAAAGAAGCAAGTAATAGGACTATTTCTGTTAGTTTTTCTCAATTTGCAAGAAGTAAATAGAAGCAGAAGCTTTTGAACAATAATTTGTCCCAGAGATGTAGAGAAAGTCATGTGAATGTAACACATCAGATTTTATTATTTCCGAGTTTGGTTGAAAGATTGTCAAATTTTGAAAATGTTTTTATAATATTGAACACGACTTGACAAGACCTAAGTGACTTCAAAATATCATAAACGTGTTGTTTAAATCTCTTTTCCTAATCCCTTCAGAACAGTGATAACTTAGCATGTGTAGGCTGGCACCGTAGCGCAGTTGGTAAAGCACCTGCCTGCCGTGCAAGGCGTCCCGGGTTCAATGCCCGACTGAGGATTGGGATTTTTCTCTAACCAAGAATATTTCCTAATATTCCCAAATCTGGAACAATAAATAAGGTGTGTGTGTGTGTGTGTGTGTGTGTGTTTGTGTGACTCCAAAAGAAGAAAATCTTGTGTGTTCCATTCACATTACTTTTCTACCTGTTAGTAATTATCTTTATCTGCTTCCTTCCAAGCAGAAGTTATAGTCAAATCTTTTAAATGCTTTTATGTGAACAATTGAAGTAAAATAAAAGAGAGATGAAGCAAAAGGTGGCTGACCTCCCGTTTGTGAAAGTTAATTACATAGCTTACAACTGAAAACAATTACAAGGAATATTTCGCAAACTGTCTACTTTACAAAACAATGAATATGACATAAATTTTGTGTTTTAAGGAGTTCTACATTTTTTGTGTAATAAGTTTTGTCTATAACTTATGGTTTACAGGTTATGCAAAGTTCAGAAAAACTCATCCTGTGTTTATTATGTGCAAAGTAATTCACGGTATAACAATTTGCAGTAAAATACTGTCGTTTTATGTAACAGTAACCCATGAAACCAGATTAAGATGAAGAAATACAGCGAAATTACTAGTTAACTGCAATATATAACATTATATTAATGTATGTTTACTTCGGAAATTTTACCTATCCTTTCTTCATGTGCCCTGGTCTGCTTCACCCTATTGTGGTATGTAGTTCAAGGAGCCCAAAACGTTTAACTTGACAAGAACAGTTGGCAAGCTGAGGGCAGCGCGATGGTGTGATAGACGTGTACCCATTCTTGCTAGAATTTAACCACGTACTGAAGGGATGTGGGTTTGCAGAATGGCGGGTGTAAATGAGGTTAGGGAGTGAGAGGAGGTAGCCAGATTGCCTCTCAATGCTCTTTCCTTGTGCACCGTTTTTGTAATTTCTTTAAAAAATATTTGTATTTATTTTGGAGTTGAAATTTTGATGTCCAAGAAACTCTTAAAAGAATTGTATAGGGGTTTAGGCGTAGCAGCTATTGGAAATGCTCCTTGGTTACCCGAGATGCCCGCAACCAAAACGTATGGGCATGGACAGCTTTTATTACCTAATAAGCTGGCATCTGACATCCCATGACTGGGTAGCCATTTTTTTTTCTTTTTGCATTCAACCATGTTGCAGATTTCGTAACGTACTGCAAATGCTCGAATTTCATCAGTCAATACCATCAACTCACTGTAAAATCGTTGACAGTTTAGACCTTGTTCATATTTGTTTTCAAAGTCTTTAAAAGTATTGGAAGCAAATGATAAGGAAAGTTGTGAAGTTACAACTCTTGGAAAGTCTTGTAAAGTACTGAATTCGGCAAGCATTTGATCGTGTACAAGAAGCTTTAGAGACACAGTTTAATAAAATCAAATATAGATATAAAACAACAATTAAATTGAACGTTATTTATGGACGCTACTTAACCGTGATGGATCTCAATGTCTTACTATAGTGGGCGTGAAAGACTATTTAATTTTGCTCAGAGACTTCTTTATCAGGGTTGAGGTTTTTCACGTGGCGTAAATATACCGCCCTCCGCCAGGTTTTGAACCCGTGACCTTGAGAATCCAAGGATAGCACAGGTGACGAGGACTAAGACATAATTTCCCAATATTAAAACTAATATTTAAATCAATATATTATAGAAATTAATGAATTTCTAAGTCAACATTTCTTTTTCACCAGTACTATTTAATCCATATATTATTTTTTATTCAGCTTTTATTATCACTTCACTAGCATGATTTAATTATTTTCAGTGTCATTTTACTTTACCTCGCGCGTAGCCGTGGAAAGAAACACGTGTGAAGGTTTTCCTTCCTTCAGCTTTGCCGTTGAGGCAGAAGACCTCTCTAATCACTAACCAATGTCATCAGGTCAGGACCAGTACTTTGTTACATCAAGAATATCAAAATGTGTTTAATAAACGTCACTTTTTTAACGTCCTTTAACCTTTTGGTCACATCGGACGATAAATGAAATTAGTGAAATGATGATCAAATGCTCTCGGGTCCATGGACATTCGTCTTCTCATTCGTAAGGAAAAACACGGGAGAAAAAAAAAATTCCGGGTAACAACTTGCCCTTTGTAGCATTCTTTCATTTTCATCGCATTAACCACGTTGGATGAGTATTAGCGACTATAATTATAGGATCAAATATAGGGTTCTTATATTTTCTTATCTACATCCTTAGCGAGAAACTCGCAACCTGTTGAGTAATGCCGGTCCCGATGGTCGCGCTCGCCAAAGCGTCTCGCTTTGGTGTTTCGCAGCGCAGGGGATCGTGGGTTCGAGTCCCGCCTTGGGCATGGGTGTTATATGTTTGTGTATGTATGTGTGTGTAAAAAGTAAAACAGAAATTCAGTAACCATACAGTAATCAAAATAAACAAATTAGGTAAATAAAATGTAGGGTATACAGCGCCAGAGTCTCGATCAGACTTCGGAACTGTATTTAAAAAAAAAAAAAAAAATGCGAGACAGACATGCTACCCCATACTACACAGGGGGGCTCGCTTATCAAGAACCTCATTCACTGATTCAGGAGGAAGCTCGCTTATAATTAATTACGCTTGCAAATACGAGAGTTTTTGGAATCTTTGTTCAGGTCAGAAAAAAGTTTCCAGAAAATCACCATTCTCTCTCTATAGCGTTTCGGAGGAAGAGGGCGCCACATGTTATGTTTCCTTATTTTTTCACTCTTCCAGTTGGTTGGAGTCATCCACGTGATACCCTGGGCACATAGCTGGTCACAGCATCTCAATAATTGTATATGTAATATAAATGTTTAACTTAATAATCACATTGTTGAGTTAGGGGTATTTTCCTGGAAATCTTCGTGTCCCATCCTTGGAAGATACTAAACAAACTTTTTAATGGACTTTTCGTTTTGGAATTACGCTGTCCACAGATACACATAAATACACGCGCGCACATCCATGTAAAGACCCTTTTCTAATAATGCTTTTTCTGGATTCAGAGGTTCTCATACATGAATTTCTGCTGAAAGCTCAGTATCGAAATTTCGGGTAGGTAATACAATACTTTCTTTGCATACTATATAGTAGATATTATTTAATAGAGAAAGTAAAAAACGTAATGAATGATTCATACCCAGTTTCCAGTTTTTGAAACGTAACTGTCCATCAAATGAATGGGTCTGGAGAACTCTTATAACATGTCCTTGACGAGTATGGAGGGCTCATACTTGTCAGATTCCAATCAAAACCAGGTCATGCTTCTAGAATGACAACCTACACCTTGAGGAAAACAAGCATCTCATGCTGCATGACCGAGCGGCCTATATTTTTTTCTGATATTCCTAAGTAATCAAAAGTTTTTAAATTCCTTGAAATTCAGGGCTAATTCTGTATTAATAGAAGTTGAGTCATTTTTATTTGCTCTACTTCCTGCATAGTAAATAGGTAAAGAAGGCATTCTAAACAAAAATTCCATACCGAGGCTTCACTGGAAAGACACGCTTTGGGACCCCGTAAATCCAATAGATATTTTTACTTTTTCAACACATACTGTGTACATAGTGTACAGAGAAGTATTGTAATGCACCCAAAAATTTGATACCGAGATTTCACCGGAAATCCATATTTTGGGTCCCCCTGAATCCAAAAAAAAGCATTTTTGGAAAAAGATCCATGTGTTTGTTTCTGTCTGTCTGTGGACAGCAGAGCTCAAAAACAAAAAGACCGTTGAACACCAAACTTGGTATTTAAGTTTGGTATCTTCCAAGGATGCGACACAAAGATTTTCAAGAAAATCCCCACCCCAAACTACCCTTTACATGAAACTTTTTTCGAAAATGTTGATTTTCTCAAAAGTGGCTCTAACGATTTAGATTAAAATATCGTGTATTAAAAATATTCAGCTGACAAATAAAATGTATATCTTGAATTTTCTGGTAATAGCCTCTTAAGACTACTTTATTCTGGATGAATTTTATGGAATTTTACATAACTGCTAAACCGTAAGAAATGGACAAAAACATACCACACAAAACAATAGAGCACTTTAAAACACACACTGTATGTTGTATACATTTTTTCGTGGAGTTGATCATTTGTGAGATATTCCTTGTTTTTGGCTTCAGCTTTGAAAAACTTATACTTTTCTCATACAGGAATTTGCCAACTCCTGTCCATACAAACAAAGGAACTTCAGTCACATAGCAACAAGCTTTTGACTATTACTTTAACCGACGGTACTCCTTTATTTCGCTTCTACTTACAAGGAAGCAAGTAATAAGACTATTTCTGCTAATTTTTTCTCGATTAGTATAAAGTAAACCGATGCAGCTTTTTAACCATAATTTTTTGTAGAGACGTAGAGAAAATCATGAGAGTGGAACGCATCAGATTTTTAATATAGGATCTATGTGTGTAAGTGTGTTCGAGTTTGTGTCTGAGCAGCATAAGTCAAAAACGAAATGTCGGTTTAATATCAAACTTGATTAAGCTCGGCATCTTCCAAGGATGCGGCACAAAGATGTTCATCAAAATCCCAAACTGTCCATTACAAGGTAATATTTTCAAAAAATATTGATTTTACCAGGAATTATTTTAACAATTTTGATTAAAATACTTCACATTAACATATTTAAATGACAATAAAATGTGTCTCTTGAATTCCCTGGCAATAGCCGCTGAAGTCCTCTTCATTCTGAATGACTTTTGCATAAATGCTGATCCATAAGAGATAGAAAAAAGCTTAGTACACAAAAATGCTGATGTGGAACTAAACAATTTTCAATATATTAATTGCTATAATTTTAAATTTTCCAACATTTATAAGTTTATCAAATAGGAAGCCATTATTCATATTTTGTTCATCCTGGTCAAGGAAAGAAAATTGAATTTCAATACCATCTCATAGCAACCGGCTTTTAAATAACTATCGCTTTAGCTTATTGTATCTCCTTATTCCCCTTGTACAAGGAGATAATATCGTAAAAAACAACTTCTAATCTTTATCTTGATATTCATGAAGCAGATAGAAGAATAGACTTTTGTAAGAATAATTTGCTGAGGAATAGGTGGTAAAAGTTATATAAAATAGCAGAAATTTCTTGGACAAATGTATAGTGTTAAGAAATGTTTCCTGGAAGTTTTTTTTAACAACATATTCATGTAGGATTTTGACTTATCGTAACTCTAGCCTCTTGCACAAGGTGCATAAAATTTTATCTAAAATTGTAGACAGTTAAAATGTGTGTTGTTACACAATATAACATGTGCCGCTCTATTTAATTCCTCGTCGCTTTAAATACAAAGTCATATCGTTACGGATGTATAAGAGATACATCGTGGACAGGTATGAGGTTTCAGACTTTTGCTGCAGAGAGACAAACAGACACAGGGATTTTTTTAAAATGTTTATCCGGTGTGATTTTGAGTGGAATGTAATACTTTCTATACCTAATATTGTAGGCGGTAGGGACAGTAAAACATACCGGTATCATACACACTAACACCAATCATACCTTGCGATAATTGTTACTATTGTCGTTTTTAACCTGTGCGCTATAGTTTGTTTTTTTGCTGGAATCCAGTGATACTAAGTATTAAATTAGATTACTTCAAGCCAGGCTTTACGTGGTTAGACAAATAAACATCTTACCAACTGCATATATTGCCTTCAAATATCAATGATCACTAGGCGATTTAAGAGGATTACACTGGTTCATATCGCCGAGAATTAAGTGATTTGAATGCGCGGGTAACCTGCACTTCCGATTGCAGCCGGTCCCCATGGCTCGCCAAAGTGCCTCGCTTTGGTGCTTCGTGGCGCAGGAGATCGTGGGTTCGCTTCCCGCCTTGGGCATGGGTATTTGTAAATGTACATGTGTATTTGTCATAAAACAGAAAACGGTAAACAAAGGAATCTAAGCGAAAAAGGAAAAAATGAGGAATAAGAAAAAGGAAGAAAAAATGTAGAATGAGGCACGTTGACTCACGCCTTATATCATACTCGTCCTCCCGGTTTAGGACATTTTCTTTTCCCGTATGTATCTACATGTAATGCTGGCTAATTCTCAGTGACCCTTATCTTTGAAATACCTGGAATTTATCAATAAATTAGATTATGAAGAAACCCTAAGTGAAACTTCACTAAAAACCTGACTCGGTTGGGCTATTAATTATTTACAATTTACCGAAATGTTAAACTTTCTCTCTTTTTCGTTTTCAGTTCTTACACAATATCTTATGTAAAGTTTTAAATTATAATTGTAACACAAACATTTAAATTGGTGCAATCCTATCTTGTATTATTATTTTTTATTATTTACATATCTGACCTTACATTAAAGCTTACCATATGACACAAAAATAAGGTAATCTTGGGTTGCTAATTCATTAAATTCAATTGTTCGGAGCAAATTATACTATAAAACATTGAATATGCTGGCGTTAAGTGCATTTATGTTATAATATGATTTCGAAAACTTGGCACGGAGTAGTTTAATTAAATATTTCCTTTTTGTTTTTTACCATCGTTCTCCATAGTGTACTCCGTTGTCCATCGACATCTGGTTGACTCGTGGTGAGTCAAGACGCTGTCTATGTGTGTCTCATCTTGTTAGGGCTTAGTCTCAGGATTGTATTAGAATGGTTGTAGGTTTGGTGTGTGAGTTTGAGATTGAGGGACTTAATAAGGTAACGCTAACGTGTAGGCTCCTTAACGGTAACTTTTCAGGAGCAGTATCCTTGCCGCTGCTCCGCTGGTATCCTATTGTCCAAAAATAGCTGGTGCAGTTTTGATAACTACTCACATAGTGAGGGGGGAGTACTTACGCTCAGCTGTTTCGCTGTTAGGTGCCCCTTGTACCCAAGGTTGCGAGTTCATCCGGCGGAGAGTGATGAATTTTTTCCGACGTTAAAATCCTTAGCAAGCATTCCTTCAGAAGGAAAGTCCAGTGTAATATTTATTTGCAAGCAAAAAAATGCCTTATCTTTGTTTAAATTCACCGTAATTGTATTCTATATGGAGATTCTATATATATATATATATATATATATATATATATATACATATTTTTTTTTTTTTTTGGTAGGGACTATCTTATTTATTTAATAAATGTATTGTTATATATTTATTAATTCATTTGCGGTTTTTATCTTTCTTTTAAATTGAACATGTGTAGGAAGATGGCGACAACATGGGAAGGTGCTGTTAGGGTTAGAGAATCAGCAAATCGAATGCCGCTGCCGACTGCAGTGAGAGGCGCTTTATGTTTTTGCAGATCTTTTCTTGCAACTCTAAGTGGACAACGTAAACCTTCGATGCTGGGATGCGTTTCAGACAGCATATAATGCTGAAAACCCAGAGCGAGGCACATATATTGCCAATAATTTGCCAATAACGTGCACATAGTGCCGAACTAGAGTTCCCTGATCAAGAAACCATTGTAAAAATGCCCCGCTGACATGGCATGACTGAACTTCAATTTTGTTATTATTATCGTAGTTACTATGCATAGTTATTTCTTAGAAGGCACTGGCATAATTTAGTTTATTTATTACTGAAGCTTAATTACCAGAACTGGGAAGTTAGTATCTTTCGCCGTCCCGTAATACAGGTTCCGACGGACCATCTCCCCTCATCAAAACTAGTCATTGATAAAAACGCAGGGGGGAGAGGTAAACAAACCTGTTGTCAAGCAAACATTATTGTTTCCAGAGAACAAAAATGACTTCCGAGACATTCGTAAATGCACAGCTATTTACATAATTATGTACAGCATACATTGTTGCATATATACAGGCTGAGTTACTGATTTGCTTCTTTACATATGTACATTATGAAAACACCCAAGCAATTATAACGCGGATTGTAATATTTACAGTTTGAATGTAAAATGATATCCTAATAATAAAATTAATTTCTTAAATATCTCAAGACTCTTATTAAATAAAAACAGAAGCAAGGATGGAACTAAATCTTTACTCATCAATAATGTACTTCTGGAAATTTTCAAATAAAAAATCATTCTACGTTCCGACAAATAAGATTTATAATGCGGAAAAGTTCGTTCCACTTCGCACGAAGTGACTGGGTCATGTTTGAAATATCTTATCACTTCCATATCAGTATCATCAAGCAAATATTATTTGTTGGAATCTAAAAGTGCTGCTTGTGTACGATACGTCACACTAAACCCTGCATTCCTTTCAATTACGCTTTTCAATTTTCATCTTTATTTCAGGTACGATGGTCGTGGATTATTAGATCCGTCTTGACAGTTCTTCTACATGCCGCACAGATTCAGTCCAGCTCCATGCCTCTGTGATAGTTGTGGGTAGTTTTTCGAACAAATTTGCAATTAATAATAAGTTTCTGTTAAACTGTTCTCTTACTAGTCGTTTGACAGTTTTTACACTAGAACTGCCATCGGATTCTACATGAATAAGTACACTGCTAGAAAACTTACTATGGTTGTAAAACAAATTAATTTTGTTCACATTTGAGAAGAACAACGTGGTTCTGTGTTATGCAGTGATAACTGTTTCGCAGTAATGGGTTGTACTCTACACTGACCTTTGCTGCGCAATTAGCGCCGCGTGGTATTGCCAACATTGGCCGCTCTTACTCTGTATAAAGGAAATCGGTACGAACTTCCTAGCTCTCTTAATTACATATAATGGAGTTTATACTGTCTCGCCTTCCAGTGAGAAGTTTACCAGTGCTACGGTGTAACAGAAAATGTTCTTCAGCCACTTTAGGTGGTAGAACCGGGAGAAAATTAAGGTTCCTCAAATCTTGACAATCCTGTGAGGCCCATATAATGATGATATTACTGCTGTAGCGAAAAGGTACTAATTTTAAGAGTAAACATCCAATTAGTTGTTGATATGCTTCCGGAGTTCAGTGCTCACTGAGGGATCTGCCCTTCACGCAAGTGCGTGTTATATAGTTCATTATTCTCAATTCGATGCGCATTGAGAAAATGGTAAACATGCGTGCAGTTTAACTCCCGCGGTAAATTAACCGTAAATGCAAATATTAGCCTAACTTCCTACATTTCCTAGCACATTGACACCTCAAAGAGAGGGGCCAGTGATCAAACATATAATCTTGGTATTGCTTTACGAGTTAACACCATTAGTTTCACTGGAGTTATATTTAGGCTCTCTGTTGCGGACATGACCTCTGGAAATATGGAGGCAAGGAAGCAACACGATAGCCCCCCCCCCCCACTATTTTCAGAATCGTTGCATCGTCAGTCACGTAGGTACTATAATTATCCTTATTTAGTTGAAACCAAATAGAAGTGTATCACTGTTAATGATAGAATTGAATAAAGTATTCACAAATGTACTAAATATACTGGTATTTTAACTAAAAATGGCTAAAATTATTCTAATATATAAATAAAATTTTATATAGTCGAAACAAAGAAACCAAATAGTTTAAATTATTATTTTGGTATATCTTTTTAGCATGTTTTTATTCTAAGGATGTAATTTTGGAGGTAGTTTCTTTAAGAAATTTGAATTGTCGTTCTATAGCAGGCGTCACCAACTGGCTACCCTTTAAGTAAAGCACAGAGAGCAAATAAGTTGAATACTTCTGCGAATCGCCTATTGTCTATCTAGCCTTAGTTCACCAGTAATGTAAACAAAAGCTACAGTTTGGAGCGGTTCTGATTGGTTGCTGAACGTTCTACCGCTTTTCTCTATAAAAATAGTTCCTCTTAACTTGCTGAAAGAAGTACGCAAATATCGTATAAGAATGTTGTTGAAATAACATAGTAAGAGTTATTAATAAATGGGAATAGGTAGAATTTTAATCATTATTCCCTTACGCCACAATGCACATGTGTTGTACCGTGCATACATTGCAAAGGACGATTTTCAGTTACCACGTAGAGAGCGTAGTGTACATATGTATGCAATGGCGGAGGCGTGTGATACCAGTGTAGTGAAACATAAGCGAGGAAGACCTCTAAAAAGTTGTCGCGTTTTTTATGTCTTTGTTTATGTTTATATTGCCCGCATTATATTATTTAACTGTCGCGCCTCTGCTTATCGCGGAACAAAGTGATATGGTGTTTAAGACATGAGATCTTGAGCTGTATACCATCTGAGTACAGATGGTGAAAAAGCAGCTAGACTGGATGACATCCCAACACAATCTACTTGACGCAAACTGGAAGTGGTATGAGTAGGAGAAAAAGATCATAAAGGCCACTGTGTACATACCATTCAAAGAGTACTAAAAGCAGAATCGTCGCGGTGCGAGTATGAGCCAGCAGTTAAAGCTAAAATAGAATGTATGGAACAGAATAAAATACTCTACTCTGCTCTTATAATAGTATAAAATAGCGAACCAAAACACACAACAAAAAAGAAAAGGAAAAAAAATAAAGCCATATCAAGGTTACACTAGTTCATTATCACTTTAAACTACCTAATCTAACCTTTTATGTTCGTTCCGACATACAGTCTCTAATACGTTGGATCCTTGATTGCTTAATAGGTATGTAAACGTTGGTTTGGAACCGGATGTTAGTCAGAATCATTAAGCGACTTAATACATATATAATTATGACTGACTCAGACGCGATCAGAATTTTGTTGTAAACACTTGACTGTAGTACGTGCACGCAGAGTTAGAATGAACTGTCAGTCAATTGTTTTAAATACTCATGCTCAAACTTATGGGACTGTTGTTGGAACCTTTATTGCCTCTAAGGTAACATCAGCTCTCGATACCGAGATTTCACCGGAAATACTTGTTTTAGGGTACCCTGTATCCAAAAAATTACTTTCAGAAAAAGGTCCGTGTGTGTGTCCATGTGTCAGCAGGTCTGTGAACACGATAACTCAAAAATGAAAAGTTGTTAAAATACCAAACTTGGTATTTCAGTTTAGTATCTTCCAGGGATACGACACGAAGATTTTGAGAAAAATATCCCCATACCAAACTACCCTTTACATGAAAAAATTTCGAAAATTTATTTTTTTCAAAAATGGATCTGACGATTTTGATTAAAATACCGTATATTAAAGATGTATATGGCAAATAAAATGTATATCTTGAGTTTTCTGGGAATAGCCTCTATAAACCTCTTTATTCTGAATGAATTTTGCGTAAGAGATAGAACAAAACTTACTGCACAAAAAATGTAGATCACGTTAAAACACGCGATTTATGTTTTTTTTTTCGTGGAATTGATCATTTCTGAGATATTCGTTCTATTGGTTTCATGTTTAAACTTTTTTCACATGGAAAGTTGTAAACTCCTGGCCCTGCAGAGAAACGGATTTCATCCACATGACAACCGGTTTATAAAAGATTTGACTATCGTTTCAACCTAGTTTATTCTCTTATTTCCCTTCTACTTACAAGGAATCAAGTATTTACGTCAATGTTTATCTCAATTATGATAAAGTAGATAGAAGAATATGCTTTTTAATAATAATTTGTTACAGCAATGTAGAGAAAGTGATCAGATTTTTCTCTCTCTCTTTAATGATTACATTTTTAAATTGATAGCTAGAAGATGTAGATTGAGAGACATGGCTCTGGCAAAAGTGTGAGGCAGTCGTATCACTTGCTGACTTTCGTAACTTCTCAAAGTTGATAGATAAATGCTGGGGTGCTTTCTGTAATTCCACTACTTTTCATTACTCCTATTTCTTGTCATTTAATTTTCCAATCATGGGTCCAAGGATCAGGTGACGAGGCGAAATTGCTTTGTGGTACCGTCTGTTCCTTGTTCACAGTCTTTTGAGACAGCCCTAGCGGCAGAGGTAAGAAACAGTTGCTCATGTCCGCGTCGGTTACGTGTAATAGGCGACATGACGTCCTTATATCCCCCTTCCAGTGCCTCAAAAGATTCCGACAAAGAATATATTGACTTCGGGTATGTGACGAACTTCCCGAGATCTCACTTTAGAGAAGCAGGTTTGTGTGGGTGGTCCTACTACGTTGGTCTCTCGCACCAGGAGACGTGAAAGCCGTGGTCGCTACTTCAACTCACCCCTTCCTCCCGGAGCTTAAGGACAATTGGCCTCTTACGCAATGTGTTTAACGCCCGCTTTTACTACTATGGCACCGTAGACGATGATACTTATTATACATGGAATGAAGATGGAGCACCGGTGGATTGCGATGGCGGGGGAAACCGTAAAACGCGGAAAAAACCCGCCCCTGCGCCGCTTTGTCCACCATGAATCTCATATGCGGTCGCCTGGGATCGAACCTGGGCTGTGTAGTAAGAGGGGAGTGGTCTAACCACTCGGCCACGGCGCGGCCTCCTCTGTCGTTGAATACTGATATAGGGGAATTGGGTGTCTCTAGCTAATTTCCTTTAAGTGGGAAAATGGGTGTTAATGTATAATTTTCGGTTAAATCGTCAATCTTGTTTTACACATTTTCGAAGTTTGGTGGCTCTACAATATTTGTAACTTAATAAAATGTATCCTTTTTAAAATTCTGTACTGTTAAATGCTTTTCACATATAAAATTTAAACTTAATTTTCTCCCATTTCAATTTTTAGCAATTATCTGTAATCAGAAACCTATCGCCTCCTTTTTGTGTATAGAGCCTGAGGATTGAACTGGCTATTCAAGACTCTATGACAAAAAGCTTAGTATTGGAAGTTTTCTATATTGCATAGTTCATGAAATAAAAAAAATTGTCAGCACTGAATATTTTTATTCTAAACAGAAACCTAATACAATACCTGGTCCTTAGTTTTACTATTAATCACAGTTTTTAGAACATTTAGTAACATTTTCGGCCTTATTGTATTGAAATTCCAGGAGTAGTTTTTAAAACACAAAAACATTAATATATAAAAAAAGTTTTAATGCTACAGAGTTGAAACTTACGTGAGTTTATACATAAGTATGTAGTTGTGACAGTATATTAGCCCGCTGTGTATTTTGTTAGTTTAATTATTAGTTTTGTATAGGTTTAATATAAGAAATATCTGCTTCAGTAGAACGCAGAACCTTAGAGCATAGAAGCTTCTATTATGCTCGATAAGGTTATTTGCTTTGTTAATACTAGAGACACAATTGCCTCTGTAGAGCAAGATTTTTAGAGCATCAGAGACACAAGTAACAGGCTGAATGTTAGAGAAAGGCTATTTCTCAAAAGGCCAGAAACCCGGGACTTTTTCATTATAAAGAGCGGTCATGTGCGTTGAATACAAAGAGCTTACTAGTTAGTTACGTGACAATGATATTTTTCGCGCTTCTTTTTAGCCACTCAGGAAGGAGTACAATATTGGAGATATTAGGTATTTAAGCGATGCGTGTACAAGAAATCAGGTTATCGTGAATGTTACTTAGACTACAATTGTTATCGTGAATGTTACGCTGACTGCGAAGCTTAATGTTACTGTTACTTCGACTGCGAATGTTACTCTTAATGGTACTGCGAATGTTACTCTTATTGTTAATCTAACTGCAATTCTGAAGGTGATAGTGATTATGGGTGCTGTTGCAATATATTCTGCTTGATATGACCGTCAACAATAAGAACTCAGCAATAGCAGAAATTAGCACGAAGTATTATTATGTCAACGTTTTCAAGAATTTTTACGTCGGGAGTCGCTCATAAAGTGCCTCAACCAGCAACAACGAAGAATTCATTTAGTAAAATTAAGTGAAGTACCTCTATTTTTCTTGAGTCTACCCCGTGTTACATACCTTAGTTATTCTTTTCCCCCCTGAGGAGAGTCAACTGGTGTTCTACAAGGACAAGCTTAGCCGGCGCTGCAAAGGACTTTCAGAGTTATGTACACGTTTACTTATTGAGTATTTCACGGGTGCTAATCCTTGACCGAGTCCAAGGTAGACAAACTCGTTAGCGACATATTGACAAGATAACAGCGACATAGTATATGTGTACAAGTTACGTTTCTAGCTTTAAAATTCTAGAAGTTAGATTTGAAACCCACTTGCTGCCCTAAACATTAAATGCAGAAGGAAATGAAGGAGAAAGCCTCTAGTCTGAAAGCCATTTTGGGGCTCTAAGTATATAGTGTAGGACAAATCCTAAACAAGAATATTAAATCCCACGCACTGGAAACTTGTGTATATCCTGTGTTACTCTGGGTGTCAGAAACGGTCAGTGTCAGCAAAAAAAGTTCGTTCATAGTTAGCTTACCCTATCTGTATTTAGGACTGACACTCCCCTAGGGCTTGCCAAGGTTTCAGAAGCTTGTCGGGGAGCCTACGGTACAAAACCACAGAATGGAGAACCTGCATGAGTGGTCGGCCCATAACCAGGCATGAGTGTAAGTGGATGATATGAAATGCAAGCGAAGTGGATTATAGAAAAGGTAGTGATGGAGCAGTTGGTAGAATGACTGGCGGGGGAAACAGGAAGCCCCCGAGTATACTCGCCCAGACACCGTTTTGTGCAGCACAAATCCCACATGTGGACGTCTGGGATCGAATTCGAACCGCCTAGGTAGTAGGCGAGTAGTCTAACCACTCAGCCCAAAATAAAGATTCAAAAATAAATAAATAAAATAAAGAAATTGTGTTCCGTTCACATGATTTTCTCTATTTATCTCCGTCTGGGTGACTTGATTACGCGCTGACTTTCTAATCCCAAGGTCTCTGGTTGAAACCCGGAGCAGACCGATGGTTTTTAAGTGTGCTTAAAATCGGCAGCCTCATGTCAGTAGATTTACAGACATGCAACGAACTCATACGGAGGGAAATTCTGGCACATCGGCGGTGCTGATATGGTCCTGGTAATTGCCGTATCATTTATAAACAAATAATTTAACTAATTTAATTTTCCCTATCTACTCTATAATAAACTATGCTTACAAAATCCTATTCTACTTCATGCTAATCAAGTTAAAAATTGTATTTTTACTTAGTTCATTGTAAGTAGAAGGGAAATAAAATTAGATTGGTTGGTGAGGGGTAAACTGAGTAAAATAAAACAAAGGCCTTAAAATACCGTGTATTAAAGTTTATGTGCATGGTAAATGCAATTTATATCTTGATATTCCTGGGAATAACCTCTGAAGTACTCTTCATTATGAATGACTTTGCATTGTTTGTAAACTGTAAGAGATAGGCAAAACTCATTACACAAGACATGTAGATCTCGTGTAAACATGCCATTTATGAGAAATACATTTTTGTCAAGGAGCTAACCATCTCCGAAACGTTACATGTTATTACTTTAAAGGTTTTAATACCTATACTTTTCTCACCTGGGAAGTCGTCTTTCGTTTTTCCTTTCTTCTTTCTTTAATATGAAATATATGAAAATCTCTAAAAAAAAAAAAAAAGGCTTATCCGAGTAACTAATCCTTAGCAAAATTCCAGCTCGCGAGTGCCTGAATGAGGGGCAAACACGCTACCCTCACACTACCGAGGCGAGCTAAAAAATTTAGCCATTGCTTTAGATATTTTTTTTATTCCTTTGCACCTACCAGGAAAAATGTAATGGAACTATTTCTACAAAAGTTTATTTCGATTTGTATGAAATAGATTGGAGATTAAGCTTTTGTAAGAACAGTTTATTAAAAAATATTTTTAGATATTCCTTGTTATTGGTTTCATTTAAACCATCTAATTTTCTCAAACTGGACCACACAAAGTGAACCGAAACTCAATTGTTTCACATAGCGACCCGCTTTTAAAAGATTTGACTCTCGCTTTAGCCTAATTATTCCCTTATGTCTCTTCTAATTACAGGGAAGCAAGTAATAAGACCAGTTCTACTAATGTTTATTTCCATTTGCATGAACACTTGCACATGTTCTGGGTGCCTGCCCTTATGGAGAGGTACTGCGAAACAGCAGACATCATAAAATTAGGAGCTTGATTGCAACAAGCATGAAACAAAAAGGTTTTGAGGTCCATGAGGAAGTGCATGGTTTGTCCAGCAATGGTAGCAGCAGGCGCATCGACATCATTGCTTATAAGATATCTGATGGTAGCGGAGTGCTCCTTGATCCTACTGTTCGTCTTGAGTCCCACTGTGAACAGCATTCCCTTTTACAAGGACAAATATAATCTTAAGATAACAGTCACCGGATTAATGATAGGAGCCAGAGGGACAATACCCAAAAAATTACACTAATTTTGGATAGATTATGGTTTGGATAAACGCCTACTGCATACAATAGTGATCATGGCAATCAGAGGATCTATTCTCATCCTCAGAAATCATTTGTATTCGTTTTAATGCTGGTGCTATAACGATTCATTAAGTGTAGTTCTGTAATTTTGAACTTACTAAAGTGATCTTTGAGGAGATTGTATGTGCTATTTGCATTAGATTTGAAGCTTATCACTTCTAATTTTACATGTTACTTGTACTTAGTTATACCATTTATTTTTAGCATTGTAAATTATTTTTAAAAATGTTAATTGTGTAGTTATACTTTGTCTACATGGCAGCCCTCAATTGAGGAAAGTAATAAAATAAAAATAAAATAAAGGAATAATCTTTTGTAGAAATATTGTGTATATGGAACAGCTAGAGAGACGTATGTGAATGGAACACATCCGATTTTCCCACTTGTATTATAAATGACTATCTAAGCGTTACGTTTCACGTTTTGAACTCATTGCTGAGTAAATTGTAACTTTAATGAACATAAGTGAGAACAGAGACATTCACAAATTAGCTTTTACTCTTGTGAAGTATACCTACATGCTTCAGAAGCCAGAGCATGAATGTGCAGTGAGTTACGATGCAGTTTACAGTTTAATAAAAGGGAGCACATGGACAATTACTGGCGTATCCCTACCGGTACTAATTAACTGTTGTGTTACGGCTGATGTAATCTGGAGAGACGCCGCCGAGCTCCTTCCGGTTCCGCAATGCCTGAAGCCGTTAACGTCATGGTCTAGGTCAGGGTCATCATTAAACACCCCTGGTTAGCCTAATGTTAGGCAATTACTCTCAGCAATTAGTTCGGAAAAAAGCTGGTGACTACTGAAGTAACACGACAGTTCAGTCGAAATCAGCGCCGAAGGCTTCGGGTCGACAGGACAGTGTGCTGCTTCTTCCAGGAATTAACATTTGTTGGTGCTGGATTGTATGGGAAAATGGCCTGAACTGACATACTTAAATTAAAATGTCATTTATGAACTCATTTTTAATTATTCCGTTCAATCTGTTACAAGTTCGCATTACCTAGTGGAATGACAGTCTGTGGACCGCGTTCATCCTGTAAACTGACCAATCTATCTACTTTTTATTTCTCTACACGTACTATGTATATGGTGTATAGAGAAGGTATTGTATTGCACTCAAAAGTTCAATACCCAGATTTCACCGAAAATATATGTTTTGAGACCCTCAGTCCAAAAAAGCATGTGTGTCAGTCTGTCTATCACTGTGTGTGTCTGTGGGCAGCACAGCTCAAAAACGAAAAGGCCGTTAAATACCAAGCTTGGTATCTAAATTTAATATCTTCCAAGGATGCGACAAGAAGTTTTTAAAGAAAATCCCCCTACCCTCAACAAGGAAACATTTTTGATAATTTTATTTTTCTCAAAAATGGCTGTAACGATTTTGAATAAACTGTTGTATATCAAAGATATTTACATGACAAATAAAATGTATATCTTGAATTTTTTGGGAATAGCTCTGAAGACATCTTTGTTCTGAATGAATTTTGCGGAATTTTGCATAACTGGTAAATAGTAGGAGATAAACAATAACTTACTCAACAAAAAATGCAGTGTTCGTTAAAACACACATTTTGCTGTGATTTTTTTTTCGTGGAGTTAACCGTTTTTGAGATATTCCTAATTGTAGGTTTCTGTTTTCAGTTATTTATACTTTTCTCACACGGCAACACAAACAAAGGAACTTCAATCACAGCTTTTAAAAGATTTGACCACTGCTTTAGTCTATGCTCCCTTATTTCCCTTCTTCTTAGAAGGAAGCAAGTAATAAGACAATTTCTACTTATGTTTTCTCAATTAGCATAAAGTAAATAGAAGAATAAGCTTTTTAACAATATTTTATTGCAGAGGTAGAGAAAGTCATGTGAATGGAACACATGAGATTTATTATTTATTTATTCGGTGTCTTTCTTTTTTGTGTGGTTTCCTTCAGTCGCCAAGAATTACATTTTTAATACCACGGCCTAAAGCTCAACCTTTAGTCTAAAACAACAGTAAAAATTGATAATATATAATAGCGACTGCATTGCCATCTATCCACAGATAGGTAAAACAGCTAGACTGAGTAACATCCTAACGTCATTTAATAATTAGTATAATTTTAAACCCGCACTCTTCTGACTTCTTCCAGGTGATCTTTTTAACTATTTTGGCTGACAACTGTTGGAATTTGGGAAGGCAATTTAACGCATATATCATATGTATCGACAAAAGTGAATACTTTTACTTCTTCCAACACATAGACTAGTGTCATTATTGGAAAGGTAGATTGGAAAGCCATGCCATAGCTGGTAACTGAACCACGGATCTCTCGATCTCTGGGTTCAGTTGCCCTAACCACTGAGCTACCTTGGCAGCATGCCGATACGATATTAAGTTTTCCAACTTGCCCTTTTTTGCAGTAAACCACAATAATTTGAGATCACATAACAATGACAACTTACAAATGTCCTAAGTACTTAAAGTCCCGGGCTTCATATTTTATCCTACTTTAGGTCTAACTGCTAAATGTATTTTATTATTATCACTATTATTATATTCTTATTCCTGGTACCCAAACCAACACTACTGATCTATCTGCATTAACTCAATCGTGTGATCTGTTGTTGAAAATAAAATTATATTTACACATTTCAAATTGATCTTTTAAATGCAAAGTGTTTTAATTCAGTCAAATATTTCATCATTGCTTCGTGCTAACATAATAGCTGTAACATTTATGTTATTGTTAATTCTGCAATTGTTATAAAGGGAAGCTGTGCTTAAGTGGTTTATCGGAAAGCAAAAACATCTGATAACAGTCCAAGAAAGAGCTCGTGTTTGAGAAGAACAAGTGAAGTATTATAATGATATCCAGAAGAAGAAGAATGTGTAGCTTTTTTTTAGAATGAATGAAGAAATTATCTTTAAAAGAACACTTATGTATCTGTTCCAATAAAAGAAAAGTCTGCGCTTGTAGCCACCCTTCGTTATTTGACCCACACTGTTTCGAAGCTTACCCTAGCTAACTGTCGACGTTGGAGGTCTGATGGTTTGCAGACTTGGGAGGGTCAGAGGTTGTGACATTGGTATGTCGTAAAAATCTGGAGAAAAGGAACCACATCCCTCTTTGAGAAGCGCAGAGGCAGTCTGTTCTCCCTGAGTATACTGCAGTTTTCAAAAAGTTTCTCGTGGGAACCTCTGCACATGATTTAGCATACTCTTGATTTGGTGGATTCGCTTTTTTTCAGAGGATTTAAAACTTAAAGTAAGTTGTTTCCTGGTTTAAGCTAGAAATGGGATTTTCCTGACAATCTATTGGTAAATTACATTTGAAGTTAAATGTTTATGGCGTAACTTTAAGTGATCATTTAAAGAGTGGACAATATTACATAAAGAATACTATGTAAACGATTGTTGTAGTCTTCATTAATCATATGTTTTAATGATATCTTTATTTATCCGAATGTTCAACCTGATTAGCTCACTGTAGATATAAGAATAAGATTTTGAAGAATATGTAAATAATGTCAGCTGATTTTGTGTCAGATATTTTAAAAACAGATCACTACGTGAGGGTTTGTAAATATCATATTCCCTGCATGAGAATGAGAAGAAAAAAAACGAAACTAACTGAAACTTGAAAGTTTGTCTTCCCAGTTTCCACAAGTTGTGCCCACTCGCGCATTTTTGGGATAAACAAAACCTCCCCAAAATCGTCATAGTGAGTATGCAATGACCTGATGGGGTAAGTTCAAACTACTCATTCCTTCGCTCTTTAGCGAGCCACCATGGGAAAATCTCCTTCAGTCTAACTGGAAATCCGCCGAAAGACTTTAAGAGCACAGTGAAGTTTCACTGCGTAGGAGCCAAGGTCAGGCAAAAGGGATTTTCTTTCGGCTTAGGTAAAATTGTGGGGTTGAATATATTTTGGTGAGTATAAATTATTATTATTATTATTATTATTTTGAAAACCCCACATTTCTAGTCGTAACAATAAGGCATTTCTTTGGATCGCAAGATTTAGTTTTCAAATTGTTAATTAAAGGCCTGTAACAAATGTAAAACTTATTCTAAGCAAACTGCATTAACAGTAAAACCTTTAATAGCTGCCTGATTAATAACTTAGACACTGTATTAAGAGTACAGTTTGTTAGTGCGATTGTATACCTCTGTGATGGTTAGCCTTGTTTAGTGCTGGAGTTGGCTCATGCTACTCTTCTATGTTCAAAGCGTTTATAGTTTTGTCCAAAACATGATGACCCTCAAACGGGACCGCTCCGTCATTACCACTGGACAGTAACCATTAGCAAACAAACGACAATCCTGTACTAAGGGCGAGAGGCAACGTAGTAAAATCTGTTTCCTGGAGACACTGTTTGCAAGTCAAGAATCGTGTCTCAATTAAGAGACCAATAAGTGGAAGACTTGGCAACAGTAAGAGTTGGTTTCCAACCCCAAACCACCTAAACCCAATCTTGAAATCAGGCCGACTTAGAAAGAAGAGTCATCATGAATAGTAAGCAGATTTGTTACGCTTTTCCAAATTATACCTGCAATCGCATCAAAGGACCATAGGCTTTTTTCGCAATATATGTTTACTTCACTAATTTAATTTTTTTTTTCACACAAGCCTAGAGTAGGACCGGAGTTGGATACATAGAATCCATGCCATAGCCGGGATTTGAACCATGGATCTCCCGGTCTCTGGTCGGTTGCTCCAACCACTGAGCTACTATGGCAACATGCCGGCATGGCATTACATTTCTTAACTGACTTGCATGTTTCACGTTAAACGACAAAGTAATATCAAATTATTTTGAGCTGACAACGGCCACTCACATGGCGTAAGTTCTATAAGTTCCTGACTTCATAATTTGGCCCCTTATTAGGTCCAATTGAGATGCCTTATGGTTTGCCGAGAAACATCTAGTAAGCTGAGAGTTTAATGACGTGTCGGCATGTTGCCATGTAGCTCAGTGTTTAGAAAAAACTGCTAGAGATCGGATGATCCATGGTTCAATTCCCGGCTATGACTTTTTCAGTTTGACTCTACATGTTTGCTTTATCATGCAAATATATTAAACAATGGTTACTTTAATCAAAATCTCTAGGGACATCTTTGAGAAAGTAAAAACTAACGAAATGTTTTCCATTTAAAGCATGCGTTTGGGTGAAGAGAGTTTTTTTGAAAATGTTTGGTATCCTTGGAATTCACTGAACTTAAACCCTAAGTTTGATATTCAACGGCTCCATTTTTAGATTTATGCTTATGAAATCAAATTATAACAGGATTATTTTTAGCTATATATTGTTCAGTTACATATTGAGTTAGCTTTTCACAGAGTAGTCCACACTTGTCAAGATGCAAATTATGGATAGCTTTTATTTACATTGCATGCTTATCGTGCTTCCATATTCTTTTTTGTGCTTATAAGTTCTGCCTAGACATTTTCGCCATTTGTGTAGGTGCGGTTGACATTTAGATTTGATTTTAGGTATCATCCAGTCTAGTTGCTTTCTACCTCTGTGAATAGATTCCACCGCTATCGCTATTACCACCTATTTTCGTTTTGATATTGTTTTAGACTTCAGATGGAACTTTGAGTCGTGGTATTAAATATCCAATCCCGTATTTACCTTTGCGACCGAGGAAAGACAGAAAATTAAAAAATAAATAAATAAATAAATAAATAAATAAAACCATCAGATTAGTAGGCCCACAAAGTTTGTATCATGTGATTAGATTATTTCCGCAGCAGATTTATTAAAAGTGTGCTTCAAGTTTAAAGGCAGCATAAAAACTGTTTTCCATATGACATGACATACGTGCTTTAAAATAACATTAGCTATAGTGTGGTGGCTTTAACTAGGCAAGAAACTAGAGGTTTGGCAACATAGGAATGTGTTCATCTTATTAATATCTTTGCTATTTATACAAGGACGACTGTAAAAAAATATTAAAAAACGTGTCTGAGGTTTAACTAACAGTAAAACGTAGGCCTCCAAATATATTGATATTTCAAAAGTGTGATTCGCGGTTATTCGAATATTTACATAAAAATCTGATGAGTTCCATTCATATGATTCTCTACATCTCTGTAACAAATTATTGTTACTAAGCTTATTATTCTATCTATTTAATGCAGAAACATTAGCAGAAACGGTCTTATTACTTAATTACTTTATAAGTAGAAGGGAAATAAAGGAATACCCAGGATAAACCGATGTAAAATCATATGTATTAAAATTGTGGCTCCTATGGGATTGAAATCTGTTTCTTTACGTGACCAAGCGTTGACAAGTTCCGATAAGAAAAGTTTAAGTATTTAAAATAAATAACAAGAAATATCTCGAAAACAGCCAACTCCACCTAAATTGTGTGTTTTGTCATGATCTATATTTTTGTGCAGAAGTCTTCTACAGTTTACCAGTTATGCAAAATCCAGAATTAAGAGATCTTTAGAGACTGTTCCTAGAGAATTCAAGATAGATATTTTATTTGGCATGTAAATATCTTAAATATAAGAAATTTTAATCAAAATCGTTAAGAGCCATTTTGGAGAAAATCAAATGTTCGAAATTTTCCATGTAATGGGTAGTTTGAGATCCAGAAAATCTTCGTGTCGCATCCTTGGAAGATACCAAACTTAAATACACATACACAACACACACACACACGGAGCTTTTTCCAAGAATGTTTCTTTTGGATTCAGGGATACCCAAAACATGTACTTCAGGTGAATCTCTGTATATATTTTTGGGTGCAATACAAAACCTGCTCTACTCACTATGTACATAGTACGCGTAGAGAAAGTAAAAATCAAATGTGTTCCATTCACATGACTTTCTCTACATCTCTGTAAAGAATTATTATTAAAACGCTTCTCGTATCTACTTCATGTTAATCCAGATAAATATTAGCAGAAATAAAGCAAATTATTATTTGCTTCCTTTTAAGTAGAATTGAAATAAGGAAGTTACGTTAAAAGCGATAATGAAATAATTTAAAAGCTGGTTGCTCTATGATTGAAATTCGTTTTATCCCTCGGAATAAGTGCGACTGTCTCTGTTGAGAAGCAAGAGGATGAAAGCGAAGGTCACTCTAGCCAGTACACCACTGTCGGGTTTTCAATTGAAATAGCCCTATTGAGGTCTAAATCTCTTTTAATGCACGATATCAAATACGATATCAACACATGTCAAATATGAAGCAGTTGAGCCACCCGGTA
This sequence comes from Hymenopus coronatus, assembly GCA_030762935.1. Classification (NCBI taxonomy): domain Eukaryota; kingdom Metazoa; phylum Arthropoda; class Insecta; order Mantodea; family Hymenopodidae; genus Hymenopus; species Hymenopus coronatus. Next base: position 99,893,557 of record CM060881.1, read on the forward strand.
TATGAATTAAAAAATGAGATGTATTACACTCACATGATTTTCTCTAGTTGCCCTACAAACTTCTTAAAAAAGATTATTCTTCTTTCTACACAATGTTAATCGAGATAAACATTAGCAGAATTTTCTCATTGCTTAGTTCTTTATAAGTAGAATGGAACTAAGGGAATGCACTAGGCTAAAGTGATAGTCAAATGTTTTAAAAGCTATCGTTATGCGATTGTCATTGCAAATCTCTTCTTTGCTTAGCCAGCAATAGAAAAAAAGAAAAACGGACACTTCCTATCTGAGAAAAGTGTAAGTACTTTACAATTGATACAAATAATAAGAAATATCTCTGAAACGTATACCTTCACAACAAAACCGTAAAGGACATAAATCGTGTGTTTTGACGAGGTCTACATTTTTTGTACGGTAAGTTTTTGTCTATCTCTTACGGTTTAGAACTAAGCAAAATTTGGCAAAATTCATCCAGAATAAAGAGGTCTTCAGAGGCTATTCGCAGAAAATTGAAAATATATGTTTTATTTGGGATGTAAATAGCTTTAATATACGGGATTTTAATCAAAATCGTTAGAGCTACAAATCAAATTTTTTAAAAGAATTTTCATGTAAAGGGTAGTTTGTGGTGGGGGGATTTTCTTGAAAATCTTCATGCCACATCCTTGGAAGATACTAAGCCTAAAAACCAAGTTTGGTATTTAACGGTATTTTAGTTTTTGACCTATGCTGTCCAAAGACACACACACTAAATGTTTTTTTTTTCCTTCGGACTATGTACATTGTACATGTGGGCTAGAGAAACTAAGAAAATCTGATGTGTTCCATTCACAAGACTTTCTCTACATCTCTGCTACAAATTATTGTTAAAAAGCTTATTCTTCCATCTACTTAATTCTAATCGAGAAAAAAATAGCATAAATAGTCTTATTAGTCGATTCCTTGTAAGTAGAAGCGAAATAAGGGAATACCATAGGTTAAAGTGATAGTGAAAAGCTGGTTGCTATGCGACTGAAGTTCCTTTGTTTGTATTGACAGAAGTTGACAAATTCCTATATTCGAAAAGTATAAGTTTTTCAAAGCTTACACCGATAATTAGGGATGTTTCAAAAACCATCAACTCCACGAAAATATATATATTTATATATTACATAAATTGTGTGTTTTAACGTGCTCTAAAATTTTTTGTGGTAAGTTTTTGTCTATCTGTTAAGGTTTAGCAGTTATGCAAAATTCCGTAAAATTCATCCAGAATAAAGTAGTCTTCATAGGCTATTCCCAGAAAATTCAAGATATACATTTTATTTGCCAGGTAAATATCATCAATATACGATATTTTAATCAAAATCGTTAGAGCCATTTTTGAGAAAATAAAAATTTTCGAGAAAAGTTCCATGTAAAGGGTAGTTGTGGGTGGGGGGATGTTCTTGGAAATCTTCGTGTCGCATCCTTGGAAGATACCAAACCTAAATACCAAGTTTTTTTTAACGGATTTTTCGTTTCTGAGCTATGCTGTCCACACACACACACACACACACACACACACACACACACACAGACACACACGAACATGTTTCTAAAAATGCTCATTTTGGATTCAAGGGATTTCAAACCATGTATTTCCGGTGAAATCTCGGTATCGAATTTTTGGGTGCATTTTTGGCGAAAAAATTCAAAAATGTTTCTATGTAAAGAGTAGTTTGGGGTGGGGGGACTTTCTTGAAAATCTTCGTGTTGCATCCTTGTAAGATACCAAACTTAAATAACAAATTTACTGTTTTACAATACCTTCTCTATACACCATTGTGTATAGAACGTATAGAGAAAGAAAAAATGATATACTTCTTTTCAAGGTATTTCCATTCAAAATTAGTTTTCCAACGAAAGCGTGCTTCACAGACAAAGTTTTGTTTTACCTTGTTTCTAGGCGGCACGTAAGAGAAAAACTTGGAATCGTTGTTTGAATATCTCAAGAACACAGAAGGAGAAAGTGTGGGGAGTCAACAAGCACTTGAGTGGAAACAGACTTTTGCTTTTCGAAACTCGTTCTTTCTGCTGTATATACCTAGATACTTAGAAGACCCATTGTTTACCGTACGGCAATAATGAAAATACATATAACAGGTTTCAAGTTACATATGTTTAAACAGTTCCTTCTTCAAAAATTCCTGACGTATAGATTAAACGGATTTTTTGTAAGACAGGAATTCACGTCAGCCTTTTCGACAAGATTTAATGACTACAGTGGAGTGTTTCCCCTTTCTTGTTTGTGTTTTATTTATGTGAAAATTACTTAATTATGATTAAGTGATAATATGATACATTCAAGGTCTAATGTGTTTTGAATAGCCCTGAGTTATGTCTCTGTTATGTTTACAAACACCATACCACCTATAGTCGGGCAGAGCAAATAGCAGAAACCAGATGTCAGATGTCAATCATGTGACATAAACCACTGAACGGCTGAGATAGGAAACAATATCCATTCTAAAAACATTGTGAAATGTTCCTCCTGAGTATGCTATTTTTAATTAATATACAAATTTCTATTAAATATTCAAACACCCATAATAATACACGTAGTCCTAATTTAAGTAAAACTCCGCCTAAAATTAATGTACCCGATACAGGAGTTTCAACATGCGCCTTAAGTAATCATAAATGTACTAAATATAATGGTATTTTAACTAAATTCATTCCATCGTCCTCTACCTTTTCAGTAAAACATGTATGGTTTTTATTTAAATAAAACACAAATTGAAACAAATAAATTTACCAAATAGTTGGCTAAACTATGGGCATTAGTGCATTGGAACTTTTCGTAATTCAATAAACTTCTTATGTGTTTCGTTCACAATAATTTCTCTACCTTTTCTGCAACAAACCATTTTACACCAGCGTGTTCTTCTATCTACTTCATGCTAATCCAGATAAACATGAGCAGAAGTGATATTGAAACTTATTTCCTTGTAGGAAAGAGGCATAAGGAAACACACTAGGAAAAGGTCGCTCTCCGTGGCTTAGTGGTTGCCATATCAATCTGTAATATCCAAGGTTACGGGTTCAAACCCGGCTGAGGGTGATGGATTTTTTCGGAAGGGAAGTAAAGCCATTGGTCTCGTATAATGTTTATTTGGACGTAAAAGAAAAAATGGTTCCTGGATGAATTCACCATGTTTCCGTCAACAAGTTGTGATTTCGTCCTATAATACCATCTATGGCCGATGGGTTGATTCCCTGATCAAGACACAGCGTAATAAAATAGTGGCTCACAATATTCTCCAATTTGTCGTGATGGAGCTTGAACTAGGCTAAAGCGATAGTGACATCTTTTAACTGTTGATCAATATGTGATGTAATTAAAATGACCACAGAGGAAAACAAACGAGAACTTTCTATTTGAGTAGGAAAAATATAATTATTAGCTAATATAAACTAATAACAAAAAAAAATCCGCAAAAGGTAAACTTTGGGGTAAAAAGATATATGACAAATTGTGTCTTAAACGACATATACATTTTAAGAACAGTAATATTATATTTTGACTATCTCTTATGGCTTTCCAGATATGCAAAAGCTATCCAGAATGAATAAGCTTAGAAGCTATTCCCATAAAATTCAAGATATACATTTTATTATTTGTAAATTTATTTTACATATACTATGCTAACCAAAATAGTTAGATCCATTTTTACTTTCTCTAGCAGTATGTACAATGTACATCGTGTATAGAAAGGATATTGTATTCCACCCAAAAATGTGATTTCACCGGAAATACATGCTTTGAGAAACCCCGAATAAAGAAATAATAAAAAATAACATTCTAGGCAAAGGTTAATGTGTGTGTGTGTGTGTGTGTGTGTGTGTGTGTATCTGTAGACAGTAACTTTAAAACCAAGCATTTGTTAAATACCAAAGCTGGTATTTAAGTTCAGTATCTTCCAATGATGCAAAATGAAATTTTCGATTTTCTAAATCATGGCTCCAAAGATTTTGATTGAAATGCCATATATTAAAGGTGTTTACACGAAAAAAATGTATACTACGAATGCCTTGAAGTTCTCTTCATTCTGGATGACTTTTACATAACTGGTAAACCGTAAGGAATAGACATTCACTCATTATACAAACATTTTCTTTCCATTAAAACGTTGCTAGATGTTTTTTGTTTTTTTTAACGGAGACGATTCCAATACTGGTAATGTTCTCGGTATCGTATTTTAGGTTAGAGTAAAGTTACTTTTTCAATTTTCCGAAAACGGTACAGAAATAAAATAAAAATATAAATATGGATGCAAAAGTCAGTTCCATGACAATGAAATAACTTGATTAGTAGTAGTGCTTAAAGAATCAATTTGTCATAGCTGGGACAATAGTCAGTTGACCTACTGCAGCTATATACTCTTTGGGAGGAAGGGATGCAGTGAGATGTTATAAAAGAAAGTTCTAGGGACATTAGAGGTAAGTTACGCTGCTCATGTGATTCATTCATTCCCGAAGAACAGGTTTATGTTAATGTAATTATCATAAAGGCAACACCGTAGATGGTTACAAAACGAATTATCAATAAACTTAAAACAAAATTAGACTGCTGTTGAAAACAATGTAATAAAAGGTCAGTTTTGTCTATAATTACACTTTAACAGGGGATTAATCGCTTTCTGATGGTACTCTCTGGCATCCCGATATCCTGCTTATGAGAGAAGCTTCTGGCACCAGCAATAATATTATATTTTCTCAAAGCATACGTACCGCGTATGCTGGACACCACTACCCATTGCGCTTGATCCTGCAACCTTGAAAGAGGGAGAATTGAAGGAGATGGAATGAGAAATACGAGAATCATTTGTGTATTCCTTCTTGAACAATAAGATCGGTCGTCTCGTATCGAACCCAGGATTTCCTAATGTAATAAACCAAGACTTTTTGATCATAGGTCTTAGACGCTTATGTCCGAGCCATTCCACTCGGTCGATAAAGTGATAATATTTTCTGCTTTTTTAGTTTCACTACGGCTGTCAATACAAATAGAAGAATTGCATTCCACCCAAATTGATGTTCTTTAGCTCAAAAAGCGAAAAGTCAGCTAATTACCAAACTTAGTATTTTTCCAGGATGGAGCCAAAGATTTTCAAGGATTTATTTATATGATTTACAAATAAAATATTTCGGAAATTACGAATTTTTAAAAAATAGCTGTAACTGTTTAAATCTAATTCATTTTGTTTAAGATATCTTTGTTACAAATACATTGTAAAGCTTGAATTTTCTGGATAGAGGTTCTGAAGTCCTCTTCTTTCAGCATAACTGGTGAATTATTAGAGTTATACAAAATCTTACTATAAAAGTGTATATATCGTTAAAGCACAATTTGTCAAATGCTTTTTGGCTAAATTTACCATTGTTGAGATTGTTCTTATTATTGGAATGAATTTCTAAGTCCGTTACTTTTTACTTGCTCTACATATACTATATACATAATGTATAGATTCGGTATTACATTCCACCCAAAAGTTCGATACCAAGATTTCACCGGAAATACATGTTTTGGGTCCCCCTGAATCCAAAAAAAGCATTTTTACAAAAATGTCCGTGTGTGTGTGTCTGTGCACAGCATAGCTCAAAAACAAAAAGACCGTTAAATACCAAACTTGGTATTTAAGTTTGGTATCTTCCAAGGATGCGACGCGACGATTTTCAAGAAAATCTCCCCATCCCCAATTACTCTTTCCATGGAAATTTTTTCGAACATTTTGATTTTCTCCAAAATGGCTCTAACGATTTTGATTAAAATGTCAAATATTAAAGATATTTACCTGACAAATAAAATGTATATCTTGAATTTTCTGGGAATAGCCTCTGAAGACTACTTTATTTTGGATGAATTTTACGGAATTTTGCATAAGGGCTAAACCGTAAGAGATGGACAAAAACTTAACACACAAAAAATGTAGGGCACATTAAAACAAATTTATATATCATACAATTTTTTTTTTTTTTTTTTTTTTTTTGTGGAGTTGATCGTTTTTGACATATTCCTTGTTTTTGGTTTCAGCTTTGAAAAACTTACATTTTTCTAATACAGGAATTTGCCAACTCTTGTCCATACAAACAAAGGAACTTCAGTCGCAGAGCAACCAGCGTTTGATTCAGTTTAGCTTATAGAACTCCCTTAGTTCCCTTCTACTTACAAGGAATCAAGTAATGAGACTATTTCTGTTATTTTTTTCTCGATTAAAATGGAGTAAATAGAAGCATAGCTTTTTAACAGTAATTTGTTGCAGAGATGTAGACAAAGTCATGTGAATGGAACACATCAGATTTTTTCAAGTAGGAAGTCTTGTTCCTTTTATGCCCCACCCCCTTGGTGATATGGATTTCAAACCCATCACAGAAAAACCAGATAATATTTGACTATAATTTAATATTCCCATTTATTTACAAGGACATGTGTAATAAAAGTATTTCTACGAAGTTTATTTCGATTAACATAACAGTAGATAGAAGACTTAGCTTTTGTAAGAAGTTTATTGAAAAATTAGTTTAGAAAGTTCTATGAATTAACATAAGTTGTTGTTATTGTATTTTTTACAAGGATCCTATACAGGAGATATTAATCATTATGTCATTCATGACTTGGAGATGACTTTCTTTATGGACTTGTAAAGTTGAGAGCGTTGACGTGGTGGTAAATGGTCTGTGAACTTGAGAAATCGAGAATAGTCACAGCTCATTTATAGAGATACACAAGCTTCCGGTGCTTAGATTAAAAGGCTTTATTTATTACAGACCGCACAAATGAGGATGGAAGGAAGGATGAGATGCGGAGGGGAATAAAAAGAGGTTCAGTAAATTGAGTAAGCCCTGTGATCCAGTACGATAAAAGCCGTAATTTCTTGTTTATTTTAAATTGATTGCACGTCAGAAGAGTGTGTGAAAGATTACTACCCATCAAAAGATTTCACGTTTGCTTAGCCTAGTGTATTCGCACATTTCCCTTCTACTTACAAGGAAGTAAGTTATAAGACATTATCTGCCAATGCTTATCTCAATTGGTATTATGCAGATAAAAGAATAACTTTTGTAAAGATTGTAGAACAAAGAGAAAAAATCATGGAAATAGAACGCATCAGATATTTATTGGTTTTACACACATACATACTCTCATTGATACTTTCAGGGAGAAAGAGGTATAAGCTTGAGTACAGAAAACTTTTCATCCCCAACAAGGAATCAACTTCCCTTACAGAGCAGGCAGGTGTTCCATCGACTGAGCTACGGGGCCAACCACTAATTACTTGATGATATCCCAAAAGGCTTCCAGAAGATTTATTGAATTTTGCTTCTAGTCAGAAGTATTAACGCTTTATTATTCACTTACCATAGTAAGATAGGATCATGTGATTGTTACTCACCTGAAACAAATATAAATATCCAAAATTAAAACGACTTAAATTATAATAATCGTAAACAAATAAACCTACTGATAAGCCTATAAGAATTGCAAAATTCACACAAAACTGTTTCTGTTCGATCGGAGTTATTTTATTCTTATTACTTAGTAGGTAGTACGCACTGGTATTGCATTCAACCCTAAAATTTGATACCTGATTTAACTGGAAATATACATTCTGAGATGCCCTGAATAAAAAAGTATTTTTAGATAAAGGTCCAAGTGTTTGAATGTATGTGAATAGCACACTTCAAAAACGAAAAGTGTGCTAAATACAAAAAAAAAATAAATAAATAAATTAGGTTTAGTATCTTATAAGGATGCGGTATGTAGATTTTCAGCCCCCCTCCCCAAAATATCCTTTAGATGGAAATTTTTCGAAAAATGTAATTCTTTAAAAATGACTTTAATGACTGATTAAAATGGTGTCATTAAAGATGCTTACAGGAAAAAATTGCATTTTGAATTTATAGGGAATATACCCTGAAGACCTCTTTATTCTTAATGACTGGTAAACCGTATAAGCTAGCCAAAACGTAACATTAAAAAAATGTACATCACGGTAAAACATGCAATTTATGACATATACATATTTTTTTGTAGAGCCAACCATTTCAGATATTTTTTTTCAAACAGAAGGGTCTCATGCGTTTCATGTGTATTTTGTTTTACTCCTAGCTTAGAATAGAACCGAAATTCAATTATAATCGCTTAATGACAGATTTTGAAAGATTTGATTGTTATCGCTTTAGCTTAGTGTGTTCACTAATTTTCCTTGTGCTTATTAGGAACTAAGTAATAAACATATTTCTTGATGAACATTATGTAGATAAAATATCTCTAAATCGGTAAACTCTACAAAAAAAAAAAATATATATATGACATAAATGTTGTTTAATGAGGTCTATATTTTTTGTGTAGTAAGTTGTTGACTACCTCTTACGGTTTACCAATTATACAGAAATTATTCAAAAGTCATCTGGAATGAAGAGGTCTTCAGAGGCTATTCCCAGAAAATGCAAGATACACATTTCTTTTGTCATGAATGTATCTTAAACATATGACATCTAAATAAAGGTTGTCAGAGCCATTTTGAGAAATTCAAACTTTTCGAAAAATAATCCTAGTAAAGGGTATTTGCGAGTGGGAGTATTTTCTTGAAAATCTTCGGGTCCCACCTATGTAAAATACTGAATTTAAATACCAAGTTTGATATTTAACCTATCGTTTTTGAGCTAGACTGGCCACAGACACATACAGACAGACTGGCGCGCGCGCGCGCACGCACACACACACACACACGACCATATTTCTAATAATGCATTTTATTGATTCAAAGGATCTCAAAACATGTGTATCCGGTGATTTCTCGATATCAACATTTTGGGTGGAATACAATACCATCCCCATCCACTATGTACATTTACAACCGGGCTAGAGAAAGTAAAAAGATGTGTAGGAGCTATGATTTTCATTATATAAATGATTCAAAATTTGGAGTACATATGTGATGGTAATTGGATGACAGTTTTAAAAAAAAACTGATATATTACAGTCACAAGACCGTTTATTAGACACCTTACAAACTATTCTTACGGAAATCTTTTTTTTTTCTCTCTCTCTCTCTCTCTCTCTCTCTGGCTGCTTCATTTTTATTGTGATAAACCATTGCATTGCACATGTCGTTATACAAAGTGATTGGCGACAGCCAAATGTTTAAGAATTGTTTATTTTCTGTCGTTAAAATTCTTTGAGCTGCTAAAGTTTCCAAGAACTCATCTTCCATTTTCCGCATTCCTAGAGTACGTGAGATTGAACTTGCCAATTTTGACTCAGTAGTTCTCTTTATCTGCTCTGCCTAAATTCCCGAAAAGCACACGCCTCCCCTCCAGCCTTTTATTGGGCTAAAATCTCACGTTGTTACTTTCTCTACACGTACTATGTATATAGAGGAAGTATTGTATTCCACCCAAAAAATTTGATACCGAGATTTCACCGGAAATACATGTTTTAGGATCCCCTGAATCCAAAAAAGCATTTTAGAAAAAGGTCCGTGTGCGTGTGTGTCTATGGACAGCATAGCTCAGAAACGAAAAGACCGTTAAATACTAAACATGTTATTTAAAATTGATATCTTCCAAGGATGCGAGACGAAGATTTTCAAGAAAATCCCCACACCGCAAACTACCCTTTACATGGAACAATTTTCGAAAATGTTTCCTTTCTCAAAATGACTATCAAAATGACATTAAAGCTGTTTCCAACATAAATAAAATATATATCTTGAATTTTCTGGGAATACCTTCTGAAGACCTGTTTATTCTGGATGTATTTTGCGGCTTGCATAGTAAACCGTAAGAGAGAGACAAAAATGTACCACACAAAAAATGTAGATCTGGTTAAAACACACAATTTATCTCATATTCATTTTTTTCATAGATTTGACCGTTTTCGAGATATTACTTGTTATTAGTTTTAGCTTTAAAATATTTATACATTTCGCATGCGGGAACTTGTCAACTTCTGGCCATGCAAAGAAACGGATTTCAGCCCCATAGAAACCGCATTTGACTGTCGGTTTATCCAAGTGTATTCACTTATTTCCCTTCACTTATAAGGAACTAAGTAACGACCGTTACTTAAAATGTCATGTGAATGAAACAGATCAGTCTGTTTAATGGCCATTTGTATAGTACTGTATCTGTATAGAGTATTATTTTCTACGGGTACTTTTTTATGAATTTTTCTGATGGAATCGTTTGAGACATTGTACCACACTATTACAACACATTTTGTGGATAAAATATGGAATTTAATTGGCTTAGTTGCACTGTAAGATTTCATTTGCATGAAGTGATTTTTTTCTTCTTTATGGCTCAGAAAGCTGGTAAGTATTGTCGAAACATGAAAGTAGAACCACAAGTACAGAAATGAAGTAATTATGGAAAAGTATAGGGAAAACCAGAAGGGACAGGATAAGAAACTGTCAAATAAGGAATATCCTTAATCAAGAAGCAGTATTAAAAAAGATAGAGGCAAATGTTTTAAGATGGTTTGGACACATAAATAGGATGTATGAGAGCAGGAAACCAATGCAGATATGGGTGGCCAGAGGGGTAGGAAGACGAGGGAGAGGGCGACCAAGAATAGAATGGAGTGATTATGTAGAGAAAATAGTGAATAAGAAAGGAAAGATTTTGAAGGAAGTTAAACAACTAATTAGGGATAGGACAAAATATAGGAAATGGATCATGACCGGCTGAGGAAACCTGGCGCTCGAAAGGGCTTAAAGGGAGAGGAAAAGAAGAATTTCTTTGAAGGTACATTTTCTATATTAAAGAATATATTTGTTAATTCCAAGTTTTAATAATTCAAATGTTTTAAAATTCCCCTTTGAGTTCGAAATACGATGTAAAAATGCAATATTGCATACAGTTATATCTAAACTATTTCAGCAACTCAAAAATTCCGATATATTTTGACAATTTCGTTACAGTTGTAATAAAAAAACAAAACAAAAAAAACTGATGTGTTCTATTCACATGACTTTCGTAAACCTCTTTAACAAATTATTCTTCTACTTCATACTAATCGGGATAAATACTATTACTTATATCACTATTACTGGTCTTATTACTTGCTTCCTTGAAGGAGAAGGGAAATAAGGGGATATGTTAGTCAAATGTTTTAAAAGCTGGTTGCCATAATCTTGAAGACCGCTTTGTTGCATGGTCAGGAGTTCACAAATCCCAGTATGAGAAAAAATTAGGTATTTTAAAACTGAAACAAATAAGGAATATCTTGGATATGGCCACTCCACACATAAAAAAATGACAAATTGTGTTTTAACGAGATCTACCTTTTTTGTGTAGTAAGTTTTTGTCTATCTGTTGCATTTTACCAGTTATGCAAAATTAAGAAAAAGTCATCCTGAATGATGAGGGCTTTAGAGAAAATTAAATATACACATTTTATTTGTCATGTAAATACCTTCAATTAGGTATTTTAATCAAAATTGGAGCCATTTTGGATCAAATCAAAATTTTCGAATTTTTTTCTATGTAAAGGGTAGTTTGGGGTGGGGTGGGGTGTCGCATCTTTGAAATACTGAACTTTTTCGTTTGTTTTTTGAACACACATATACACACGGATCTTTTTCTAAAAACATTTTTATATAAGAAAGCCTAAAACGTGTATTTATGGTGAAATCTCGGTATTGAATTTTTCGGTGGAGTGCAAATCTTCTGTACATATGTGGCATGTCTTGAGTACAGAAGACAATAATATAAATACTGAACTTCTTTGTGTTAATTATAACGATTCCTTAACCAATCACTTCCTTCTGAGAGGTACTTACAAAACTTAATCGCTAAAATGGCGGATCAAAAAGAACCACTAAAAACCATAACACGCGGTAGCATAATACCAAATCATAGAAGAAGGAACACTTACATAGGACTCCTATTTATGTCATCCTAACAATACACAAGTCTAACTCAATTTCAAGAGCCGTTATTCTGTCTACACATGCGGTGATGCAGTAAACCGCAGCACCAATGAACCTAACGTTACTACCAGTGGCTTTTGTTGCAAGGTGTATGATTTAACACTGCTAATATTTGGACCAAAACACCTGTGACACACCTGCTTACATCCTACCTTGAACGAACAAAGTACATATGAAGCGAACGTAGTTTGTGGTTGTTAACGGAGGTTTCCGTCCTGTTCTAGTGCCAAAGAACGAATTGAAAATCCCTTCAGTAGCACTTCGTGGTTTTTAGAACCATATAATACATTCTCAATAATTGTTACGAGCAGAATAGTGCACTTGAGTGCTCACCCCTTGTCACACTCCTCTGCCCTTAAACCACAAGAAATCAACCCCCTCACCTCTTCAGTAGCGCTTCGTGGTTTTTAAAACCATATAATACATTCTCAATAATTGTTACTAGCAGAATAGTGCACTCGAGTGCTCACCTCTTGTCACACTCCTATACCACAAGAAATCAACCCCCTCACCTCACAATAATACATTCTCAATAATTGTTATGAGCAGAATAGTGCACTCGAGTGCTCACCACTTGTCACACTCCTCTGCCCTTAAACCACAAGAAATTAACCCCCTCTCCTCTTCAGTAGCGTTTCGTGGTTTTTAGAACCATGTAATACTTTCTCAATAATTGTTACTAGCAGAATAGTGCACTCGAGTGCTCACCACTTGTCACACTCCTCTGCCCTTATACCAAAGAAATCAACCCCCTCCCCTCTTCAGTAGCGATTCGAGGTTTTTAGAATCATATAATATATTCTCAATCATTTTTACTAGCAGAATAGTGCACTCGAATGCTCACCATTTGCCACTCCCCTCTGCCCTTATAACACAAGAAATCCACCCCCCCCCAGGAGTTTACTTATTCTATCACGTACATAGTAGGTTGAGAGGATATTGTATTCCATAAAAAGCATATGTGTTCCATAACACGACTTTCTCCAGCTTTTTCACAAACAACTTTTCTAACAAAATCTTATTCTTTTATCTACGTCATGCTAATTAAGATAAACTTACCAACATTGATCTATTACTTGCTTCTTAGTAACTAGAAGGGAAACAAGGAAATACACTAGCCTAAAGCGATAGTCAAATCCTCTAAAAGCCGGTCTTTAAATGAAACAATTGAAATTCGATTCTCTTTGCTTGCTAGGAGTTGGAGAAAATTTTAAGTAGGAACTTAATATGGAAACCAATAACTCGAAATATCTCTAAAGTGGCTAACTCTACAAAAAATGTGTATGACATAGGTTGTATGTTTTAACAGATTTACATTTTTTGTATAGTAAGTTTCTGTTCATCTCTTAAGGTTTATAACATATACAAAAGTTACGAAAAAGTCAACCAGAATGAAGAGATTTTTAGAAGCTATGCCAAGAAAATTCAAAACATACATTTCGTTTTTCATGGCAGTATCTTAAACATATGGTATTTTAACAAAGTTCCTTAGAGCCATTTTTGAGAAAATCAAAATTTTCGAAACTTTTTCCATGTAAAGGGTAGTTTGGGGGGGGGATTTTTCTCAAAATCTTTATGGGTATTTCAAATCCTTGGAAAATAGGTACTAAACGTAAATATCAAGTTTGGTATTTTACCGATTTTTCGTTTTTGAGTTATCGTGTTCACAGAAATATGAGACACACAACTTTTTATTTTTTTTTTGGAAACAAGGGACCCCAAAACATTATTTTAATGAAATTTTGACATCGAAATTTGGGTGGAATATAATAACTTCTCTGTATTGTATGTACACAGAACATGTAGAAAAAGTTAAAAAAAAAAAAAAAAGAAAAAAAAAAGGAAAGTCAGATAAACACTAAACTTGGGTCCATATTTAGTCTCTTCCAAAGATGAGACATGAAAATTTGCAATAAAATCCCCCTACCTTAAACTGTTCTTTATATGGTACATTTTTCAAAATTGTTGATTTCCTCAAATTAGCTGAAACCTTTTTATCAAAATATTACCTAACAAAAATTTGAGGTCAAGATTTCACCGGAAATATGCTTTGAAGACCCCTGATTCCGATATAATATTTAGAAAAAGGTCCGATCTCGCCTGCGTGTGTGTGTATGTGAGTGTGGGTATGTGTTTGACTGTGAATAGAAAAGCTCAAATTCGAAAAGTCTGTTATATACCAAACTTGATATTTATGCGACAAAGACCCCCACACAAAACTACCCTTTCACATGGAAGATTTTTCGAAAATGGAATTTTTTATAAAATGAATAAATTTGTTTACAAAATGCCACATGTTTAAGATATTTATAGAACAAATAAAATATGAATTTTAACATTTCTGTGAATAGCATCTGAAGACCTCTTCATTTTTGGAGACTTTTGTATAACTGTAAACCGTAAGCTCTGGACAAAACACGTATTACACAAAACAAGTAGATCTGGTTTAAACATACAATTTATGTAATACATATTTTTTGTAGAGTTAAGTATTTCTGAGATCTTTCTTGTTATTCGCTTCAATTTTAAAACACTTAACTTTTCTCAAACGGGAAGTCCTCAGTTGTTTCATGTCTCTTTTGTTTTTCATGCTGGTCATGCAAAGTGAAGGGAATTATAATTGCATCACGTAGCGAGATATGAGCATCGCTTTTGTGTATTCCCTTATTTTCCTTCTACTTAGAAGGAACTGAGTAATGAAACCATTTCTGCTAATGTTTATCTCGATTAGCATGGGTAGAGAGAAGAATAAGCTTTTGTAAGAATAATATGATGCAGAATAGGTAAAAAAAGTCCTGTGAATTAACATATTAAGAGTTTACTTTTATATGTGGTATTTTATTTATTTATTTTTTTTATTATTTCGTTTGTTTCGCTCTCTTTAACTATCATATCGGGCGCTTTTAACTTGTGAAACGATTTTATATTCATCGTAGATTATTCACATTAGATTAATAATTTTATATCATTAAACACGCGCGAATTCAATCTCACATCCACACTGTCAGAATCTGGAAGGGGATAGGGAATAATTCTGCTTAAAGAAAAATTCTCCACCTCAGCCGGTAATCGAATCTGGGACCTCCGAGTGAGAAGTTAGTTTGCTAATCATTTGACCACGGAGACAATCTGTAAGCGGTTATGTTTTTGATATTATTTCAGCTTGTTAACATATAGATATGCCGTCATTTTATCTACTCTATGCATCTATGAAATGAAGTTCCCATATACATGAGTTGGAATTACCTGCTTCAAATTAGAGCTATTAGATTCGCAAATCCAATATATTGTAGTGAGGATGTGCTCCTGGTGGTAGACAGAAAATAATTTTCTAAAATTAGGATGTAATCAAGCCACAGATAAGACAGCTCACAATCAGAGACTGCAGATGTTTCCTGAACTGTGTATCACTATATGATAATATGTCATTTTTTAAGGATGTCCTCTAACGAACCTGGTCGCCCTTTCTCGCGATGGATGATATACTGCCGCCACCTCCAATTTACTTTTCTCTCCCCTAGCAATAATTAGCTAACAAGACAGCAGATGGAATGCATTCCAACCCCAAATAGTTCCACCGCAAAAAATACACCAAGGGAGGGTGCGAAGATACGGTGTGTGTTCATGAAGACATTCGGCGGGCGCGGTGGATCTTAGAATAGCTTTCTCCTTATGCAAATGACGTGAGAATCAAACACTAATTGTCTTTTAACTTAGTACACACGTGCAGAGTAGCTAGAGAAGCTATGTCATTCCAGGCAACAATTCGATACTGAGATTTCACCCGAAATAAATGCTTTGAGACTCAACAAATCCAAAAACAGGCACGCATGTACAATGTACATACATAGTAGGCAGAAGGTACTCAACTCCACCCAAAAAGCATTTCTAGAAAAAGTTCCGGGTGCGCGTGTGTTTGTGTGTTTGTGTTTGTGTGTGTCCATGTGTCTGTGAACACAATAACACGAAAAGTCGGTAAAATAGCAAACTTGGTATTAAAGTTTAGTATCTTTCGAGGAAAATCCTCCTAATTCAAACTACCTTTTACATAGGAAAATTTTCGAAAAGTTTGATTTTCTAAAAATGGCTCTAACAATTATGACCAAAATACCGCATATTAATGATATTTACATGGGGAAAAAAATGTGTATCTTAAATTTGTTGAAAGTAGCCAATGAAGACCTCCTCATTCTGAATGATTTTTGCGTAACTAGTACACGGTAAGACATGGACGGTATACACCAAAAATGCAGATTTAATTAAAATACACCAATTTTTATTGTGGAGCTAACCATTTCCAAGATACTGGTTTCTATATGTTTCAAGTTCTAATATTTATAGTTTTCTGAAATGATAGTCATTCATTTTTACTTCTAGCCCGTATGTACACAATGGACAGAAAAGTTATTGTATTCCACCCAAAAATTCGATATCCAGATTCCGCCGGAAATACATGTGTTGAGACTCTCTGAATGAAAAATAAATTTTTAAGTCTATGTGTGTTTGTGTGTGTGTGTATGTGGGCAGCATAGCTCTAGAACGAAAAGTTGGTTAAATACCAAACTTGGTACTTAAATCCAGGGATGCAACACAACAATTTTCAAGAAAATCCCCCCACCTCCAAATACCGCTTACATGGACATTTTTTAAAATAATTTGATTTTCTCAAAAATAGCTCTAACGATTTTTGTAAATGCCATGTGTTTAATTGCATTCAAACGAAATGTATATCTTGAATTTTCAGGAAATAGCTTCTGAAGACCTCCTCATTCTCGATGAATTTTGTATAATTATTAAACCATAAGAAATAGGCAAAAACATACCACACAAAAACGTAGAACTCATTAAAATATACATTTATATCACATATATATTTTGTAGAGTTAAATGTTTTAGAGATATTCCTTGTTATTGGCTTCAGTTTTAAACTACGTAACTTTTCTCACACGGGACCACGAAAAGCGAATCGAACCTAAATTGTTCCACAGAGCGACCAGCTTTTAAAGGATTTGACAATAACTTCAGCACAATGTATTCCCTTATTTCCCTTCTACTTACAATGAAGCAAGCAATTAGATCAACTCTGCTAGTATTTATCTCGATTAGCATGACGTAGATAAAAGAATAGTATTTTTATAAGAATAGTTTGTATTTGAAAGAACTAGAGAAAGTTATGAGAATGAAACACATGAGATTTTCTTACGTGGTCAAACAAAGAAAATGCAATTTCAATACCATCAGATAGCGACCGACTTATAAAAGAGTTGTGTAACGTTTTAGCTTATTGTACATCCTTGTTCCCTTTTGTACAAGAAAATAATGTCGTAAAAATCTGATAGCTTTATCTTGATAAGCGTGAAGTAGATAGAAGAACAAGCTCTTATACGAATAGCTTGTTGCAGTTTGGATAGAGAAAGACTTGTGAATGTGCTATATTATATACTATTTTTCACAATGATAGAACAGATGAGAAGGCTCAATGTGCAAAACTTCTATGAGAGTTGATAACTATTATATTGAGGATTGCTTAATAACACTAAAATAACCACTATAGATAATATATTTTTTGAAATACCTACTTGATATGTAATTATGTGTCATTCTCAACACATATTTGGTAATGTAAGCTAAAATTTACAATTCATTTACTAATTACCATGTCAACTAATTCTGTAAGTACTTACAGTAAGAGTTTGAGAGGTCATTAATGCTTACAGTGCAGTTACGAAATGCGTAACCATCTTTGCTTCGACTTTGCTGGTAAAAGTGAAGCACATGTTAGACCCGCAACTTCTTCAACAGCAATGTCACTCATTTTTACTTTCTCTATACGCACTATGTACATAGTGTATAGAGAAGGTATTGCACTCCACCCAAAAACTCGATACCGAGATTTCACCGGAAATATATATATATATATATATTTTATCCAAAAAAAGCATTTTCACAAAAAGGTACGTGTGTGCGTGCGTGTGTGTGTGTGTGTGTGTGTGTCCGTGTGTCTATGAACACGAAAACTCAAAAACGAAAAGTCGGTAAAATACCAAATTTGGTATTTAGGTTTAGTATCTTCCAGGGATGCGACACGAAGATTTTGAGAAAAATCCCCCCACCCCCAACTACCCTTTACATGGAACTTTTTTGGAAAATTTTGATTTTCTCAAAAATTGCTGTAACGATTTTGATTAAAATTTCGTATATTAAAGATAATTATCTGACAAATAAAATGTATATCTTGAATTTTCTAGGAATAGTTTATTCTGGATGAATTTTACGGAGTTTTGAATAACTGCTAAACCGTAAGAGATGGACAAAAACGTACTACACAAAAATATAGAGCACGTTAAAACACACAATTTATGTTTTATATAATTTTTTTCGTGGAGTTCGTCGTTTTTGAGACATTCCTTATTTTTGGTTTCTGCTATGAAAAACTTATATTTTTCTCATACAGGAACTTGTCAACTCCAATCCATATAAACAAAGGAACTTCATTGACATAGCAACCAGCTTTTGACTATCACTTTAACCTATGGTAGTCCCTTATTTCGTTTCTACTTACAAGGAAGCAAGTAGTAAGACTATTTCTGCTAATTTTTTCTGATTAGCATAAAGTAAATAGAAGTATAAGCTTTTTAAGAATAATTCGTTGCAGGAATATAGAGAAAGTCATGTGAATGGTACACATCAGATTTTTATAAAATGTTACTGCTTGATAATAACTATAAAAAATCGAAAGATTCAATTCTGCTACATAAACAGGTAACCTAACAACCAAGACATGTGCTACTTCAAGTAAAGGATCCATTGCAAAATTGATTAACATAAGAGTATATAAGAAAGTTTTGTCCATATAATTTACATGTTGTCTTTCATTTTTTCTTAATCACTAAAATATTGAAAAGAAATTAAAATTTGTTTTTACAGTTTTTTTCAAGTATTTCAAAAATGATTTGGCTAGCCATGAACTGTAAGTTACTTATCAGATCTCGAATGCTTGGGAAAGCTCGATCCTGCGGGCCTCAGTCCCAATATACATTCTCGACCTGAGAAGTATAACTTACATTTCTTAGTATGAATATACTATTAGCGCACACTTATATTAAAAGCCAGAGTTATTTTCCGAACATATTAAAAGTTTAATCTTCATGTTGAGGGGGGAAGATTATAAAACAGAAGATTATTACGTCAAAACTTTGGGGTCTTACGTTTTGCATCTGCTTGTGATTATATTAACAAACAAGTATCTGAAGTTTCCTTGCGGCCGGAAATGTGACATGGACATTGCAAATGACAGCTCATAATGGAACCACAAGAGAAAATAAGCAAAAGGATGAGATAAGTTTCCTTATATTCTGTGTACGACAGGAAAATTAAAATTAATATCTCTCTTAAAAAGTTGTGAATCTCTGCTTTGAGACCGCTACCCAGGTGTACACTTGCTGATTGCCGAAACCTATTCCATGTTTGCCTTCTCTATCATGCAAGTAAGTAGACAAGTTGTTTTATTTCACCCAAAAATTCTAATCGAGATTTTACTGGAAACACATGTTTTGAAAAACTGAGTTTTATTTATGGACGCTCTTTAACTGCTGCAGTTCTTAGCTCCCATTCTATGGAACCAACTGGTTTACTTTCCTTATGAAGGAAACCATGCTAAGGGATTTTACAGCCGAAAAAAAATCCACTGCCCTCCGCCGGGCTTGATCCCGCGACCGTGGGAACCACGCTAGCATATTATCTCTATACGAAGGAAAACGACTTCATCTTTTGAGGTTCCCTGAAAAAGAAGAAGGGAAATAAAGAAGAAGAGCGGTTTTAGAAAAAGCTATCTGTGTAAGTGTGTAAACAAGTAAAAGTCGAATAAATACTAAACTTGATATTTAAGAATTTTAAATAATCTCCCTACCCCAAACTGCACTTTACTTGGAAAAATTTTATTTTCTCAAAAATTGCTCTACAAATTTTTAATTAAATATCATATGTTTGAGATATTATTATGCCAAATGAAATGTACCTATATCTTAAACTGTATAGCAATTATGGATAAAATTTGCATTATTGGCAAACCGTAATAATTAGACCAAATAATACTGCAAAGAAAAAGTAGATCTCATTAAAACTACAATTTGTGTGAAATTCATTTTTTGAAGTTAATCGTTTTCAAGATATTCATTTTTTTTGTGTGTGTAAATTTTAAAATACTTAAGCTTTCCTCAAACGGGAAGACGTCATTGATATGTTTTTCTTTTGAAATGACTTGACTATTTGACTATCGGTTTAGTCCAGTATATTTCCTTCAATCTAAAAGGAACTAAGTAATAAGACTATTTCTGCTAAGGTATTTTTTGATAAAAGGTTACGGTTATGTTAAATACATTGACTCGAGTTACAGTATTCATTTGATTCATGCGGCTATGAAAATACAAATTTGTCAATTCTCTTCGGCAGTATTAACGAAAATATCTATGTTAAATATGCTCTGTCGGTCTGGGTGGCTGTAGACAACATAACTCAAAAACTAAAATACGGTAAATGCCAAACTTGGAACCATTTGCCAATAAATTTCCAGGATATGTGTGAAGATTTTCAGGCAGATTACCCCTTCCAAACTACTGTTTACATGAAAAATGTTTCAAAACCTTTTATTTTCTCCTAAATGGTTCTAACGATTTTGCTTAAAGTGTCATGTATGTTAAAGATATTTACATCATAAATTAAATGCATATCTTGATTTTTCTGGGAATTGCCTCTAAAAGTCTCTTCGTTCTGGCTGACTTTTACATAACTGGGAAATCGTTAGAGTCTCGTTAAAGCGCACACTTTATGTCAAATATATGTTTATTTGTGGAGTTGATCACTTTAAAGATATTCCTTATTATGGGCTTCAATTCTAAAATGCTTTCTGATGGTCAAGCAAAGAGTAAAAGCCACTCCTAGCGACAAGCTTTTAAAATATTTAACTATCGACATTCGTTTGCAACTAGTAGTACGAGTGTAATAAAATAATTTATGCAAATGTTTATCTGGATTAGTGTGAAACAGAAATATACGTTCTTTTAAGAATGTTTATTTAAGAATGCGTACGGTTATGTGAATGTAATACATATATATATTTTTTTACAGAAGTTGGGTGTTATATATATAACAAAGTATGTGGCACTTAATCTATGATGAACTGGATATAAACATAAACTCTATGTGCAGGCCCCATGATATGGTAAGGGGTCAAGAAAATCATGTGACAGCTACATATTAAACGCAGTGTTTATTCGGAATGCCTATTCGTGCTAAGCCGCAGCGGGCAAGAAGAATTTCCTGACGACGCGGGCTGTGGGGTGGTCTGGTCCATGTCAATTAAACTGCCGCCTTGCAGCCCCTGGCTCTTCTCCGGTGGTCTCCGGTAACTTGAGAACATCGACTATTAACATGATATGAAACGCAACCACCAGACAGACTCACAACCATTAACTTGTTTTGTTTCCCATCATTTACAGTCCACTCAGATGCTTTTCTTTTCTCTCAGTTTCCAGTTTTAAGTACCTTTAAGTGGGTATGATAAAATATTAACTGTGCACGTATATTCTTCAGCTTATATTTTTGCTATCAGGATGTGCTACAGGTTTTACACAGGACAAGTAAATATTCTTTTTCTGGTACAAGAACTGGATGTGACAAAAAATTCAGTATAGAGATTTCACCAGAAATATTTTGAAACACACTGGAAAAAATGTCATGTGTTACATTCACAATGACGTTCCCTAAACATCTCAAAACTATTCTTTAAAAAGCATATTCTTCTATCTACTTCACATTAACCGAAATAAACATCAACAAAATACCTATCCTATAGACTTCATGTACAAATTTCATGTATCCTAGGTAACAACAAAAAAGAGTATTTATTTTATTGTAAATTATTTTCACTCCTTTGGGAGCTCCCCGTTCTTTAAATAATGAAAATACATTGTCATATAAGTCCTTCACCGGGTATCAAACAAAGTACGACTACCTTCGTGGTCGAATGGTCAGCCGCTGGACTTCTCACCCTGAGGGACGCGTTCGATTCTCGGCTAGGGCGAGGAATTTTTCTTTAACCTGAATTATTCCCTATCCCCCACAGAGTTTGGAAGTATGTATGTGAGTGAAGTGTATGTTTGAATAAAATAAAATGACTAAAACGCAACATAAAGAACTTACAGTCAACGAGTTTTTTCTAATGCAAAGCCCCCGATATAGATATTAAACGGGGCTATATAAATGAAACAATAAAAAAAAAACCTTATGTGTACCATTCACATGAGTTGCTCTATATCCCTGCAACAAAGTATTCTTAAAAAGCTTATGCTTCTATCTATTGCATGCTAATCGACAAAAAAATTAGAATAAATAGTCGTATTAATTGCTTACTTGTAAGTAGAAGAGAAATAAGGGAGTACCATAGGTTAAAGTGATATTCAAAAGCTGGTTGCTATGTGACTGAACTTCCTTTGTTTGTATGGACAGAAGTTGTCAAATTCCTGTATGAGAAAGGTATAGTTTTTCACAGCTAAAACAAAATAAAAGTCTCAAAAACGATCAACTCCTCAAAAAAATGTATACAACATAAATTGCGTGTTTTAACGTGCTCTACATTTTTTTGTGTTCTAAGTTTTTGTCCACCTCTTATGGTTTAGCAGTTATTCAAAATTCCGTAAAATTCATCCAGAATAAAAAAGTCTTCAGAGGCTACTCCCAAAAAATTTAAGATCAATTAAATATCTATAATATACGATGTTTTAATTAAAATCGTTAGGGCCATTTTTGAGAAAATCAAAATTTACAAAAAAAGTTCCATGTAAAGGGTAGATGAGGGTGGGGGGATTTTTCTCAAATTCTTCGTGTCGCATCCCTGGAAGATATTGAACCTACATACCAAGTTTGGTGTTTCACCGACTTTTCGTTTTTGAGTTATCGTGTTCACAGACACACGGACACACACAGACCTTTTTCAGAAAATGCTTTTTTTGGACATAGGGGACCCTAAAACATATATTGAATATATATCGTTTATGAACTATTCTGTCCATAGACACACACATACACACACACATATATACACGGACCGTTTTCTAAAAATGCTTTTTTTTTCCCAAAACCTATATTTCCGGTGAAATCTGGACATCGAAATCTTAGACGGAATACAATACCTTCTCTATCCCTATGTACATTGTATATACGGGGTTAGAGAAACTATAAATGCTTTTCTTATACAGAGCATCGTAAAACGTGTATTTTCAGTGAAATCTCAGGATCGAATTTTTGGGTGGCATGCAATAACTTCTCTACACACTATGTACATAGTACGTGTAGAGAAAGTAAAAATATAATCAAAGCAATAACAAGAAAGGTATCAGAAGTGATTATTTTTAAAAAATGCATTTGATATAAATTGAGTGTTTTGAACGACATCTACATATCTGTGTAGTAAGCTTTCTCTTACGGTTTACCAGTTATGTAATAAGCATCCAGAATGAAGAGGACTTCAGAGGCTATTCCCAGAAAAGTCAAGATTTATATGTCATTGTTTATATAATATGTAAAATATAGGTGTGCTATTTTAATCAAAATCGTTAGAGCTACTTTTGACAAAAGCAATATTTTCAAAAAGTGCTCCATGTAAAAGGTATTTGGTGTACGGGAATTTTCTTGAAAATCTTAGTGTTGCATCCTTTAAAGATGCTGAACTTAAACATAAAGTTTGGTATGTAATCGAGTTTTCGTTTTTGAGTTATGCTTTAAGATCAACAGACATACACACACGTGTACACACTCGCGCGCGGATATTTTTCTAATTTAACTGAAAACTTATATTCCCGGTGAAATTTTGACGTCAAATTTTTAGGTGAAATAATATTAAGTATATTGAAATAGAACATTTTGGATAAATTTGATGTGTTCTATTCAAATTACTTTCTCCACCTATTCTATAACAACCAGTTGTTACAATAGCTTATTCTTCTATCATCTCATATTAATTAAGATAAACATTATCATATATTGTCTTACGAATTTGTTCCTTACAATTAAAAGGGAGGCTATAGGGACAGACGAATCTTTTCACAGCTGGCACCTATGTGACTTAAATTCAGCTATCTTTGCATGGCCAAGAATAAAACCAAAGAGAAGAGTTTTAAATATTTTAAAATTGAAACCAATAACAAGAAATACTTTGGAATAAGGTTAATTTCACTAAAATATTTGTATTACATAAATTGTGTGTTTTAACGAGATCTGCATTTTTGTGGAGTAAATGTTTGCCTACGTCCAAAATGAAAGAGGCTTTTCAGAGGTTATTCTTAGAAACTCAAGATGCGCATTTTATTTGTCATTTAACCACCTTTGATGCACGGTACTTTAATCAAAAGCCTTAGAGCCTCTCTTGAGTAAATAAAAAAGTGTCTATTTTGAGTATATATAAAGGATAGTTTTTCTTAAAATGTTTTTAATTTATTTCTAGCGATATCTCGGTATCTTATTTTTGGATGGAATGTAATACCTTCTCTAGCTATATATATATCTAAGAAGTAGGGAAAATAAAAAGTTAGCTAGAAAAGAAGTTTTAAAATTGGGAGTGTAAATTAATAAACATGTTCACTTACAGATTCAGTTAATTGGTAATTTAAATGCAACAAGTGAAGAAAAAATGTTTTACAATTTTGGTAAAATTTAACAGATGCATTAGTTTAAAGCACTATTGTAGTGGAGTGGAGAAACTTTGGTGCATCAGGAAGAGAGTCGACCTTTGGGCATGACCTCGGACTTGGCGCAAGGGGCGTGCAGGCAGCCTCTCTGTAGGGTCAGAGAACTTCCTGAGCCTCCTGGTTGTTGCCAAATTAGGAGAGACAACTCGAGTGCTGCTCCTTGTCCAATGAATAAGTTAGCAAGAGACTTGCGGAAATGAACATCTTGCCCAGGCAGTGGCGTGACTCGCTTTTCTAATAGCAGTAACTAAGGAAATGGTCCGCCTATTACATTCTTGCACAAACTATGTATAGTGAAGGTATTGTATTGCACTCAAAATACGATACATAGATTTGTTTTACCCTCTGGATCAAAACAAGGCATTTTTATAAAAATGTGTTTGTGTGTGTGTGTGTGTGTGTGTCTTTAGGCAGCATAGCTCAAATACAAAAAGTTTGTTAAATACCAAATACCAAGCTTATATTTAAGTTCACTATCTTCCAAGGATGCGACATGAAGAATTTTCAAGAAAATCCCCCATCCGCAAATATTCTTTTACACGGAGAAAATTTTGAAAATATTGGTTTTATCAAAAATGGCTCTAACGTTTATGATTAAAAGCCTGTTATATTTAAGATATTTACATGATAAATAAAATGTATATCTTGAATTTTCTGGAAATAGCCTCTAAAGATCGCTTTATTGTGGATGAGGTTGTCTTTATTTTGCATAACTGGTAAACTGTAAGAGGTACACTAAAACTTACTACACAAAAAAGTAGATGTTCTTAAAACACACAATTCATGCCATACATTTTTTCCTGTAGTTGAATTATTCGTTGTTATTGGCTTCAGTTACTTAAACTTTTCTTATACGGGGCCTTGTCAATTCCTGGTCACGCAAAGAAACGGAACCTCATTTCAAAACATCTGACTGTCGGTTTTACCTAGTGTATTCCCATATTTCTCTTCTACTTACAAGGAAGTAAGTAATACGATCATTTCTGCTAATATTTATCTCGACTATCATGAAGTAGATAGAAGAATAAAATTATTAACAATTATTTGTTACAGAGATGTGGAGAATATCATGTGACTGGTACACATGGCTTTTTACATTAATGTTTCCCTGCGTGTAGCAGAGCCAGGGGGCTCAGGCGTTTTGTCTGGGAGTGGCATTTGGAAGGTCCAGGCTCGCTCCCCGTTACATTTGTTTGCAGAATAGATAAAGTCATCTGAATGTAACACAGATTTTTTAACAATTTTACAAAATTTAATACTAAATATGAATTAATTGTTGGAATATTTTAAAAATATATTTTACATTAATAGATTAAGTTTAGAATTAAATTTAGATTTTCCTATAAAATTTAACATAATCGACCATGTTCATATTTGGAAAGTTTTATTCTGTATCAGCATGTATTTACCAACAATATGTGACAGCAGAACACCATAAGCTTCAGTGTATTTTTACTTTCTCTATACGTACTATGTACATAGTGTATAGAGAAGATATTGTAATTCACCCTAAAATTCGATATTTGGTATCTTCCAAGGATGCGACACGAAGATTTTCAAGAAAATCCCTCCACCCCAAACTACCCTTTACATGGAACTTTTTTCAAAAATGGCTGTAACGATATTGAATTAAAATATCATATATTAAAGATATTTACATGACAAATAAAATGTATATCTTGAATTTTCTGGGAGTAGCCTCTGAAGAGTACGTTATTCTGAATGAATTTTACGGAAATTTGCATAACTGCTAGACGTGATGTGTAAAAGCTTACCACACAAAAAATATAGAGCACATTAAAACACAACATTTATGTAATATACATTTTTTTTCGCGGAGTTGATCGTTTTTTACATATTGCTTGTTTTGGTTTTAGCTTTGAAAAACACATCTCTCATACAGGAATGTGTCAACTCCTTTCCATACAAATAAAGGAACTTCAGTGACATAGCAACGAGCTTTTGACTATCACTTTAACCTATGGTACTCCCTTATTTCGCTTCTACTTACAAGGAAACAAGACTATTTCTGCTATAACAATAATTTGTTGTAGAGAAAGTCATGTGACTGGCACACATCTGATTTTTCTCATAGCATTCCGGCCCTTCCTCCATTCTTGTTTGCTACAGACTTGAGTTTCGAGACTGTAAACCTTGAAACACTATTCTTGTTTGGTTTTCCCACGCGCGACAAAGGACCTAGCAACTCTGCCTCGCCCTTGCTTAAATCCTTTCGTTCTAGAAGATACATGTAATGAGGAATGTTGTGTAGCTCAAAGTAATAGTTTATAGCATTAAAGTAATTCGTAAAATAATTTCAAGTATAAGTTTACTACACTTCTTGTTTAAGAAACCTTTTTATGTATTATTTTACTTACTACTACGATATTAGGCAAAGTATTGCATTCTACACCGAGCGGAACGGCTCCGACGGTTTCGTATATGAAAACGTTTGTGGTTTGTTCAACGTTATCCCGGTGTGCGACTTCGGGTTTGGGGCTCCCTCTAGGGGTCCGCCGAGAGGCCTAGGGCCAAAGTCCGGTCCGAGGTGTTCTAACTGTAGCCGTTAGGGACCCCATCGTCATCCGGATCTGTCATCCTTCGGGTTCCACCTCTCGTACCTCCCTCCCTGGAGTCGCGTAAATGACAAGGAGGCACAAGATCCTGTGTATGACTAAATCCTAATCCTATTCTTTTATTTATTATGATAGGTTTAACGCCCGCTTTTAGTGCATATGGCGGCGCTGGTTATGACACTGATGATACATGGAATGAAGATGGAGTACCGGTGGAATGCGATGGCAGTAGAAACCAGAGAAAATCCACCCCTGCGGCGCTTTGACCATCATAAATCCCATATGCGGGTCACCTGGGATCGAACCCGGCTGTCCTGGCGAGCGGCATTACCACTCAGCCATGGCTTGGCCTAAACCTAGATAATGGTATTCCACCCAAAAATTCGAATAGAGATTTCACCGAAAATACATGTTTTGAGGCCCTATGAACAAAAAACATTTTAGAATACGTTTCCTGTCTGTGTGTGTGTGGGTGTTTGTGCCTGTGAACATCTCAAAAACGAAAAATCGCTTAAATACCAAACTTATTATTTTAAAGCAAATTCCTTATATCACGTTTCGCTTTACATGGACTATTTTATCGAAAATTCTGAATTTCTCAAGATAGCTTCCGCGATTTAAATTAATATGCCATGAATTTCAGATATTTTCATGACAAATGGAATGCATATGTTGAATTTTGTGGAATAGTTTTTGAATCCCTCTTCAGTCTGAATGACTTTTGTATTGGAAAAGCAGTAAAAGTTAGAAAAAAATCCTACTACACAAAAAGTGTAGATCTCGTTAAAGCACATGCCTTGCGTCAAATATTTGTTTGTATCTTTAACCAATCCGCGATATTGCTTCTTGTTGTTTTGAATTTTCAGGTACTTATACTTTTCTTAAATGGTAAGGCATTTGCTTTTCTCTGATGCTCAAGCTAAGACAACATTTCAAAGCTATCACATAGCTAGCTTTTAAAAGAGCTGACTTTAGCTTGTTTTCCACTATATCCATTTCCATTGTACATGTAAGATATTGAAATAAGTAATAAACATTACTACTAATGTTTATCACGGTTAGCGTAAAGCATATAGAAGAATAATCTATCTACTATGGCACTACAGCCCTATTTTGAGCATTGGCCTTCTCTAACGGTTTCTTGATCGATAGAATTTCTAATTCAAATGTAGGAAGCCATGCTAAGGATTTTTACGTCCGAAAAAAATCCATAACCCTCCTTTGGGTTTGAGCCCACAACTTGGAATAATAGTGTAGCATGCTAATCACTGCACCATGGAAGGCTTTGCTAGAAGTATAAACGTTTAAAAATGTTTACTGAAGAGTGGGAGAGAAGTCCATGTGAATTAAGCATATTAAGCATATTTTAAAATAGGAGGTGAGATATCTATACTGCAGACAACAGAAAGAATGAAGGCAATTACATAAAATTACAAAGTAAGCGACGTTCTCAAGTGGAGAATATAAATTTCTCTTCCTTATAAATATGAGTATACTGTCATTGTTAATAGTGCTTGTTATTTCAAGCTGTGAACATTTCTTAAATAGTCACATGTGTATAGCCTATACTTTTATTTACACCCCACAACTGCGAGTCTTGTTATGGGTCTGTATCGACCGAAATGCAGGCAACTGAATACCACTGACCCAACTGACCCGTATTTGACGTGTGCAGATTGCCCTTCGTGCGTTAAAAGAATTACAGAACTCAACGGGTCAGTGGGCAACTGGTTTGGGTGATTTTCGTTTTACCTCTCTTGCTTATCAGCGGAGATAAGTTCACGCTCATTGTGCACATAGTATAATTCTAATATCGAAACACTGCAGTCTCATTTTCTGTTTTCGTAACTACATTAGTGCCGAATATCCGTTTTATTTTGATCCGTTGTCCAGCATATTGGAGAAGATATGACGTCAGCAAAGTCTGGTGATCCTTTAGGCTCAAAGCATAGTGAATTAATACATCAGATGGCAGTACGTACCGCATAAACCGTTTATAGGTTTTGACGGAAAATGTGCAACAATTCGAAATCTGGTGTTCATTACATATTTACTGGCTTCTGAAGACTCATTTTCTTTGGTTACAGATTGACAAGCAGAAAAGATAATAAAATAAATATAATTTTAAATATTAAATTAACGTTTTTGTAAGAGAAAAAAAAATTACAAAATATTTTCCAAGAATAAACATAGTACAACTTTAAACTAATGATGCATGTGTCTATCATTCGTTGTAAGCATGTTCTCTCTGTTGACTAAGTCACGGAAGAAAGCCTCAAGCATTGCGGAACATTATAGTCATCTCGTGGAGAATGAATCTAAGAGCTGGTCCAGATTTTTAGGGCGTTTAGCAAACATTCGGTTCTGCAGATAACTCAAGAAAAATAAAATTATGTGGTGTCAAATCCGAGGATATTGGAGGATATTAAGGGCTCCTGATAATTCCGCATATTATTACTTTACATTAAGTTTAATTTTTACACAAGATAACGGGTCGGTTTTCTTGCAAGACACTATTTGTCAGTATCTCTCGCAGTGTTACACTCTCACACTTTTTTCATCATTCGAGTCCTGTTTCCCGTAAACAAGCAATGCATTTATTGTTAGAGAGAGAAAGTGAGTGAAATTCAATATGTAAAAATATAATAAATTACTTATTACTTAAATATTCTGCAATGACACATTTTTAAGTATACCCAACGACATAAACGACAAACTAAATCGCTTTTAATTGTCCTCTTCAGGTTCTTTCGAGCCATCCGTTGAAACTGGGGATATTTCACTGCAATATCAATTGCATAACGGTAGATATCGTATTCTCACTGAAAACCCTAGTTCTGAAGTGGGTTAAATAATGAAGACTGATTGATCATAATTTTGATGTGAAAACATCATGATGCAGTTGTTAACAAATTAATATTGTGCTATCTATAATGCAGGAATTGAAATTAACAGTTTATAACAGTATACCAAACCCTCCGTTTGTACCGGTTATCTTCGTGAGTCGGTTGTTTGATCGACAGAGAGCACCGAGGTAAATCTCTGAGCATCTCGCATTAAATATTAACGTAGTTTAGACTCAGACTATTACAGCAGGACTAATTTAAAATTAACGTCCAGCAGTACACACTGTACCTATTAGAACAGGAAAATAAACATATTAGCTGCATTAAAGCCTGGTCAAACATTTGTGAATGGCGGAAAAATACAGTTATTTTAAAAAAGTATTATCCTATATTTTGTTTGACTACATCCTGTGTGTAAGTTCTGGCTGGGCGTTTAGTCTCTGTTCAATCCTGTTTGCTTTTTGATCCTATAAATTCTTGAAAAGTTGTTTGCTGGTCAAATTGACCCATCAAATCCTGCTTTACTCATTAAAACTAGTTCAGTGATCCAGTTGATATTCCCCTTTCTATCTAAAAGTGACCACGGAATATAGGTAGATTGACTTCATGTGTTTCGTTCCTATTTTAGCTACTCCCTCTACCCCCTCGCAATTGTATTCTCTATGCACACGCCTAGAAGAATTATTTCGCTATATGAGCTTTTCATGCCTCTTTTAGTATAATAAGTAACAGAAGTTGGATGGGTAGATGCAGACCGAAAAATTCAATGCCATAGCCGGGATTTGAACCATTGATCTCCCAGTCTCTAGTCGGTTACTCTATCACTGAGATATCATGGCAACATGCCGGAATAGCATTACATTTCTCAACTGACTTGCATGTTTCCCGATAAACCACAAGGTGATCTCCAATTATTTTGAGATGATACACCCCAACTTACAATGTCGTAGGTACTGTAAGTCCCAGGATTCATAGTAAAGCCAACTATTATGATCAATATTGCCATGGTAGCTCAGTGGTAGAGCAACCGGCTAGAAACCGGGAGATCCGTGGTTCATATCCCGTCTAGGCGCTGTAATCTTTCAGTCTGACACTGTCTATCCAGCTCCTGTCCTACACACAGCCTGTGTGAAAAAAAAAACAATTAAACAATTAATTAAAGTATTTTTTTAAGTCTAACGCTCTGGAAGGTCATATCGAACAATGAATGTTTGGAATGGGTGAAGTGACGCTTCAATGAGACGATACCGCTTAGACTTACTTGGCATTTATCTTCTCAGGATGAGGAAAAGAAAAAACGAAAAAACCTTATCCGACTAACTCACCCTAACCATGTTCAAATTCGGAACCTCCTGAATGTGAGGCAGATACGCTACTACCACACTGCAGAGGCGGGAAATGGAGGTTTTAAATTTCACCCAAAAATTCGTTGTCAGATTTCTCCAGTAAATATATGTTTAAAATGCCCTCTTAAAAAAAAAAAACAAAACAAAACAAAACAAAACAAAAAAAAAAGCATCCTTAAAACTGTCCGTGTGTCCGTGATCAGGATAACTCAAAAAACGAAAATTAAGTTAAATTCCAAACTTTCTATTAAAGTTGTCCATCTTTCAAAGATGCGAACATTTCAAGAAAATATCCCAGTTAAAACTACCACTTACAGGGAAAGTTTTTCAAAAATGCTGTGTTTATTAAACATTGCTCTAACGGTTTTGACTAAAATGCCATCTGACAAGTTATTATTTATTTTCTGAGAATAACCTCAAGGTTTCTTCACTCTAATGGTAAGAGATAAACAATATCTTATACACAAAAAATGTAGAGGTTGTTAAGCACACAATTGAGGCCAACTACATGTTTTATGCAGTTCACAATTACCCATGATTTCTTGTTATTTCTTTGAACTTTGCAATATTTATACCTTGCTCAAATCGGAAGTAGTTATCTTCTATTCTCCTCATAGAAAGAGAAAGAAATTTCACACTGTACCTACCTACCCACCTACCTTGTATAAGGAAAATGTAACAAAACTTTCTGTTTATTTATTCCGATTAACATGAGGTAGAAAAATCTAAAGTGTTCCATTCACATGACTTTCTTTACATCACTGCAAAAAAAAAAAAAAAAAAAACATTTTATTAAACAGCTTATGCTCCTATTTACTTCATGCTGATCGAGAAAAAATTAGCAGAAATAGTGTTACTACTTGCTACCTTGCAGGTAGAAGGGAAATAAGGAGTACCATAGGTTAAAGTGATAGTTAAAAGCTGGTTGCTATGTGAGTGAAATTCCTTTGTATGTATGGACAGGAGTTGACAGATTCCTGTATGAGAAAAGTATAAGTTTTTCAAAGCTGAAACTAATAACAAGGAATATCTCAAAAACGATCAACTCCACGAAAAAAAATGTATATAACATAAACTGTTTGTTTTAACGCGTGCTTCTACATTTATGTGTGGTAAGTTTTTGTCCATCTCTTATGGTTTCGCATTTATGCAAAATTCCTTAAAATTCATCCAGAATAAAGTAGCCTTCAGAGGTTATTCTCAGAAAATTCAAGATATTAATTTTATTTGTTAGGTAAATATCTTTCATATACGATATTTTAATCAAAATCAATAGTCATTTTTTTAGTAAACCAAAATTTTCGAAAAAAGTTCCATGTAAAGCGTAGTTGTGTGTGGGGGGATTTTCTTGAAAACCTTTGTGTCGTATCCTTGGAAGATACCAATCCTAAATACCAAGTTTTGGTTTTCGTTTTTGAGCTATGCTGCCCACAGATACACACACATAACACAGACACACACACACACAGACACACACACACACAGACACACACACACACAGACACACACGGACATTTTTCTAAAAATGCTTTTTTTTAGGATTCAGCGAGTCTCAAAACATGTATTTCCGTGAAAACTCGGTATAGAATTTTTTAGTGCATTAAAATACCTTCTCTATACACTATGTACATAGTACGTGTACAGAAAGAAAAAATATTCTTTTACGGAAAGTTTGTGGAAGAATTGGTAGAGAAGGCCATGCGAATGTAACAATTAATCGTGTTTAGTCCATTCTTGTTTAACCCATTGTTTCTCATCGGAGTTACAAAATACTGTTCTGTTTCGAAAATTGTATGCTACATTCATATGATCTTTATTGTTAAAAAGTTTTTTCTTCTATCTACTTCATGCTAATCAGGATAAACATTAGCAAAAATTGTCTTTTAGTTTGTTGTTTTTTATTTATTTATTTATTTATTTATTTATTTGTATTACCACGAGTTGATAAATTCCTGTATGAGAAAAGTTGTGCCTCCGACTCGAATAAGTTTGGACTGTGAAAGATTAGCCTTGCCTAGAGATAAGCGGGAGTTTTGCAGTTTTCTGGGTCTGTGCTAAGTATTTTAAAACTGAAACCAATAGCAAGGAATATCTCGGAAAAGGTCAAATCCGCGAAAAAATTTACATATATAAATTGTGTGTTTTAACAAGAGCTACATTTTTTGTGCAGCAGGGTTTTGTGTATCTCTTGCGGTTTATCAATTGCAAAATTCAGCACAATTCATCCAGAATAAAGAGGTCTTCAGAGGATGTTTCCAGAAAATTCAAGATACACAATTTATTTTCCATCTAAATATCTTAAACAGACGGCATTTTAATCAAAATCGTACCTTTTTTGAGAAGTTGTTTCCATGTAAAGGGTAGTATGCGGAGCAGGATTTTCTCAAAATCTTCGTGTTGCATCCTTGGAGGATACTAGAGTTAAATACTAAGTTTAGTATTTTACCGACTTTCCGTTTTCTAGAAATCGCGTTCACAGACACACACACACACACACACACACACACACACACACACACGCGCGGATCTTTTCTTAAAAGTGTTTTCTTTTCCCCTCGGTATCGAATTTTTGGGTGGAGTGCAATGCCTTCCTATTGAGTACCATGTACATGTAGAGAAAGTAAAATTAAATCAGCCATTGTTGCAGTAATACTAAGGAAGGAGCCTTCTGATACGCCACTGAGGATGAAATATCGTTGACACACACATAAAACGCGGCACAAGGTGTCTTTCTCGATAGGTTGAGAAAAAAGCGTCAAAATAAATCTCGAGGAGAGGTTTTACATGTCCGATTAGCTCGGAGTTTTCAATGTGTTCTATAGAGCGTAAACTATGCATGTAAATATCTCTTACACTCCTTTGATGCGCCGCCGATAACTGGTTTCGCTTGGAATCTCAAGTCACTACAGATATAGCGTATTGTGCATCATTAAGCCATAGTATTATTTACACTGTCTCTTCATTCAGGATTTCAAACACATTGCTTATTAGAGCAAGAGTGCGTTCTAATCCAGTTATTTAACAAGCGCATATATACAATGTACACAGTAGATAGAGAAGATACTGTATTGTACCCAAATATTCAATACCGAGATTTCACCGGTAATACATACTTTGAGATCAGCTGAATTCACAACATTTATTGAAAAATATCCATGTGTGTGTGAGTGTGAACACCACAACTCAAAAACGAAAAGTCGGTAAAATAGTTCACATTTAAGTTTTGTATCTTCCAAGGATGCGACATGAAGATTTTGAGGAAAATTCCCCCACCCAAAACTTCTCTTTACATGTAAAACATTTTCGAAAATGTTGATATTCTCAAAAATGGCAAACGATTTTGATTAAAATAGGTAAGTATATTAAACATATTTACATGACAAGTAAAATGTATATCTTAAATTTTCTGGGAATATCCTCTGAAGACCTCTTTGTTCATAATGCATTTTGCACCACTGGTAAACCGTAAAACTGCACAAAAATTTAGATCCTGTTAAAACACACAATTTATGTCATATACATTTTGATTGTGGAGTTAACCATTTGGTTAAATATTCGTTGTTATTAGTTTCAGTTTTAAAACACTTTGCTCATACAGGAATTTGTAAACTTGAGGCCGTTAGTAGGCTTCTCTATAATAACCATTGTCATCTTTATTAATTGTTTATCAGTTTATATTTAAAGAGTGCCAGTACTCGATTATTTCATGTATTAAGAGTGTAAAAATCAGCTTTTAGTAAGTGTAGTTGAGAGTTGTTTGCGCCAAACTTGGAAAGTGGAGTGATAGGCTTTCATTGTTAGCAGATGCTCTTTTGTCCGGGCACGTACGAGCTACGTGTGACGGTAAAGTCTCTTTTAGTTTGGAGAAGAATATTTTCCACTGTGTAACACTTGTCACGTGGGTGTTATGTTGCATTCCGGAAAGAAAATGATGTAAATTGGGTAATATCGACTCCAGTTTCGCGGCCTTTCTGACCAATCAGAAAGAAGCCGCCATGATAGCAATTTTGCTATATAAGGAGAAGATTGCCGCACATCGGGGCTGTCTGTTAGTTGCATCGACGTATTGAAGTTACGTCAGGGCTGTCACATAGTCACATCGGCTTTCAACAACGCAACTCTCAAAGATACTCTATTGCGCCCTCAGTAGTGGATAGATAAAGCCAGTGACGCGCATCTAAACTTAATTATATAAAGCTAACTTAAAGAAAAAAGGGTTATAAGTAAAATAGTGTGAACTGTCGATAAAGAAAGCTCCTAGTAAATAATTAACTTAGTAGGTTGTAAAGCAAAGTGCTTATCTTGGGTCTTCTAGTGCCAATAAATTGAAGGAAAAGTAACGTGTGTCTAAGCAATTTCATAAGATCACTCCCTAAACTACCCTCATTGCTTCCACCCCGAGTGAGTCAAACCAGCATGCAGGCTGAGTCCAGCTGAGGCACCTCATCGGTAGTAGATCTGCACAACATAAGGTACGTAGATCTACTCATCTGGTAATGGAGTGAATCTTTCAGCACCGCCAACGTCATCGTACAACGTGGTGCATACTACGGCCATTCATTATAACGCTTCATACTTGGCTCTGTAACGTGGTGCACATTATAACGCTTCAAACTCCTGACAATGAAAGAAAGGATTTCAACCACATGACTACCAGCTTTTAAAAGATTTGACTATCGCTAGTGTGTTCCCTTCTTCCACTTCTACTTACAAGGAAGCACGTAACAAGACAATTTCTACTAATGTCTATCTCGAATAGCAGGAAGTAGATAAAAGAATAAGCGTTTTAAATATAATTAGTTACAGTGATGTAGAAAAAGTCGTATGAATGGAACATATCACCGCTTCCCTACTGATAGGTAGACCAAATATTGCATTCACCCTATCAAGTGTTCATCGGAAATGCAAGAAAAATCAAATAACAGAACATTTCATAGATGATAGAGGCATCGTTAAAGGACATCAAAAATGAAATTTAGTTTTATTTATGGACGCACTTTAACTACTGCGTTTTTTGTTGTTGCTTTTTTTTAATTTATTTAACGCCTGTTTTCTACAAATGGCAGCGTAGACTATGAAACTAATGATATTTGAAATGAAGATGGAGCACCTGTGGGATGCGATAGCGGGGGAAACTGGAAAACCCGGAAAAAACCTCTCCTGTGCTTATTTGTCCATCACAAATCAAACATACGGCCGCTTGGGATCGAACCCGGGCCGCTTCTGCGAGAGATCTAATCACTTGGCCAAGGTGCGACCGTTGCGGTTCTTAGCATACCAATCTATATTGGGTGTGAAAGACTGCCTAAATTTTTCTCAGAATTTCTTTTACGTAACGTAAATCTACTGCACGGGGCCAATGGCTTACTTCCCCTCCGAAGAAAGTCATGTTAAGGATTTTTACGCCCGAAAAAAGCCATCGTCCTCCGCTGGGTGTGAACACGGGACCTTGGGAACCATATCTAGCATGTTACTCCTAGATCACGGAGGATTATCTATAAGTACGTCAAGCGAGAAATTTCTCACCACAAACTTAACCTTTACATAGAAAACGTAATATAAAACGTAACATGGAAAACTCTACCACCTATGTACATAATAGGTACAGAAGATAGATATTCCATCTGTGATTTTATAGAGTAATTTCAAATGGTAATACATGCACTGAGTCCCTTTGAAGAAAGAAAGAAAGAAAGAAAGAAAGAAAGAAAGAAAGAAAGAAAGAAAGAAAGAAAAAACACTTATAGAAAAAGCTGCATGCCTATCTGTGAAACACATAGGTAATTCAAAAACAATAATTCGAATAAATATCAAACTTGGAGTTTAAGCTCAGTATCTTCCAAAGATGCAACACAAGGGTTTTCAGGAAATAAATAATACACAAATACGTTTTATTTAGATTTTTATTTTCTTAAAAATTGCTGTACGATTTAAACTATAATGTCACATATTTAAGTGTTTACGTCACAAAAAAAAAACGCGAAAACACTAAAAAGAAATAAATGAAATAAAAAAAAATAATCTGGACCAAGAAATGTCAAATGCTTTAACTGTAAAAGTTGATAAGTCTTTACAAATGAAACACTCTTGGAACCTCTAAGTTATACCATTATTCATAAATTATATCTAATGCATCCCTTCAAAATGATCCTCGCAATAAATGGTTATAAATTTTTGACTCAAAATTTAATTTCTGTATAATTAAAGTAAATTAAAACAACCGAAATTGGGATTTTGGGTAGAGGGGTACAATCATTACTTTGATTGTAAAAATTCTCAAATGTTGATGTTATGTTTTTGCTTTTTCACTAAGTGTAATACAAAAGATGTTTACTGCACAATCATAAGATAAGAATGCGTGCCATGATTATCCAAATACATACGACACTCAATACAGAAACAACTTGTTTGTAATGATAGGATTAAACAAACTTATAAATCAGAAATACAGAAAAAAACACTGTTGAAATACGCCAATAGGATAATTCATAATAAGTTATTTAACAATTGCCTGAACCGCTAACGATTGTTGATGGAGTGTAATGACCGAATATGCTTAGTATTTATCGTTGAAGGCCAAGATCAAAGTTACAGCTATTAGCACAGAAAGGCGGCGCTCAAATGGTTGTATCCCCTAAAAGTGTAGCGCACGTTAACCTTTCCTTCACTCAGGTAGCTAAACTTAAGATTAGTACTTCTATGGTTATGGGTTTCTTATGAGTGGTGGCCTATTTTGGCGTGAGTCCTGAAAATACTTTTAGTTGAAAGATGTATTTAATATATTGAGTTAGTATAATACTTGCTCGAAAATTCAAACATAAAATAATGTCATCCATCTAATGAAGACAAGTCGAAATTTAATAGAGGTTCCCACCCTGAATAAATTGAGTTGAAATTTTTCAGAGGTTCAGTAATAATATTTCTTAATTACTACTGTAGCATTCTAGGACGATCTGTTGGATAAAAATGCATGCTGCGGCAATCCAAAATCGACTGATCAGCAGTTCATATATGATAGATTGTGGAGAGCAAAGGATTTCCTTCACATTACTAACAAGAAATTCATTCTACTTAAATCTCTACTGCAACAGTCCAAATAAGCTTTAGAGTACCGCAAGGTCGCTACATTTTCTGTCATTCTTCTCATACGAAAGAATGGTCAAGGTGCAGTAATAAGGATGTGGTTATTATGCCGATAAGACTGGGAACAGGTACTCTTCCGTAAAGGCTCCTCAATTGATCTTCCAGACTGAGTGTATTCCGTTGCAGAAATCAAGAAGGGTATTGACTATGTTA
Source organism: Hymenopus coronatus (assembly GCA_030762935.1). NCBI lineage: Eukaryota > Metazoa > Arthropoda > Insecta > Mantodea > Hymenopodidae > Hymenopus > Hymenopus coronatus. Next base: position 99,932,321 of record CM060881.1, read on the forward strand.
GTACCGGGAATACAAACCGCAGGGGAACGCAGACGGCTGATTTACTACGCATCACAAGGCTAAACGTTTACTCTGAAATTGATGAAAGGAATTGATAATGACTCCATGGCACGACAGCTCAGGGGAACCTTGGCCTACCGCCCGGCCGCTGCGTCCCCCATATCGGTCCACTACAGACGTCATGGATGGGGTGCAGTATTGGAGGGTGAGACGTGGTCAGCGCCTCGAGCCCCTCCTGGCCGGTTAATGGGGTCCTCATGACCTGGAGCCGCTACTTCTCCATCAAGCAGCTCCTCAATTGGCCTCCCCCAGGGACCTTACGAGGCTGAGTGCACCCCGGTTCAGGTCTCCCAGCGGGGGAAAAATCCCCACGCAGGCACTGGGGATCGAACCCAGGTCTCCCGGAAAGGAATTGATGGGGACATAAAATTCATGGTAGAAAGAGAACCATCCAAACATTCCACCGATTGAGCATCACCGCATCTCATGATTCCATATGTAGACCGAAACAGAAGATGCAGATGTAAAACCACGAAGAAAAACCTTGGCCAGAGTAGAAGAATCGATGGGAATCATCCCCGGTTGCTCCCAATGCGAACCTCACCGCGTAGCCATATCGCTCAGTATAACAACTGATGAATTCAATATCTCGTCAACATTTATACAGATTAACAACCAATAAAGCAAAACTGCAGTTTAGAACAGATACTTAAGATGCTTAACAGATGAACATTTTTTTTTAAACGTCCTTTAACCTAGTTGGTCATATCGGACGATAAATGAAATTGGTGAAATGATGCTCAAATGATCTGGGGTCCATGGAGCTTAAAGTTACTCAAAATTCGTCTTCTCAGGACACGGGAAAACCCCGAAAAAACCCTTATCCGGGTAACTCAGCCTAAGGGAGATTCGAACTCACGACCTTTTGAAAGTGAGGCAGACACGGTACCACCACACTACCCAGGCGGGCTAGATGAACATTTGTGAACCATCTGAAGATCGTGAAAACTGATATAAGACATTATTTTCGGTAAATAATAGCAAACCCAAAGATTATATATACTCTAAATTACAAATAAAATTTTAATTTATCTGTTATTAGTAAGGTACATTCTCTCGCTACAGAGTGTGCATCTTCTTTGAGCACTTTCATTGAATGGTTTCTTGTATGCTTCAAATATTTTTTCTTTCCCAATGTGTAATGTACATAGTAGGTTGAAAAATTATTGCATTCCACCCAAAAATTGATACCGAGATTTCACCGAAAATACGTGTTTTGAGGACCCCTGAATCTAAAAAGAGCATTTTTAGACAAATATCTGTGTGTGTATATGTGTGTGTGTCTTTGTCTTCAAAACCAAAGTTCGTTAAATACTAAACTTGGTAGTTGAGTTATCTTCCAAGAATACGACAGAAAGGTTTTCAGAAAAATCCCCTCGCCCCAAACAATCCTTTTACGTGGAAAATGTTTGCTAAAATTTTGTTTTTCTCAAAAATGGTGCGAACGATTTTGATTGAAATGCCGTATATTAAAGATATTTACATGAGAAATAAGATGTACATATATTTTAAATTTTCTGGGAATAGTAGCTCAGAACCTCTTCATTATGAATGAAATTTGCTGAGTTGGTAAACCGTAAGAGACACACAAACACATACTATACTGAAACGTAGATCTCGTTAAAACACACAATTTATGTCTTATATATTTGTTTTCTTTTTTAGAATTAATTGTTTCCGAAGTATTGCTTGCTATAGCTTCAGATTTAAACTGCTTAAACTTTTCTACTGTGAAAGATATCTTTCGTTTATCTCTCTTTTGTATTACTCATGGCCATGGAAAGAAAACCGAACTCAGTTGTTCACATACTAGCCAGCTTTTAAGATATTTGACTACCTATCCTTTTATCCTACCTTCTGCTTAGAAGGAAGAAATAATAAGATAATTTATACTAATACTGATCTTGATTAGCGTGATTTTAATAAAATAATATTTTCTAAGAAGTTTGTTTGCAGAACAGATAGAGAATGTCTTATGTGGGATTTGTGGTGGAGGAAACGGCGTCGTGGTGGGTTTTCTTTGTGTCCTCCGATTTTCCCCGCCACTCATTCCCTCAATTGCTCCATTATCAACTTTCCTATCGTCCATTTCATATCATCCAGTTCCTCACGCTCATGCTGGGCAACGGGCCGACCACAAGTTTCAAAAAAGGCTTCTGACTCCTAGACATCCACTTGTAAGTTCTTGGGGGGCCAGTCCTAATACGGGCAGGGTAAGCCGATTACGTAACGTAATGTAATGTTGCAGTGAGGCACAACTTTTCCATATGACATTGTTTTCCTAAATTAAAATATATTGTGTTGTTTGATTTGACGTGATCCTGGCATGCAATGCTTTCCAGAGATAATTCTGCGAAACAACTTCAGGGTAACGGAGTCGCTCTTCTGATGTTCTCACCTAATGGCAGCAATTACTCCACGACCAGGTTCTTTGAGGTCAGTAAGGGCAAATTGCTTTTGATGGGCACGAGAAACCGACTATTGTGGATATACAAAGAAACAAAACGGTACAGCACGTCCATTATAGCTTACAAAGGACAACTTTAGGTTCAAGTAACCAAACTGCAACAAATTTAGTTACTATACGCGCACGATTCCTTGGGGTCTGGCTTTGTGGGAAGTGCGGACATGAGGGAGAAAAATGCTAACTTCATACAGCAGTTGACCGAAGTCTATCTTATGCGTACCGAGGACACAGCAAAACTTGAGTATAACAGAACCGCACCGAAGGTGATGTGTTCCATTCACATGACTTTCTCTTCATCTCTGCAACCAAGTATTGTTAAAAAGCTTATGATTCTATTTACTTCAAGCTAATCAAGAAAAAATTAGCAGAAATTATCTTATTACTTGCTCCTTATAGGTAGAAGGGAATAAGGGAGTGGCATAGGCATAGGCCTTGTGACTGAAGTCCCGTTGTTGTATGGACAGGTTTTGACAAATTTCTGTATGAGAAAAGTATTTTAAAGCTGAACCAATAACAAGGATATCTCAAAAACGATCCACTTCACGAAAAAAAATGTATACAACATAAACTGTGAGTTTTAATGAGCTCTACATTTTCTATGTAAGTTTTTGTCTATCTCTTTCAGTTTATCCGTTTTGCAAAATTCCGTAAAATTCATTCAAAATAAGAATGTCTTCAGAGGCTATTCCCAGAAAATTCAAGATATACATTTCATTTGACAGGTAAATGTCTTTAATATACGATATTTTATTCAAAATCGTTAGAGCCACTTTTGAGAAAATAAAAAAAAAATCTAAAATTTTTCCATGTAACGTTTAGTTGGAGCTGGGGGAGTTTTTTTGAAAATTTTCGTGTCACATCCTTTGAAGATAGTGAACTTAAATACCAAGTTTGATATTTAACAGACTTTTCGTTTATGAGCTATGCTGTCCACATACACATACACATACGGACCTTTTTCCAAAAATGCTTTTTTTGGATTCAGGGGGATTCAAAACATGTATTTCCGGTGAAATCTCGGTATCGAATTTTTGGGTGCTTTACAATAACATCTCTATACACCATATACATAGTAGAGAAAGTAAAAAATATAGGTAATGTTCTCCATTCACACAACTTTCTCTAGCAATTCTACGACAAACTATTTTTGTAAAAGCTTATTCTTCTATCTACTTTTTGTTAATCCAGATAAAACACAGTAGAAATGTTCTTACTACTTAGTTCATTGTAACTGCAAGGGAAATGCACTAGGCTAAAGCGATAGTCAAAACTGGGCGTTATGTCATGCAATTGAAATTCCATTCTATGAGCAAGATGAGAAAAGTGAACGGCAATTTTGATTTGAAAAGAATAAGATTAGAAAGTTTAAAGCCAATAATGAAGAACATCTCGTAAATGCTTAACCCCACAAAAAATATATGTGCCATAGTCTGTATATTTTAATGAAATCTATATTTGTTCTGTAGCAAGATACCGGTTATCTCTTACGGTCTGCCAGTTACGTGAAGTTCATTCAGAATGAAGAAGGTTCCAGAGACGATTCTCAGAAAGTCTAATCAAAATTTTCAGAGCCATTTTTTAGAAAGTTAAAATTTTCGAAAAAAAAATATATTTAACGTAAAAGGTGGTTTGGGTGTTTTTTAATGAAAATTTTCGTCTTTGGAAGATCCTGAACTTATATGCCAGGCTTAGTATTTAACCGACTTTTTGTTTTTGAGTTATGCTGTTCACAGACATACACGTACACACACACACACACACATACACACAAATATTTATCTAAAAGTGCTAGTTTCAAAGCAGGAACCTTGAAAACTTCTATTTCCGGTAAAATCTTGGTATCGAATTGTTGGGTGGAATATAATACCTTCTTTACCTACTATGTACATTGTACTTACGTGGTAGAGAACATAAAACACTAAGTGGTGGGAAAATATGCGACCACTTTGACGATGACAAAATTGTAAAACTAGAAATAGCAGTGTATGCTGTTGTGGCATGTGTTTAAAATTAAAATATTAACGGATAATGATATGGCCTTGATTTACTTTTATCAATGTAATAAAGAAGTATGGTGACCTGGAAACAAAACAACATTATTTATTTTAAGTTACACTTTTAAAACTGTGTTAAAGAATGTTTATATTATGAATACTAAACGCAAAATTTCACAAAACCTATTTTGCTTCATTTGACCTATCATAGTCTTTCTTTTCACACCGAATAGCAAGTCAGTAAATCGATCATTATTTAATCTTCGTCTTCCTAATACTCTAAAAGATTAACCGTTATGAATCTTTCCACAAAAAATCCTGCTGAAACAGGCAATTCGAATATCGTCACACAAAACACTCAATGGGTGAACTGCCTTAAAGTATGTGTCAATATTTGTGCTGTGATGTTTCAGAGAGTAATTCACAGTCGTAGTTTTGTTAACTGACGAAAGCAAAGCTTAAAATAGTTATTAGGTTAAAGATGTTTTCATTGTTATTTGTACGCTCAGAAACTATCTGGCAAATGATCACAGGAAATACTTTATCACTTTCTGTTAGTGCTTGAACATTTGGATTTTGTAAGGATGGAATCTGAAGAGACGCAAAGTGGCGTCACGCTAAACGTTTAGGTTCCTGCAATGCAATCCTTAGAGCAACTATATTCTCCGGTGATAATTGTAATTGTTTTCACACAGAAACCCTGTTTAGTTGCATAGGTAGAGTCAGACCCGGATCTCCTGGTCTCTACTGACTTGCATGATTCCCGGTAAACCGCAATGTAATTTCAAATTATTTTGAGATGACAACCTCAATGGCGACTTACAATGTTGTAAGTACTTTAAGTCCCAGGATCCATAGTATAGCCAACTAGTATGGACAACTGTGATAATTTTAATTGTTTTTCTCACAGAAACCATGTGTAGCACAGGAGTTCGCAGACTTCTGGAGACATTTTCTTTAGAGCAGAGCCCACCTCTTCAACATATTATAACCATGTTTGATGGAATGAGCGGAAGGCTCATTAGAAGATCATTACGGTGGCTGTTGAAATGCTGCACAAACGAGCGCTGTGCAGCCACAAAACCATCGCCCATCATATAGTTAGCCTTAATTGCACGCCAGTCCCCTTCTACATCATCACTAAATCCTACACCAATGGCAACATGATAACAATGCAAACAGTCGAACCCAGAGGACCGTATCAAAAATAATCCAGATTTAAAATCGCCCGTTTTTTGGTCCATATTTTATTAAATTTTGTTTCTGGTACTGAAACCAGTTCTATAAGCAGAGTTTATGTGTGAGTAAAATGTCTACACAGGAGAGCAGCAGTACTTATTTGCAATGAAACTAAAAAAAAATAAAGGATATTATTCCGAAGTATAAAATTACTGCAACATACAACATTCATAATATCAGTAGCAACTACTTGATATAGGCTACCTCACTATGCAGTTGGATTTTGTCGCAGGTTAAAAATACTAAAACTCTGCATGGCGAGGTAACTACCAAAGCTGTTTCTATATAGCATTATTTTGCAAACGAATTTTATTTTGGTTATTTTCTAGCATATAGTTCTATAATTTATATAACTACTTTTTCCAAATAATCAAACAGTCCAGCAAGAGACGAGGAGAGCTTACTAAGAGAAAAAAATGAATTAGAAAATTAGAAATCAATGGCTTTCCAAGAAAAAATCCAGTAACAGGCAACATATTAGTAAATAATAGTTTAATAAGGCAAGTAATAGGTGTTATTATTTTTTAGTTTCCCTGGACAAACTAGTACACAGTAGCTCAATTTTCTAAATTGCAACATATTTTGGATACAATTAGAAGAAAATTAGTAAAGAAAGTCTGCAAAGAAAGCCTTCTTAAACGTTATCAAGTTTTATCTGATCCTGTGCCTCGCAATTCTAAACTCTTGCTAAAAATGTATTAAGAAGTTTAGAAGAAAAAGCAATAAAATTGCTACAACATGTGACAGCATATACGTTTTTAGAAAAAAATGAAAATATCCGCAAAGAATAAAAAATTGTGTAGTATCTAAACTATAATATCAAAATAATCATATCGTACAATGGATGAAGAAAAACTGCCTCCTATAATTCTAAACTATAATTCAGGACCGAAGTATCATGTTTTTAAAATTGTAATTTTAGGTTGTTAAAAGCATAAAACAGTTTTTTTTTTTTTTTTTGTAGGTTTTTAATAAGTAGAATCGGTTTTTAAACAGATACATTTGTAACGGTTAACTGTGTTGGCAACAAAAAGGCTGAAAAGTGCTAAATTGGTCAACCAATTAAAGAAAGTCAAAACAACAAGGAATGTAAAATTATAATCTCTATGATTGTCAAACAAAGGCTTATTTTTTGTAAGCGGTTGTGGATAGTACATAGTTAGTCACTTTCTGTGTTATATTTGTCTGCTCTGTGTAATTTTGTTCCGGGTCATTACGGGCTGAGCGTAAGGAAGACAATTATTCCATTCCAAGAAAAAGGGATGGTCTGGTAGAAATGTGTAAATTCAATATCGTAATTCTTATTTTATTTGCATTTTTGGTAGATGGCATTTCTCTCAATCAACTAGTGCAAGCAATGAACGCAGTCTTGTGGTATACTTTTAAAAATTAAAAAATAAAATTTCTAATATACTACAATAAATGGATAAACATCTATTAGCATGCAATTAGGTAATTGTAGGTACTTGCATATCATTTAGTTTTTTAGGTACTGCAGAATTCATGCACATGTTTCTTTTGACTATGATTCGGAAAAGTATTGCGTTATTTTAGGGTTTAGAAGCAAGGAAAAATGAGATGAATTATCGAAACACCTAAGAAAAAAATCTGATGTGTTCCATTCACATGACTTTCTCTTTATCTCTGCAACAAATTATTGTTAAAAAGCTTATTCTTGTATTTACCTCCTGCTAATTGAGAAAACATTAACAGAAATAGACTTACTACTTGCTTCCTTGTAAGTAGAAGCGAAATAAGGGAGTATCATAAGTTAAAATGATAGACAAAAGCTGGTTGCTATGTGACTGAAATTCCTTTGTGTGTATTGACAGGAGAGAAAAGTATTAAGTTTTGCAAAGCTGAAACTAAAATCAAGGAGTATCTCAAAAACGATCAATTCCGCGAAAAAAAATGTGTAAAACATAATTTGTATGTTTCAACGTGCTCTATATTTTTTGTGTGGTAAGTTTTTGTCCATCTCTTACGGTTTAGCAGTTATGCAAAATTTCGTAAAATTCATCCAAAATAAATTAGTTTTCAGAGGCTATTCCCAGAAAATTCAATATATACATTTTGTTTGTCCGTAAATATCTTTAATATACGATATTTTAATCAACATTTTCGAAAAAAGTTCCATGTAAAGGTTAGTTGGGGGTAAGGGAATTTTCTTACAAATCTTCGTGTCGCGTCCTTGGAAGATAACAAACCAAGTATTTTCGTCTTTGAGCTATGCTATCCACAGACAGACACACAGGGACCTTTTTCCAAAAATGGGAGACCTAAAGCAAGTATTTTCGGTGAAATCTCAATATCGAATTTTTGGATGCATTACAATACCTTCTCTGTACACTATGCACATAGTACGAGCAGAGAAAATAAAAATAGGTAAAAACCTAAGAATTCGGTCCCTAATTATAATCCACAAGGGCATACAGGTCGAGGTCAAGATAAAAGATGGAGCCAGCAACCACAAGTAAAATGAGAAGGCGGAACATATCAGAAATGGTATAAGCCATGGCATCTGATGATATTGAGTAATTTCTACTGAAAATACTGTTCACTTCTCTGGATCATTTTGTTCGATCAGCAAGGCGTGTGGCCATGATGCCTCAGGTTAGTGAGCTGTCATCAGTAACCGAGTCCTACAACTGGCAGAAAAACTCTGTGACTCGTAACAGATGGTAAGGGAAGTTAGTGCAGTAATTATTCTCCACATTTCTCGTTTTAGTCTACTAGTTCTTTGTGAGTGAGTCAGCCTGGTAAGGTCGTGTGCTCTGGTTCTCAGAACGCCCATACACATCCAGTTCTTGCCTGATTTTCTCGACATGCTCTCGCTTTTCCTTGAGGCACTTCCATATTTTACATCAGCGAAGAGTTTTTAGCGGATTTAACATAAATACACAACAGCGGCATAACATCTGTTCTACTCAAAGGTTAAGGAAGGACATATTCATCTCCAGAAGATAAAAGAGACAGGTCTATAAGTGTTAAAGAACAACAATTCTAACCAATAATCCATTTTATCCTATCCTATAGACTTCATGTATACATTTGAAGTATCCTAAAAAATAACAAAAATGAGTCTTTATTTCATCGTGAAAAATAAAGTACTTTAATTCATTGTAAAACTATTTTAACTTCTTTGGTAGCTCCTTATGCTTTAAATAATGAAAACTCCTTGCCGTATAAGTCCTTCGACTTGCCAGGTAACTTAGTTGGTACAGCTTTTTTAACATAATATAAAACTTCTTCGCATATATCAATTTTCATTAATTTATTGATTTACTTGGTGCAGTTTAAACAGTCAGAATTAAAACTTTTTATTCCGGGGGGGGGTAGCAACAAACAACAAAACACTATCTACGTCACGACTAAAATTCAATTCCTCGTAATGTCGACTCTAATAATATTCATATTAATAAATTTAAAACATTTTTAATGGGATGGATTGTGTTGTATGCAATTCAAAGCTAAAAATCTGATGCCTTCTATTTACATGATTTTTTTTAGATATCTATATTAAATTATTATTAATAAGCTTATTCTTCTATCCACTTCATACCAATCAAGATAAACATTAGCAAACATGGTTTTATTACTTGCTGATTTATGAGTGGAAGGAAAATACGGATACACTAGACTGAAGCGATAGACAAATCTTTTTTAAAACGCCTTATCAAATTGAAACCAATAACAAAGAATGTCTTAAAATGGTCAACTCAACGAAAAAAGTGTATGTGACATAAAATGTGTTTTAACGTGATCTACGCTTTTTGTCTACCTCCTACGGTTTACCAGTTCCGCACAAGTCATCTAGAATGAAGAGATCTTCAGAGGCTATTCCTAGAAAATTCAAGATGCAAATTTCATTTGTCATGAAATATGTTATAGAACATGGCGTCTTATTCGAAAGCGTTACAGACATTTTTGAGAAAATAACATTTTTGGAAAATGTTCCAAGTAAAATGTTTTTGGGGTTGAAGGAAGTTTCTTGAAAATCTTTGTATCATATCCTTGAAACACTACATTTGATTTTTAATCGACTTTTCGTTTTTAGGCTATGCTGCCCACAGACACAGGCTCGTGCGTGCACGCATGTTTCCAAAAATCCTCTGTTTTTTTAATTCACGGGTCTCAAAACGTGCATTTTTGTATCTGGGCATCAAAGTTTACTACATACATACGTGTTAGAGAAAATAAAAAGTAAAAGCCTGCTAGTAAAAGTATTTGCCGAAATTCAAGACACTTCTGGTTACCATAAAACACACCCAAGATTGGGAGTTTTTGTAGGATCTTGATTTCAAACTATACAGCCAACAATGGTTGTATAATATTTACTAAAGTTGCCAAAATGTTGTCCAGATTCTTTACTTTTGTTACATATTAGGGATCCTTGTTCTGCTGGAACTAATAGCCATCTTCCTCTTGCAAATTCTCTGCGCTCTTAAGATGTTCTTGAAGAATAATCTTGTCCACGCTATAAACTCCACTACTCCTACTTAGTCTCCAGCGACAGAAGAACTATTCACTAATACCTACCAAGTTTTCTTAAAGAGTTCACTTACAGATGGGTGTCGGTGTTAGAATCTGTAGACGTTAAGTTTCCAACAACGGACGACATTGCTGTCCCATTCCAAAATTTCTTGTAGAGTTCAATGCATGAGAACCCATGCTGTCATACCGATTTTTACTTTATCTGCACGTATTATGTACAGTGTATAGAGAAAGTATTGCACTACTCCCAAAAATTCGATACCAAGATTTCACCGTAAATACATATTTTGAGACCCCTGAATAAAAAAAAAACATTTCTAGAAAAATGTACGCGCGCACGTGTGTGGGGGGGGGGGGCAGCATAGCTCAAAAACGAAAATTCCGATAAATAAACTTGATATTTAAGCTCAGTACCTTTCAAGGATGCGACACAAAGATATTTCAAGAACCACCCAGCCCTAACTACCTTTTACATGGAAGATTTTTCTAAAATTTTGATTTTCTCAAAAATTACTAACGATTTGATTAAAATACCTATATTTAAGATATTTTTATGATAAACGAAATGTATATCTTAAATTTTCTGGGAATAGTCTCAGAAGATCTCTTCATTCTGGAGGACTTTTGTATAACTGGTAAACCGTAAGAGATATAAAAAAACTTAACGAGAAAACATCTTTCTTCTCGTTTCTCGTTTGTTTACTCCTGGCAAGTAAAGAGATTGGACTTTCACTTTAGATTGTGCATTTTCTTATTTCCCTTCTACTTACAAAGAAACTAGTAATAAGACCAATTCTGCTCTTGATTAGCATGCTGTAGATAACAGATTAAGCTTTTGAATAAAAGGTTTGTCTGTCGAATAGCTAGAAGGCATCAAGTGAATGGAATACATTAGATGTGTTCTAATGGGAGCAAGTAATAAGGATAATTTCTGCTAATTTGTATTTCAATTAGCATGATGTTGATAGAAGAGTAAGTTTTTTGACAATACTTTGTTACAGATATGCACAGTAAGTCATGTGAATGGAACACTTCATTTTTCACTATACATGAATGTCCATACTACAATTTACAATGACTACAACAAGAAGATATTACTGCTCATAACAGATATTCTTGAAGAATTTACTTAGAGTGTCTGGATACCTACTACGTTGAATAAAGCAATGTTGTAGCGCCCTGGAGAATGTTTTGAAGGCCAAAACAAATGCAGAATGTACTCCTCCCACACGCCACTGCCTGCGGTGTTTCCTTTTTGCTGTGTAACATATTTGCGACACACTTACGGAATCGTGAGCCTCGTGAGGCAGTTACGCCAGAAACGCAGGATATCTTAGTGGCAGTGAACTTGAGTATTTCCGTAACAGGTTATTTGATAACGGTATAGCACGTTAACAATAGTGAGAACGTGCGACCGGACCAGCAGTCTTATGGGCCCAGGACCCCAAATTGCCCTTCCGCGTATGGGAACTACGCATATCACGACTCCAGCAAATCATTATATATCAGTTTTCTCGGTTTTAGAATAAGTGAAATTCCCGAAATCCAGATCCAGATACAACATTGACTCTAACAAAGGATGTGCATGCTTTGTCTCTGAGGTTTTCCCAACATTCTATAGCTGACAGAGAAAGAAAAATTAGTTATATGCTCGCATCTGGCTGCGTGAAAAGAATGTATAGAGTTAGCTTTTCATATGTTGGTGATTAAAAAGAAGTGCAAATTAATGGAATGTTAGGATTATTGATTTTTGCAGCTTTGGAAGAGATTATTAAATTGATTCATTTTGACTCCTCATTTTATTTGTTTACCATTTATTATAAAAAATAATACTATTAATAAAGCAACACCCCCAGCCCGATTAGATAAAGCAGTTAATATTCCGGCATTATAAGATTTTACATTCTGAATTCGTTCTCTATTGTGTTATTGGGATGAGTTAGTTGCAGCCCGGAGCACGGCTCACCAGGTGACCATGGAGGACGCCGCACTACAAGGCATAAGGTCAAATCCTAAATATAGGTACCGTTATTAAAAAGTGTTTTGTTTTAGCTTTATTAGCCCCATTCACCTTGAATTGTGATATTATGTAGCATACTAATCGCCGTGGTATCTGATAGGGCAGAGCTACGTCCACATTTGTACGCTTGGTTGCAGTGAAAAGTTCAATATCTTAGACCTCTTGCAGCCATAGGTTTCCTTGAATTTAGCAGCAGGCGTGACAATATACTGACGTCATGATGATGAGAATTAAAATCTCTGTTTTTTTTTCTGGTTTACAGCACATTTCAACTCAACTCAATCTGATTAGTATTCCTTTCATTTACAAACTAAATTAATTAATGTTACCTATTTTAAATTTATTATGGAGTCAAAAGTTGAATAGGGATTCATAGCTAACATCGTCAATCAATGTGTCGTTAGTTGTCATTCGCGGTCTAAGGGTAACATGCAAGCCTCTGGTTCCCAAGAATGCGGCTTCAAGCCCGGCGGAGTGCGTGGATTTTTTCGGGCTTAAAAAGCCTTAGCATGGCTTACTTCGGCCTGATAAAGAGGCCTCTGAGCAAAATTAAGCCGTTTTTCACGCTGAGAATTGCCATAGATAAAGAGCGTTCATAAAAGAAACTTACTTTAATTTTAAATGTCTCTACTAACTCTTGCTTTTTATTTTTTTGTACATGACTTGGACTTTGTTATTTATACTTTTATAATGCAACATTTTATTTATTATGTTCATTTACATTGTATTTTTTCGTATTCTTTATTGTACCTACTTTCAGGGTATTTTGTTATTTATAGTATTATAATGATATATTTTGTATACTGTATCCATTTGCACTATTTTTGTTTTCGTATATGTATGTTTAAGACGTAATGGAAGAGAAGGCTAAAGGGATAGTAAAATCTTTTAAAATCTGGTTGCTATGTGATTTAAATTCCTTTGTTTGTATGATCAGGAGTTGGCAACAACAAGGAATATTTCAGAAACGGTCAGCTCTAACAAAAACAAAAAAAAAAAAAGTATATGACAGATTATGAGCTTTAACTAGATATAGATTTTGTTGTGAAGTAAACCTTTGTCAATTTCTTACGGTTTACCAGTTATGCAAAATTGAGCTAAATTCATCCGGAACAAAAAGGTTTTCAGAGGCTAATCCCAAAAGAAATTCAAGGTATACATTTTATTTGCCATGCAAATTTCTTTATAATACATTTTAATCGAAATCATCATAATTATCATCATAAAATCATAATTTTCGAATTTTCCACGTAAAGGGTAGTTTAGAGTCTGGGGATTTTCATGAAACTGATCGTGTCACATCCTTGGCAGATCTAAACTTGAATACCAAGTTTGGTTGTAGCTTTTTGTTATAGAGTTATGCTGTCCAAATACACACAAACACGCGCGCGCGCACACACACACCCACAACTGACCATTTACTAAAAATATGTTTATTCAGGGGTCTCAAAACAGATATTTCTGGTGAAATCTCGGTATGAAGTTTTGGGTACAATACAATGTCGTTTCTATGTACATGTAGAGAAAGTAAAATGTTTCTATCCAGTTTTGAGAATCTATACATAAAGAAACAAAGGACAATTTGCAGTGGGACTACTTTCTTCGCAATTTTTGCTTTCCATCCTAAGGCAAGCTCATGGCTGTAGGATAAAATTTGTAACTTGTAGGACTTTTTGTTATGATCAATTTCTAAAAATGACTTTCTTGAGAACCTCTAAAGTCGAAATCGGCGTGTTTAATTCTTATAGAGAATGCAACACTTCCCCTATCTACCACAGGCAAGGGGTAGAAAAAGTAAATGGTATACAGGTTGTCGTAGCCTGTATATCACGAGCTGAATGCAACAGGCTCATAGACGTCTCCGAGGTAAATTATCACCCAGCACATTGCTAGCGTCTCAACCAAACCTTAATGCAAATGAACCCATCACGGAAGAGCAAGTGGTTTTTTGTTCTGAGGGTGACGAGTTAAAAAAGGATCGACCATGTGCATGCAGCCACACCGGAAGAGGGAGGAAGGTGAAGCATGAGAAAACAGATCGCTACAGACCTTTCAAAGAACATCCTTGTAATCTCCAATTTGTTTCCTGCTAACTCATTTATAAAACAATAAAGTGGATATCTAGTTTTGGTTTAAGGTCACGAGGATTACAAAAGTATCCTTATAACTAATTCATATTTTTACCAAATGAATCAAATTTAATGGGTCACCGTCCCAGAAATTGCCTTAAAAATGGTGTAAAGAGAAAAAGTGTAATTATAATGTCTAGCCAATGTATGCAAAGATAAATTTGTGTCAGCAGGAAACGCGCCAAGTTCGGCATAATAAATTGCTAAAAGAGAGACATACTATAGAATGTAATTGGATAGGTAGAGCAGACTGAAAATGTCAATGCCATAGCCGGGATTTGAACTACGGATCTCCCGGTCTCTAGCCGGTTGCTCTACCATGGCAACATGCCGGCATAACATTGAATTTCTCAACTGACTCGCATGTTTCCCGATAAACCACAAGGTGATCTCAATGTTATAAGAACATTAAGTCCCAGGATTCATAGTATAGCCAACTTTTATGGTCAATTGGTATTGACTTGTTTTTTCACACAAGCCGTGTGTAGGACAGGAGTTGGATAGGTAAAGTCAGACTGAAAAATTCAATATCATAGCCAGGATTGCCGGTCCCCATGGCCGCGCTCGCCAAAGCGTCTCGCTTTGGTGTTTCGCAGCGTAGGGGATCGTGGGTTCGAGTCCCGCCTTAGGCATGGGTGTTATATGTTTGTGTATGTGTGTGTAAAAAGTAAAACAGAAATTCAGTAATCATACAGTAATCAAAGTAAACAAATTAGGTAAATAAAAAGTAGGGTATACAGCGCTGGAGTCCCGATCAGACTCCGGAACTGTATTTAAAAAAAAAAAAAAAAAAAAAAACGGTAAAGGACGTAAAAAAGAAATAGTGAAATACTTGAACGGCGTTTCACGGTAAAACTCAAGTTAATAATAAAAACATTTAAAAAATAAAGGATTTAAACCACGAATCTCCCGGTCTCAAGCAGATTGCTCTATCACTAAGCTACCATGGCAAAATGCCGGCATAGCATTGAATCTCTCAACTGATTCACATGTTTCCCGGTAAACCACAAGGTGATCTCAAATTATATCCGTCTGACTCTACCTATCCAACTCCTGTCCTACACACGACTCGTGTGCAAAAACAATTAAATCAATATAGAATGTAATGATTGCTAAAAATATAATACCAAATGTACCTTTATTTCAGTGAAAAAAAAATGTATTAAATAATGAAGTGTAAAAATGTAAATATGCATGTGTATTGTTGATGCGCGATAAGCATCATGGAAGTAGAAAGCAAGCAAAGCAAAGCACTTCTTAGCGACCCTTCGGGCGAGAAAGAGGCGAGCCATGTGATGTACGCGAAGTTTGGAATTGTTGTATAGTATGATTGTTATTTGTAGCCATCGGCTTTCCTGTTAGTAGTTAATGCCTAATAAAACATAAAACATAATAATACATATCTAATTTCCTTATTTATTTTAAGGATATACCTTCCTTCACAACAAATCGCCTGTGACAACTGCAGCCTCGAGAATCTCAAACGCTCACGGGTCAGCAAGGCCGAGGCAAATAAAACATCAACGTGATATCACGAAATAGGTTTAATATTACAATACGTTTAAATATTACATATAGTTTGCGATTTATTCTTTTAATACGGATTCCAGCTATATAAGAAATTAACAGATAAAATATGTATATCATAATTATACGTTGTACAACATTAATAATATTTGGTACAAAAGTATCTAGTTTATAATGCAGCAATGTAATTAGGTTAATTTGATTTACATAGAATTTTACATGAAATTTGTTTTATCTTACTTTTAAAATACTCCCTCCACTAGAGAGTATAGGTAATGCGATATAGACAATATTTATGTATAAAGGTAGAAATAGACAATATTTATGTATAAAGGTAGAAATACTTCACTATAACATAACATAATAATCAAAAAACTACAGAGAATATAAATGAATACATAAATTATAACAATAATAAATCAATTGTTACATTAGTGTTTAAAAAAATAATAAATAGTACCTATATAATAACGAAAATTCAGAATATTAAATATCAACATTATTCTATAAGTGGTTTCTCAGGGTTGCCAATGAGAAATCTGTCAGCAATGGAAGATGTGACTTCTGTAGATCATGAGAAGTCCAGAACTGCGCGAGAAATTTTGGTATTGTTCCTCTTGTCCCTATCATTAAGCCAGTCTTGATGTCGTGAGTCTGTACTTGATTTTGGAGTACTCACTTATTGATTCTAGATACTTCTCCCTGCTGTCCGCTGTGGGTTTCGAAATGGAACATTGGATCGACAATCAGGCAGTGTGTTTCAGTTGATTTGAACGCGATGATGTCTATGCGTTATATATACGTTATAATAAAATGCAATACTTAATTCAAGCAATTGTATCCTCAAAACTCCTGTTTTTAATTGTCCTAAACACTAATTTTCATATTTTACCTTAACAAACTTAATAATCCGAAATAAACTAAATACTACTATTCTTCTAATAGCAATTAATAGTATTGGTTTTCATTTACGATTGTCTTTAGTGGTTGCTTACTTTTAATTTATTTGTTACATGCTGAAAAATAAAAAAAATATTAACTTTAAATAAAATATAAATGAATTTAAATCAAACCACTAAAAATAATTAATTTTAATATACTTATAAACCAAATAATATACACAACGTACACAATAAATACAACGTTTGCAATAATATTTCCATTTTAACTTAAAACTTTGTTTATCGCCCCAAGCAGGTAGTGAAGTATTTTTAGTACCCCGAAGAGAAAATCAACTCATCTATTTTCATTCGCCTCATTTTAATGCGCCAGCGAGGTTAAAATAGGTAACAGTATATTTTCAATCAAATATATGACATAAACGTTCCAGCTTTTAGCAAACGGTTACAACTTTTTTACTTTATCCCAAACACTGTATGTATGATGTGATGCTTCTGGACAAGCTGAATTTGTACATATGATTAATGAAGATTTCAAACGCAATAACTTGCTACTGAAGAGTTTATAAGACACTATTTGACCACACACGCCTGTTAGTGGCAAAACTAGAAATTGCCGCATTATGGAGTCTGCCATTACAAAAAGTTGTGCAATAAAAATTGGATCAGATATATCTGGTTGATATATTATGTATTTCCTGGACCTGTTTACGACACGAAGGTCAACGGATGTAGTTGATATATGTAGCCATTAAAATAACATGTTATGCAATATTTTAGCATGTTTGCAAGCATGTTTGGCTGCGCCATAAAGGAAATGGTTATAGCAGTGAAATAATGTTCTGCGTTCTATAATGTATTCCATTCAACTTAAAATATTAGAACAGAAGGGAGAAAAGTTGATTCGTAATATTTGTGTCCCCTACAGCTAAATACAAACGAAAATGTTTTGATATCACGATCTGCAAATATACGGTGCGTTCAATTTATGATCCGGCCACAGGCCGTGTATATGCATAGTTCACTTTCACTGCAGTGACTAGTATTTTTCCACTGCGCAGTAATCCGCTCTCATTTACCTTTATGAGGTACCTTCTGTTAGTGCTGCAAAGACTAGAGTTTGTGTATTGTGCATCTCAAAGTTGAAAGTTAATTAAAATCGTCCTTGTGAGTGACTTGCGTTAAAGTGTTTCTTTAAACTTGCTCTTCTTGTCACTGAAATGCTTACCAACAAACTCACTTTTGAATAACGAACTTTTATAAACAATACAAACATAAAACCTGAATCATATAAACAGGCGAGTAAATAATTTCAAAAGAAAATTCCTGGTATTGCAGTTTCAGGCAGAAAACAGCTGTTAGAGTCTGGTTAATAAGCTTACAACAACGGAATCACCAAAAGCTAAACCTAGCAGCAAAGAACAATGTTCTAACGGCAGGAAATGCTGACAAAATAGATGCATCATTCCAAAAAGTATTTAAGAGGGGTTGCACAGCCAGTGGGTGTTTCAAAATCCATCTTCATATAGCTACTAAACTTTTAAAATGTATACCTTATAGAGTGAATGTTCTTCATTAGTTACAACCTGGTAACAACGAAAATACCAGGAGCGTCTCAATACAAACGGTCACCACTTACAACAAGGTTACTTAAACAAGGTGTGTATATCTCACCTACCTACTTATCCACCCACCTATGCATTCAAATACCTACCTACCTGCCTATCCATATGCCACCTACCTATCTGCGCACCTTCCCACCTACCACCTACCTACCTTATGAGGAAGATAAAATATTTATTCAATATAAGTGCACTTGATTTCCAATCAAAAATAAATTATTCAATCTACTATCTCGTTTATCGTAATTATATTAATTAATTCCATTTAAAAACGTTACCTACATACACAAATTTATATATATACACACATATATTTGACACCTTTATCTTGACATTTAGTTTCCTAAGTCAGGACAAGATGCAACTATTTTATTTCCAAAGGCCTCATTCATTTACAATACAATTAAACCACATCAAAATATTAATTAACTAAAATAAATAAAAACTAATGGCTTCTAGGATTTCCAAACTACTGATATCCAGTAACTATTCATTTATTCACAATTTTAAAATCTCACACAAATATTTAAATTTTCAAATTCATGATATCTAGTTTTCACCACTTAATGTTAAAACATTAAATAGTATTCAAAATTCAGCTATTAATAATATTACAATTTCCTCACTATACTACATATCAATTTTTTATAAATTTCAAAACTAATATTCAAGAATATTTTTTAATTTGCAGTGTCTTTAACAACTGAAATTTCATTCGTTTAATTAAACGCCAGTCACTAAACAAGGTTAACGTTCAATAAAGCTTATATTACATTCACTCATAAATTAGTAATGTGGAAGGTTTTCAACAAACTCTCTCCCAATGTATCAGACAGTGCGCGGCCCGCAATATGGCGAACGTACTGTATATGTATATTTCGTATCTTCGAAAAAATTATCGATGTTATGACAATTGCGATTTAGTAATATATATTTGCTTTATATGGTTTTCTTTCTTGGAAAACTTGGAGATTATTTTCTCTTAATACTTCCAGGAGGGAAATAACCATAACGCTGAGCTGAGTAGCTCATTAATAGGCGCATAAAATGAAATTTCTTTATGTTTATGGTACATATTAGTTTTAAAACTTTTAGCATTGTTTGCTCGTATAAGAAATAAATGATACGAGCAAGCAGTTGCGAAATGTTTAAAATCTGGTATTTCATAATAAATATGTTTTCTCCTTAAGTAGTAGTTAAGAGCATTGATTTAATTTGATTTTTAATGATGCTATCAAAGTCTGAAAGCACCTCAATCGTAGGTTATGTAAGCTCTCTATTATTTTCAGTGTTTTACAGCTATCTTTAAATAAAAATCAAGAGAATTTCTGCTATCAACGTCTGAAAGCACCTCAATCGTAGGTTATGTGAGCTCCCTATTATTTTCAGTGTTTTACAGCTATTTTTAAATAAAAAGCAAGAGAATTTCTATACAATTTCTATTATCTTCTCCTAGGGGGAGTTCCACCAAAGATTATAAATCAGCATCTTTCTTAATAATTAAATTCCATAAATTGTTCACTTCTTCTGCCGATTGTTTACTGCTTTGGCTAGATATGTACGTAACAATTTGACTATGATTTTACCAGTTTTTGGTCACTTCTGATCAGGTTTTTCCAATGGTTGTTCCTTACCAGCTTAGCCTAATAATATATTGCAGTACTAAGGGTAGCTTTGCTCACTGGATAAACTGTTACTGGTCCAATAACCCCCCTTTTTGGACAAGTGTATTGGTTCCTCATTGCCCATTGCCCTGATTAGCTGGTTACCCTTATTTGTTATGAGGGGCATATTTGGCACTGTTATTTAAAGCGAACAAGGTTGGATTTCCTTTTAGTGTAAGCTATTTGTGTTAGACATTTAACAGTGGTGCCATTCCGTGATCGATTTTAATAGATTTAATTTCAAGCTTAAAATGCCTCCGTGTCATTCGCACTGTTCATATCTCTGGAGATTAACTTACACGGAACCCGAAACTAATATATTATTTATTGACTTGTTATATCTAGATTTTAATAATTCTATAGGAAATATTAGTAATGAAAATTAGTTTTAAGATCGGTCAAAAGGTGGTGTGTTGTAATATTTTCTTCAATGCGTATGCGAAAGACTTGCATAAAATTAAATGAATTAAAATGGTTCTATGCCATCAAAAGCAGTACAATACATAACGTGATTATAATTAGCAATTAAGTAACAATTCAACTGTTTCGATTCTTCGATTCATGCAGCAAAGCAGTAATACTAAATAAACATAGAAACGCTCTTAGTTCTCAATCTCACAGACCATATCATTGTTTTAGTCCATCCGACCATTCGTTAAATTTTAGCGAAGTTTTCTCTTTTCAGTATCCTATTTGTATATAAGGACTTAATGTCGTCAAGATCAGTTGTTAAATATCATCTTTTAGATGGCATACTATAAAATTTCAAGTATTAGTTTTGTAGGATTTAACCCCATAAGATACACCACAAAATAGTCAGATTTCACATTAATGTGCTTTTTACTTTCGTTTTCAACGTTAAAAATGTGAGCTGTGGCACACGCATTCAACATAATAAGCACAAGGCACCTCAAAACTGTAATGATCAGTGAGATTGTGACAAAAATACACAAAGTCGTTCTTATGATCGCCCAGCTGTCATCGAGGTATTTATTTACGTTACTACTTGTAGAACCGCAGGCGATGACACTGATGATACGTGGAATGAAGGTGGAGCACCGGTGGAATGCGACGGCGGAGATAACCCGGGTCGTTTAGGTGAGAGGCAAGTGGTCTTACACTCGGCTGTCGTCGAGTTAACTAACATTACAAAGATCAAGGTATGTAGTATCCAACACATTTTATGCGATGTTTTGGGTATCAGAAATATTTCCGCTGATGGGGTCACGTTTGTTAACAATAAACCAAAAAAGCGCATGAATAAACATTTCTCAAGGGCCTCTATATTTGTTTAAACACAATTTCAAGTATTTTTTCGTAACAGTAGATGTAATATGGAGTTGTCACTATACGCCAGAGACAAATGATGGGCTCAAACAGTAGATAACAAGTGAAAGTGCACCAAAGAAAACCAAAAACGTTTACATTTACAGGAAAAATCATGGCTACCGTTTTATAGGAATCTAAAACGGTGGTGCTCGGACTATTTCCACAAAGAAAGACCATCACCGAAGAGTGTTACGCCTCAATACTGCCCATTTGAAGGATGCAGATAAAACATCCACACCTTGCAAGAAAAAAGGTTATCTTTCTTCACGATAATGCAACCTTCACACACATTTGGAATAGTTTCTGCAAAACTGGCCTTCGCTTCCAAGAGTTTTCCACAGCTGTTTTTTGACAATGACATTTACATTATGTAATAAAGGCAGAATATATTGAAGATTCACCGGAGTTAGATCCTAGCTATTATTTTTTGTTTTTAGGAGATGAATCATTTTCGAATGGCTCCACATGCTTAATAAAATAGAATGTTTACCTTGGATTTACTTGAAATATCCGGTGCAGTCCTTTCGGTAAGAATTTCACATAATTTTAAATAATTGTTTTGTTTGTTATTTATTTTGCATGTCACAAATAGACAAATGCGTAATTCACAAAAATGTATTTCTCTTTAAAATCAATAATTTATTTGAAGTAACTCTTTAGCATAGTCTACGTTCGTATTGGTGTGAATTATAAAAAATAATTCTTTCAAAATGCTGTTGCTATTCAGCCGTTTCTCGCGATATCATGGAAAAAATATGTAATTTCAAAGCCAGCGTATGTAGTCTGGCACAGTTAAACATGGATATCATTCAGTTTTCTCTATCCCTTTTGTACCTAAGCGAATTGTCTAATAAAACTATATTGCATAGTTTATCTGAATTAGCAAAATTTTCGTTAAAATATTTTGCAGAAGTTGAAGTATAAAAATACCTATACCATAATAAATAGAGAAAATCGTGTGAATGTAAGCTTAACATAGCTTCTTTGCAATTGGAAAGCATTTAATAAATTAATTCTCGTAAAGTATAGTAAAGAATAGATACGTTACAAGAGGAAGGTGCAGTAAACAACATATGGTTGAAATTTAGGGCTGCAAAGATAAGAATACACAGTGGCAGCTAATACCATGTTACATAATTGTTGTTATTATTATTATATTTATAAACAGGTTTAAAATGTAAAAAAAAAAAAAAAAAAAAAAAAATCTTTCTGTATCCAAAGACCACGCTTTTACCCTCTTCCCCCACTCTTTTCTATCCTTCCAATCAAAATCCTCTGGATTCATTTCCCTCATTCCTTTTTCAATATTCTTCATCCATGTAAGTCTAGGTCGACCATATCTTCCTCTTCCAAGTCAGTTTATTGTAAAACTTGTTTTGGTAATCTTATCTCAGACATTCTGCAGACATGCCCTACCATTCTAGCTGTATATACCTTATAAAATCTAAAATTGAATTTTGAACGTTCATGGTTTGTCTTATCTCTTTGTTAGAGTGTCTCGTGGATCTCCTGAAACAGTCCATCTCGGTAGATAATAATTTTAAATTTAAATTCCTATTCAGTGTCCAAGTTTCTGCTCAAAGTTAATGTACTTCTAGTTATTGATTTATATATCTGTAATTTGGTTGCTAAAGTTATATTTTTGTCTCATGACACTCCTGACAATAATATTGTTTCTTTAAATTAATTTTTAATTCCCTCTATTATATTCTTCATTAAGTTTTCTACTCATATATTCTAAATCTTCATAACCATCTGCATAACTTTGGATATAAATTATCATTAATTATTATTATTGTTATTATTATTATTATTATTATTATTATTATTAAAAGTATTTCCCGTGAGAACACATCGGATTTTGGGGTCCAATACAACACTCCCGCTTCTCTAGTAGGTAAAGATTGAGGAAGAAAAAGAGTTTCTCTAAGGCATCTGAGGGTGTCAACTTCATATGTAAATTTTGCTTAGCAACACGTGACAAGAAAAGAAAGGTGATTGACCTCGACTGGGCGGGACTCTTTCGCATCTTCATTTAATCAACTTTCAGGGTTTGGCCCTCTACATTCCTGAGTTCACAGGAAGATAACCAGCGTGCTGATTCATAGAAAATAGCTTCTAGGAAGTCCAGTTGCTTCCAGGATTCATACAAAGGCCCGAAATACATTGATCACGGCTATTTCATTTTGCTGGATGCTCGAAAAAATGAGGTAAGGAAGGAAAACATCACAATACTTGCGTCACAATATCTTGTTTTACAAACAGGTTGGAAAATAAGTGATAAAATCCCATTTGTTGCAGTCGCATAACTTTCTCTAACTAACCTTTCTTATAAAAGATTATTTCTTTATCTACATTACGCTAATCGAGATAAACATTACCTCAACAGATCTTATTTTTGCTTCTTTGTAAATAGAAGGGAAATAAGTGAATGCACAAGCGAAAGCTATGGTAAATTTTTTTAGATGCTGGTTGCTATCTGAAACAGTTGAAATTCGGTTTTCTATGGATACTAGGAGTAAACAAAATAGAGACGAAAAGAAAGATAAGCTCCTGGTTAAGAAAATTTGAAGCAGGTTTAAACCTGAAACCTATAACTCGGTAGCGGTTAAGTCTACAAAAAATGTATATGAAATAAAATGTGTACTTTAACGAAATCTACTCTTACGGTTTCCCAGTTATACGAAAGGTATAACAGTCATCCAGAATGAGAGGTCTTCAGAGGCTATTCCTAGAAAACTCAAGATATACATTTCGTTTCTCATGAAAACATCTTAAAAATTTGGCATTTTAATAAAAATCGTCTCAGCAATTTTTGAGAAAACCAAAGTTTTAGAAGTTGTTTGTGGACGTCCTTACTACTGTGGTTCTCAGCATCCCATTCCACACTGGAGGTAAGAGACCGCTTAATTTTGCTCAGAGGCCTCTATATTAGGCTTGAGGTTCTTTTACTTACCGTAAACCTAACACTTACCGGGACGAACGGCTTTACTTCCAAGCTAAGGATTTTTACACCTGAAAAAATCGATCGTCTTCCGCCGGGTTTGAACCCGCGACCCTGGATTGATGCAGTTAGCATGGTAACCATTGCAGCACGGAGGCGAGTTCCATGTAAAGAGTAGTAGTTAAGGGCGAGGGGAAATTTTCTTGAAAATCTTTGTGTCGGATCCTTGGACAAGTTTGGTATTTAACTGATTTTTTTGTTTTTGAGCTATGCTGCGCACAGACACACGCGCGCGCGCGCACACACACACACACACACACACAATACATATAGACACACACACGGACATTTTTTTTAAAAATGCTCTTTTTTTTGGAGTCAATTATCAAAACATGCATTTCCGGTAAAATCTCGATATTAAATTTTGGTTGAATACAATACCTTCTCTATCCACTGTATACATTGGAAATACATGCTAGAGGAAGTAAAAACTGTTCACAGACTTTAAACAGTAAGAGACAGAACACAACTAATTCGTAGCTGAAATCTCAACCCTCATTTTCCATAAGAGGAAACCTTGTTTTCTAATTAATTACAGAAAGTTTCTGTACTTGTAATGAAAACCAAATTATGTTTCGAATCATCGATGTTTTAAATATGCAAACGGCTAGACACGCATTGTGATAATAATTCTTCGGTATCGTGTGACACTCGCATTCGGAAGACCCCGAGTCCGGTTATTTTTAATTCGACCATTCTAGAATTAAGTATTTTTTCGCCTTTTTCTGTGGTTAATAAGTGAATGCTGGAGTGGTTTCTGTAAAGCTATGAATTTTCCTGTCTCTCATTTCCTGTCATTTCTTTTTGTAGTCATGTTTTAGGATAGGAGGATCAGGCGAAAGGATGACATGGCTAGGCATGTGATGTTGGAATTGCCCTTCACTGACATTCCTGGCATTCAGTGTTTGACACTGGGCGAGATAAAACTATACGATTGTCCCACCAACGTCAGTATCCCACACCTGGAAACGTTAGGGACCCTGTCTGCGTCCGATCCTGCCGCCCAGGATTTGATCGCCCTCTGCATTCTTCTCTCCACCCCTTTCGGAGGTTCTACAATTATAACAGGCCTGGTATGTGCTTTGTAAGGAAATCCTCTTCCGCACCAATACTATTCTACTCTATCCAATTAGAATAGGTGGACCAACTGCAATGTTACACAATAATGAAGTTTAGGTTTTATCTCTCCATTAATTTGCCTATTTCCTATTTCTAAATTCTAACATACTCATCCTTAAACATCGTGTAGGAAAGCAGTTACTTTTGTTGTTGTTTGTTATTTTGTTTTTGGTTTTACTTTCCCTACTACGTATGTAAATACGGGAATATTGTACCCCAACCCAAAAAAATCTATATTGGAATTTCACTGGAAATTTAAGTTTTGAGGTCTCTGAATAAAACGCGTTTTTAGGAAATGCATATATCCCTTCGTTAAAAGAGTTGCAGGACTCAAAGGGAATATTTCAAGTTAAAACTTGCCAAAGGAGAACTGGCGAGAAAGATATTCGTTTAGCCCTCTTGCTTATCAGTGGAGACAGTGAGCGCTTACCTACATCCTACCTATAACAAGAAGAGGAAGTGTTGCATTGAACCCCAAAAATGTGATACCGATGGACATACGCGTTTTGGGGTCCCATGAATTCGATAAAGCATTTTTAGATACCGGTCCGTGAATATATGATGTTCAGTCACTAACAAAATGTCGGTTAAATACTAGACTTGATATTTAAAGGTCGCCGCCCTACCAAAATATGACACGGAGGTTTTCAAGAAAATCTTCTTTTAACGGAAAAAGTTAGCGTATTCTTATAAGGCAGCAAAGAAACTTTCCTGGCGACTTACAGCTAGAGTAAGTACTTATTTATTTGTCACTAGATGGACATAGTGGTATTTTCCCTCCCCATCCAATGTTAAGGTAACGAAAGAGTTTATCGAGATCACACAACGCAGCAGTGAAATTCAAATACATTTTTAAGTATTGACCGTCCTTTCCGTACTCCTATCGCTTAAAATAAAGGAGCTTTCCTGGCGACAAACACGTTAAATACGTACTTATTATTTGCCACCAGATGGCCGTAATACCTTCTGCTCTATTTTTCTTCCTCAATGCTAAGGGAATGCACCCGGTTATGGAGCCAATGACGCAAGATAACTGTGAAAATCAAATATATATTTCTTATGTATTAACTATCGTTCTCTTGGTCATATCGTATAAATAAAGAAATAAGTACATTTTTGTTGTAATTATTTAAAATGAACAAGTTATAAACAACGCACAGAACCATTAACCCTTCTTGGAATCTGAAAATGGCAGAGAAATGACGGGATCCGTTTTAGGTTTAACGTCCTATTGCAGATGTTATTTGACGTTATGTGGTACATGTGCTAGCTAAAGAACATGAAGATACCTGCGTCACCATCACATTGCAATTGTGGTGCTCTTAATACATTTGATCAAGTAATATTCTGGGTTAAATGGAGAAATTACACATATCTGTGTAATAAAAGTTTATCAATTGCCCTACCAGATCTACTTGCTCTTTAGTTATGTCATTGTTAGCCTTAAAAATGGATATTCTGACATAGGTGAACATAGAGAAAGAGGTGGAAAACATTAGGAGTAAAGGAAAGAAAGAGATTCGGAAGAGGCATGGATGTTATTGTGACTGTCTCCTTAATGTAATTCATTACTTATGCCAGCGTTTACCCGCCACACTATGAAAGGGCTACCATTACTGTTATGCCAATGACATCCTTTCTTACCCACGCTGTTAACCGTATGTCATCCTTTCCACAATACCTTATGGGCGCGCTGAGTTCGTCCTTTTCGCAATACCAACTATATATGCTACCCTGCGCAGATTATAGTGCTTCATTGCACTTTTGAAATGCTTTAAAGGCATTATTAGACATTTGCAATGGTAAATTTCTGTTGACACTTCTACTGCCTCATTTCGTTTCCATCGCATTTTTGTCACTTCACAACGTTCAAAGGAAGAATTAATATGGAAAGTGTTTCCAAATATTTGTGCAAATTACAAAAACTATGCTTGTTGATCGAACGAGTCATTTTAGCAGCCTCTAATAAGAATGTAGATTATTCGAATATAAAAAATCAGGTTAAAATTGATGGATAAATGCATTCATTTAAGTCGATCGATTCCATTACCAATCCAAATGAAGTCGTCAGTTTATCTTACTGAATTCCTAAATTCATTGGATTTACCAGGAATATCGCCACACAATTTACAGCTCAAGGTTGACTCGGTGATAATTATGCTACGCAATCTCAATCAGCCGAAATTATGCAGTGGAACAAAACTCACAGTTAAAAGAATTATGAAAATGTTGATTTAAGCTTCTATAATGTAGGAAAGCTCAAAGGCAAGGATATACTTATTCCCAGAATAACATTAATGTCAACCGACTTTGCTTTTGAATTTAAGCGTGTTGCTTCCGGGGCGCCTTGCATTAGCAATGACAATAAATCACAAGGTCAATTGTGTTTTTCACATGGATAGTTGTACTTTCGTGCTCGAGAGTCGGCAAAACATCGCTGCTATTTGTTTTCTCTCCGGAAACAAAATTGTACATTACAAGGCATTACAATAAAGTATTGTCAAATTATGTAATTGTAATTTTACTCCATTGCAGATTCATACTGTAAACGGAAGATTTTGACTGAGTGTTTTTAATTGGTTACACCACACGTGTGAAGTCAAGGCGGGCAGCTGGTAGTTAATAAAATGTTATTGGAGTATTTTATATACCCGAATAAACAAGTCGCCCTCGTGGTGTAATGGTTACCATGCTAACTTCATATACCCAAACCCGGAGGAGGACGATGGATTTTTCGGGCATAAAAATTCTTAGCATAGCTTCCTCCGAAAGGGAAGTACAGCTATTGGTCCTGTGTGGTAGATGTACGGCACGTAAAAGAACCTCAAGCCTGATAGGCCTTTGAGCAAAATTAAGCGGTGTTTCACGCCCAGTATAGAATGGACGCTGAGAACCACAGAAGTTAAAGAACGTCCATAAATAAACTCCATTTATACTTTATTTTTCCGAATAAACAATATAAGTTTTTGACTTTTACCTCCTTCATCTGTGGTACGTATTTACAGTGCAGTATTGCAATTCTGTCCCCTACCGCCAACTGCCCCCAATATTTTTGTAGTGCGGTACAGATTCTCTGTAGACGCCTGCTTTAAGAGTACTCGGCACCGAGCACAGGTACCTATCAGCTGAGTGCTTACGGACAGGGGAATGGAGAAATTCACCTCTCTACACAACATTAACGTTGACAGCTAATACAAAAAGTACACATGGTCTTAATTGTAGCGTCTAGATGAAACATGAATGAGGGTTCCCCTAGGGATTGGAACATCTGTTTGTACAACTTGAGAATCTCCGCTCCCCCTCCTGCAAGTAATAAACTGGTCAGGATTCGACATTTCTCAAGATTAAAAGAAAACATTGCCTCGGGCTCAAGGCATATGGAGTTTCTTCACAAGGTGGCGGTGGATCCAGGAAGAACTTGTTAGTTATGGGTATAACATGCACCGTTAGACAACGTTTGCTTTCAATTTCTTTGTTATCTTGTTTGTTCACGAAACCAATGTAGCCTGTGAAAACGAGTGAGTAAATTGCTGTCTTGAGAGGCATAGCTGAGGAGTGATGTAAGATAATTGAACACAGTTCAAACGTTTGCTTCGTAGTTGCCCTAAGATTAACATTTAGGGCAAGGAGCGCAGATTCACCAAACTTCAAATCAGTATATAGGAGAAAAAAATGGTATGAGAAATGTTAAAAAAAAAAAAAATCTGATGTCCCATTTGCATGAGTTTCTTTATCTGGTCTGCAACAAAACTATTCTTACAAAAGATCACTCTTATCTATTTCATGGTAACCAAATTACCATTATAGCAGAAATTGTCTTATTACTTGCTGTTCGCTAGGTGAAACAATTTAAATTCACTTATCTTTGCTGTAATGCCAGGAATAAAATAAAAGAAATAAGAAACGAAAGTCGACTTCCCGTTTGAGACAATTTTAAAGATTTTTGAGCTGAAACCAATAACAAGAAATGTGTAAAAAGTATGTACAGTAAGTTTTTTCTTTATGTTACGGTTTACTAGTTATGCAAAATTCAGAAAAATTCATCCAGAATGAAGAAGTCTTCAGAGGTTGTTATCATAAAATTCAAAATATACATTTTATTTATCATGTATTTTAATCAAGCTCGTTAGTCATTTTGGAGAAAATGAAAATTTACGAAATGTTTTCCATGTCAAGCGTAATTTAGGGTAGGAGGTTATTTTTACTTTTGAAGTTGGCAAACTTGAATTCCAAGTTTTGCTTTTTACCGACTGTTCGTTTTTTGAGTTATCGTGTTCACACTCACACACGGACACACAAACACGCGCGCGCGCGCTCGCAATTGTGCCTTTTTCTAAAAATGTTTTGGATTCAGGGGAGCCTAAAACTAGTATTTTCGATGAAATCTCCGAATTGAATTTTTGGATGGAGTGCAATAGCTTCTCTACATTTCCTATTATGCACTAACCAGAGAAAGAAAAAAATCTCATGTTCCATTCATATGATCTTCTCCGCCTATTTTGCAAAACAGAGCCATTCTTACCAAGATAATTCTTTTATATACATCATGATAATTGAGATAAACATTAGCAATTAGTATTATTGCTTGCTTCCCTATAAGTAGAAAGGAAGTAAAGAAATACACTAAGCTAAAATGATAGTCAAATCTTTTGAAAAGCAGGTCGCTGTGTGAAACAAATGAAACTCGAGTTTTGCTTTGCACGACCAGAAATAATCAAAAGGGAAATGCAACGAAAGATAATCTCCCGTTTGAAACAAATTAAAGTAGCTTAAAATTGAATAAGGAATACTTAATAAGCGGTTAATTCCGTAAAAAAAAAGTTGTGTATGGTTTTAATTGTATATTTCAATGAGATCAACATTTTATGTGTAGTAAGTAGTTATCTATCTCTTACGGTTTACCAGTTATAAACAATCATCCAGAATGAAGAGGTCTTCCGAGGCTATTTCCAGCAAATGTAAGATAAACATTTTATTTGTCATGTATATATATAAATGTCATATATGTCATATATCTTTAATATACGGCATTTGAAATAATTTTTTTGAGAAAAACGAAAGTTTCAAAAAATGTTCCATGTAAAGGATAGTTTAGAGTGGCAGTATTTATTTGAAAATCCTCGTGTCGTATCCTTGAAGATACTAAACTTAAATATCAAGTTTAGTAGTCTTAAGAATTTATCAGGCAACCTTTTTACATCATCTTAAAACAGAAAGCGTTATAGTAAAATCTTTTTTTTTTTTTTTTTTTTTTTGTCTTCCATTTATATCCTCGCCTTTAACTCAACGGTCTTATGAGCGGCATTTCTCTTTGGAATATAATGGTATTAGAGAATGGTATTAATCGTATACCTACTATGCGCGCACGTTTTCTTGGGCGCTGGCCTCCCTAGTCTTCATTCGGTAGGTTTCGCGTTATTTCGGAAGCAGAGCAGAGCGACAACATTGAGACATGAAGTACGTTATGTACCTAAATTTCTAATGGCTTCATGCTGAGGTTTCAATATGTCTGTAGATCCCAGAGTCAACGTACATGTACGTACTCTGTGTTTGGTTTATCAATTCAGCTTGTTTGCGGTAAATTATATAACCTATTCACCATAATGGCTGAGGGACTCAAAGAAGGAAACAACAGTGCAGAGACAAGCGGACGAGCATCTATCTCTTCTTCCCCACCCCTCGGTTCCCCGTAAACAACTCCCAGAAAAAGTTGCACACATGTACTGTTTTGGGTTTCTACTCTCTCTTTTAAGTTTTTTCATTAGATCACATACATTAACTCTCTCGTTCATAATTGCTGATTCTGGTGACGATAGGGAATAATTTTAGCCATAGCAAAATTCCCATTCTAGCCGAGAGTTGAACCCGGAACCCCAGACAGGTGCGATACCGACTGAGCAACTGGGCCATCTCAGCTAAATCTTGTCTATAAACCTTTGAGGTCATAGCTGTGCTTGATTTTTTTGTACGTCAGACTGGATAGATGAAAAGAGAGCAATTACAGCGGGCACAGGAAACAAACAGCAAGAGTGTTCAGACCACTCGCCTCTCACCCAGGCAGCCCGGGTTCGCACGGAGACTACTGCATGTAGGATTAGTGGTGGACAAAGCAGCGCAGAGAGTTCTCCATTTTCCCTCGCCATCGCATTTCACCGGTGTTCCATCTTCATCCCATATATGTGTACTAAAAAACGGGCGTTAAAACACTATAAGACAGCTGGGAGGAGCCACCGAGCCTCAGTGCCATCTCGCAGCCGAACAGTCACCTCCGCCGCAGTCTTCGTCGACATTTACAACCCTGAAAGAGACTGGTAGAATGAAATGTAGATAAAATGAAGGGACAGGAAGTTTGGGAGATTGAAGAAACGTCCTCAGTCTTTGTCAAGTGACCCGGAAAACCTCCCTAAACACCCATGGGCCAGAGACGTCGGCCTCGGGGAACCGATTCTACAAGCTCCCTAATAGTAGTCCCAGACGAAACGCCGTGGTTCTAATTTGTATTGTTGTACCTTCTATTTGAATTGTCTATATAATTGATGAAAGTTCTGAACCTACACAGACATTAAACTCTATTGGACAGTTTTTCAAATATGGAATTGAACTACCTGGCTCGGTTAACTATACTTGATTAATTTACTCATCCTAGGATGCATTGTGCTCACCTGAGTGCATGTCCGATATGGGAAGAAATTCCCAAGTCAGTTCCCACATGCTCATGGCGGAGCCCGCATCATTCAAGCGCACACTAATAGCGCTTAGATTGTGTCTTACCAAGGCTATAATCGATGGCTGTCATACGATAGTCGGTTCCTTTTATGTCTTGTATTACGTGCCTTTTAGCAGCAATGAGCAGCCCACGCGTGCCGCAGCTTTACAATACTCTTCTCGCTACTGAGAACAAGTCTGCATTCTTCTGTCCCAGCGGCTATTTCTTTATGCTCGAATGTACAGCGACTCCAAAAAGTATTTGTCTAACACATAAGTTTGTGTTTAAGAGGATATAGATAGTGAAAAATTACCAGAAAGAAGTTCAACAGGGCAATAACTTGTTTATTGTTCAATTAAAAAGAAAAAAGAATATAACAAATATGCGGTGGCGCCGTGGATGAGAGGTTAGACCGCTCGCTTTCCATCTAGGCGGCCCGAATTTGATCCCAAGCGCCCGAATGTGGGATTCATCATGGACGAAGTGGTATCTGGACGGTTTTCTCCGGGTCATCCAGTTTCCCCCGCCACTCATTCCACCAATTGCTCCACCATCACCTTTCCAATCATCAATTTTGCTTACATTTCATAGCATCCATTTCCTCATGTTCGTACCTGGCTACGGGCTGACCCCTGTAACGGTTCTCCATGCTGTTGCTCTCCGGCAGGCTTCAGACCCCTAGGCATTGGCTTATAAGTCCTAGGAGGGTGTCAGTCCTACAAATACGGGGAGGGTAAGCAGATTACGAAACGAAACAAATAAGCACAGATTTCTATTTTCAAATAAACATAGTTAACAGAAAACATTTAGGATACAAAATGAGTATTCGTCGGCAACACATAAAAAGAAACTCTGAACATTGTTTCTTACACTTTAGTAACTCCTCTTCTCTTTAGAACTCCTCCATGGCATCGATTTGCGCTATATACGTCGTCTGTCTACCAGAGATTGGTCAGTTCAACTAGTGCGTAATGAAATGTCATGTTGTTACGTACCTCTTGTAGTATTCCATCTAGCTCTTCAACAAATTTGATTCACCCAGTCGTGGGTAAAAAGCCTTGATGAAGGTATCGTAACAGAGTGGTAGACATTGAATAAAGACACTTCACTACTGTTTTTAAGTTGAACTAAGAAAACGTATGTTTTCCAAATATTTGCTGCTGAGGTTCAACTTAATGGTGGCACTAGTGTTCCCAAGCAACTCGCGCATAAACAAAGCACCATGTGTTCTTGTAGCTTCAGTTTGCTCGATGTGCATAGTTTCTACATATGTATATTGACGCCTAAATGACGCGCTCAACTTTGACTTGACTCTGAATTCATCACTTTAATTCTTTGTTATATTGCGCACGATTTCTTAATGTAACTAGCGTGGATTTATTCAGCATGAGTAACTTTGAGAGAATCTTCCCTTTCTTCTATACCGTCTCGGCATGAGTTTTGTGCTTGCACGTCCTTGATTACTTCTTAGTTTAGGAGTTGTAGTATCCAGTTAACATATCGTGCAATTTCATTGTTACTGAAATCGTGATGCAGGGATTCAATGGAAAATAACCTGATTTCATATTTTTAGGAAGATCAGCATTCCCTCTTACAATGAAAGCTGGAGAAAACAACCTTTTGTTAACATAGTAAGCAAAATTCGCTTCTAGCATCTCATTTCCAAAATAAATTCTAGTGTGTATGCAGAAATTAAATTATATAATAAATATACACATACGATAACAAGAAATACGTCCTCAGATTCCACCAGAGATTTTGTTGTTTGTATTGTAATTTTTCTCCATTCCTCCGTTAGGGCGTTGAGATCATTTCATAACAAGAAGTACGTCTTCAGATTTTACCAGAGATTCTGTTGTTTGTATTTTTTTTTCTCCATTCCTCCGTTAGGGGGTTACTGAGATAATTTCTATTGTATGTCTGATGGTTCCTTTTGTTTTTTTCCCCTAGTACATTGCACAAATCCTATATTGAATTAATATCCGGGGATTGGGGTGGTGTCTGCATCAGCAGGGAGTGTTATACAGCCACAGTCTTGCATTTAGAGGTGTATATTTGGAAGCATTGTCCTATGTGAAGATATAATCCCCAGAAAGACTCACATTACTTACTCTTCTCGATAGATGTGGTTTTAGGAGTTGAAATAAACGTTGTGGTTCATAATTCCATCAATAAAACACAAATCTCCCATACTCTGCACTCATGCATCCCTAAACCAGTACCGAAACTGTGAAATTTACCTCTCCCAGTTCACAATTATTTCTTCTCCTCACTGTTATTCGCCCATTTGACTAAAATAGGTCAAATCTACTCTGATCAGTAAATAAAACCTTCTCCCAAAAATCAAACCTATCGTATTTCTCTCTCTCTCTCTCTCTCTCTCTCTTTCTCTCTCTCTCTCTCTCTCTCTATGTGCTGTTCGGTCTCCATAGTCGATTGCATAAAGCACATTTCTCACAGACTGTGCTGAAATATAGAGGGTATATATTTGAACTGAAGTAGCAAGCTTACGATTTTTCTTGACTTCTCTGATTAGACACCGTTATTCTGTCTTAGATAGAACTACAGGATAACGAGTTCTTGGCTAGTTTTCATAAGTTTTGTGTTGACTGAATCTGTATATAATAATCTTCGCTGTTAATGGTTTCTGCAACTTGTTGAAAAGAGTTTCCTTTTCAAAACAACCTGATGAATTCTCTCTCTTCTTTTGTAGTTTCGCAATTTGCTCCACCATATTACTTGAACATGCCTCAGTGGCTTTTGAAAACAGAAAAAAAGGAGTTATCAAATATAGTGGATGAAGCACAAATGCACAACGTTAGAGAGATGGGTGTGAGTCAATGAAGCACAAAACCTGGGATTCTGTTTGCTAAACAAATACTTGTTTGACATCAAATGGGATATGATTTTAAATAACGCGGTTTGTTGACAAGTTAAGGAGCATATAAACTAAAACAGCGTTTTATTTCTAAATTTAAATGTTGACTGATTAAAAAAAACCGTTATTGTTTGTTTCTTAGCTGTATTTGTTCTTCTTGTATTCTATGCACTATAATCAGACAAATACTTATTGGAGTAACTGTAGTTAGCCATGGACGCATGAACTCAATTTCAATAAGTATGACGCTGAAAGGAAAAAATCTGATTTGCTCCATTCAGACTTTTTATAGCTGTTTCACAAACAGGATTATTCCTTTACGTCACGCTAATCAAAGATAATATTAGCAGAATTGGTCGTATTACTTGCTTCCTTGTAAGCAGAACAGAAATAAGGAAATACACTAGGCTAAAACGAAAGTTAATTTTTTTAAAAGCTATTGTTATGTGAAACAATTGAAGTTCAGTTCTCTTTTACATCCCTGGAAGTAAAACAAAAGAGATGAAAAGAAAGTTGACTTTCTTTGAGAAAATTTTAAGTGGTTTAAAATTGAAATCAATAACAAGAAATATCTCGGAAACGGTTAAATCTAGAAAAACTTTGTATGACATAAATTTTGTATTTTAACGAGATTTACACGGTAGTGAGTTTTTTTTTTTTTTTTTTTTGTATCTCCTATGGTTTACCAGATATGAAAATCCATCCAGAATAAAGAGACCTTCAGAGGCTATTCGCAGAAAGGTAATGACATGCATTGCATTTGCCTTTTAAAATCATTAATATGCGGCGTTTTAATCAAAGTCATTAGAAAAAACAATATTTTCAAAAATGTTTCCCTATAAAGGGTAATTTGAAGTGGAGAGATTTCCTTGAATATCTTCCTTCGTGTAGATCCATAATAAATTAAACACCAAATTTGGTGTTAAACAATATTTTAGATTTTGAGCTATGCTGTCCTCACACGTAATTTGGACTTCTTCCTTTAGTTCATCATTCTGTTTTCGAGACCGTAAATTTTTAGGGACAGGATTTCATTTTCTTTCAAACGGTTGTATGCACAAAAACAGTTTTTTCCTGTGCTAACTTTTGCATTCATTTATTGGGGCTCTTTAACGTTATACATAAAAGTTTGTCCACTTTAACTTGTTTTAAAAGTTTAAGATTGTTAAGTTTCAAAGAATTGTGTAATTCCGGTTTCACGTAACATACTAATTAAATCTCTCAAAGTACCAAATGCGTAAAACGTTCAATATTTTTGCGTTTTATACTTTTTGAAATATCACTAGATTTTTCATTAGATTTTTAGATGCTTAAAATATAATTTTAGAAACATCAAATTTGTTTTAAAGAATTGAATTTTAGATGGTTAGAATCTAATTTTAGGTACATAACTGTTTTAAAATGATTTAATTTATATAATGCAATATATAAATATGTTAATATATTTATTATAGTCAAAAAATAGACCATAAACTTGTGCATTCTTGTTTTACTTCTGTTTCATGTAATCTTCAAAGAGATGTATGTTTTAATTTCACAAATTTCACACATCCGAAATACTACCAACAGCTATAATTAGTTTCACAATAACTAAGCAATATTTATTCCAGGTTTTACACAATAAACAACCACAACTCAGAAAATGAGTATGAAATACAATCCTTATAGTTATTGTAACAAAGTTCGGAGCTCAAAGTATTTTTGAGAAATGTGGGATTTCAATAATTAGCATTGTTAATAACGCTAACATTTTTACTTGTTTTTATGAGTTTAAAATATATTTTTGTACAATTTACTTAAACAGCTAAAAATAGGTTCCAACATGGTTTTAGGTACTTTTATGTTTAAGGTCATCAATTTTGGCAATTAAATTACATGTATCGTGTATATTGTAATTAATAATCTTTATTTAATTCAAACTTAATTACAAAACAAAGTCATACAACAACTCTGCAGTACAATATTTCTCGTCGTTGCTTCGACGCGTAGGCAGTTGATTGCTCTCACAATTAGACACGCTGTGAATTTCAGTAGCAAACTGACTTGCAGGCCTTCCTTTTGTAGCTTCGATGACGTAAACATACATTTCCAGAAAAGGTGAACATTCCTGCACGTGTCCACCAAGACCAGCTGTCGCATTCATAGCCTCTCTTCACATGTTGAATTTACGGTCCAACAATGAGTGAGGCTACTTAAAGGAAGCAGATCGAACACGCGCAACAATAGCTATGCGTTTGAAAGCAAGCCGCTCACAAGCGTGCGGCGGTTATGAACCGGCAAGGCACAGTCACAATGTACTATATACTTGAATGTGTTTCATTGAGAACAGAATAGGTTTTTACCTAAAATCCGAGTTGAAATTATTGTCATCAAGGAGTAGTGCTCAACTATAAACGTCGTCCTACGTAGTCTAGGGGTATCACGCTATCCTCTAGTTACCAAGTTTGGGGGATAAAAACTGGGGGAGGGCTATGAGTTTTTCTTTTCGGGCGTAAAATCCTTTCCTTCAGAAGGAAAGTTAAACCGCTGGTCCCGTACCGTAGATTTATGGCACGCAAAAGAACCACAAGCCTGATAAAGAGCGTCAATAACCAAAGCCTAATTTAATGTCCATTCAACTAAAAACACTCTCTTCAATGGTTAACAAATTCGAGGAACTCTGCAACTACCCGTCAGGCCTGCGGAGGTCCTGGCAGATGATAGCCAAAATGTTTATCAAAAGTTGCTTTTGTGATAAGAATTTAGTTTTATTAATCTTGACGGATAATAATAGAGCGCTAGATAAGGTTTTTAAATGTCTGTTACTTACACTGGATTTTATACCTGATTTTGGCTATTATTTTCTTTCTGATTTTAATACTGATTTTTATCTTTGACTTTTGCCAAGGTTTGGTTTACAATGACGCTAATAACGTACCACTTGTGCACCCTTAAACACAATCATCATCATTGCCATAATCGCCTGCGGTGCCACAAGTAGTATAAGCGGGCGTTAAACACTACCCAAAAAAATCATTGTCATTATCATCATGTTCAATGGTTATTATATTGTAGGATATCCAGTGTGGGGTAAGAGTTACCCCAACACTGTGCATCTCTAGGGGGTAGTAGTTCCAGCGGTGGAGCTGGTACTCGCGCCTGCGAGAGGGAAGTTTGAGGATTATAGGAGAATGTGCATCTGTGGAGAGATCGGGAGACATAAATAGTTACACCAAGGGTACGAGGAGACAGATTTCTTTTGCAGGTAAATAAATTAATTTTACTAATGCATGGTTAGGGAGCTAAGAGGAGAAAACCCAAGGAGCTACCCAAATTCCATTCAACTTAACTGACTCATTTAGATGTTCTCGAAGTTAACATCTTTAAATAAAACTATAACCTTTCTCTCGACTTCGATTTGGAGTACGGCCCACCAACAGTTCAACAGGTCTTCCGAGACATATTTACTGGATCTGTTATAGCAGAATGCATTGCGTTTTGACGACCCTGCTACGTCATCATTATGACATCTTGCCATGGATATCGATTGCTGAAACTTGCTAAATTAAACCATTTATTCAAAATTACCATATTAGGTACCCTATAATATTGACTTCACTTCTCAAATACAACCACACAGTATTTACTTGAGACGCACAGTTCTCACAGTATTATTCAAACAGGAGCAGTACTTCTCCATTGTTCCAATCCAAACCACAGTCATAAGCATACGAGTTCATTCCGGACACTAATCTGAGACACCCGTTATATTTTTCTTATAACTCAACGTAATAGCTAAATTTGTTACAACATTTTTTTGGTTATATGAAATAGAAAAAAACTTTTGTATGAATATTTTTCAGTGATGTGAGCAAAGAAATTCATGTGAATATAATACACCAGATGCCCCCTCAGAAAGTTTGCAATAGATGGACCTATGTTGTGAAGAATAAGGCGTGACCAGCAAAGCAAGGGTTCAAGAACCCCTGCTAACATACATGTGTTAACTATATACTTAGGACATTCCTAGGGTTATCTCAGCTGAGCACGTGACACCGCACAAAGACGTGATGTGTACATTTTCTCTCAATGCTAATTCTTTACAACAACATGTTTCATGCTAATCCCCTCTTTCAGCGAGAGTCTCACCTATTTATATGTGTCTTCTTTATGGCTTCCTGGATGCAATAAATTTATACACCTTTTAGAAAAGTGCTGTCCACAAGTTCTGCAAGAAGTTGACTAACCACAAACACCTCCCAGCTCGTCCATGTAACAAGCTTCGTGTGTGTGTGTGTGTGTGTGTGTGTGTGTGTGTGTGTGTGTGTGTGTGTACAAATGCCCTTCGAGGATATGATTTGCAACGGGTGGCCCACCGGTCCCTCATTACTCATCTTTACTTTCTCTACACGTACTATACAGATAGTGGATAGAGAAGGTATTGCATTCTACCCAAAAATTCGATAACGAGACTTCACCGGTAATACACGTTTTAGGGTCCCCTATACTCAAAGAAAATATTTTTACAAAAAGCTTCGTGTGTGTGTGTCCGTGTCTCTGTGAACGCGATAACTCAACAAAGAAAAGTCGGTAAAATACCAACCTTGGTATATAAGTTTAATATCTTCCAAGGATACGACTTAAAATTTTTGAGGAAAATACCCCCACTCCAAACTGCCCTTTACGTGGAAAAAGTTTCGAAAATTTTTATTTTCTCAAAAATGGCTATAACAAGTTTTATTAAAATACCGTATATTAAAGACAAATAAAATGTATATCTTGAATTTTCTGGGAATAGCCTCTGACAAACTCTTTATTCTGGATGTATTTTGATGGATTTTGCGCAACTAGTAAACCGTCAGAAATAGACAAAAACTTACTACACAAAACATGTAGATCTTGTTGAAACACACAAATTATGTCATATACATTTTTTTGTGCAGTTGACCATCTTTGTGATATTCCTTGTTATTGGTTTCAACTATAAAATACTTAAAATTTTCACATACGGGAATTTGTCGACTCCTGGCAATGCAAAGAAACGGATTTCATCCATATGGCAACCAGCTTTTAAATGATTTGACTATCGTTTTAGCCTAATATATCCCCTTATTTCCCGGCCAATCACAACTAGATAGATATACTCGATTCCTTAATGTGAAAACTGGCTGAGAACCTAAATCAATGGAATAGAAGAAGTAAGAGAGAGTTATAATTTTCGCAGTTATTATGTAGTTGACAAGCGAATGAACCTATTAAATTTAAAATACTGCATAAGGAATGAGGATCGTATAGAATGAGGGCTAAAGGAACAGAATCAGGTACTTAAACTTTTAAAGACATGGTAGACCAGCTTTTATAGATGTGAATTTGAAAAATCAGTTAATCATATCCTTACCTTCATAAAAATATTAAACAGTTTGAAAACTACTTACAAGCCTTCAAAAGAAATTATTTCTTCCGAATATTGGGTAGTATTCCTCGAAATATATCCATACATTATTAGCAAACTATATATACTTACCTAATTAACTAAATTAAGTGCTATAGGACACGGAATATGTATTAATATTATATCAACAATGCCAATGCATAGAGTGTTTGTATAAAAATAATGATTCCCAGCATTTCTTTCAGCATCTGAAGACTTCAGTAAATAATATGACGACTTCTAGAGTCCTTTTTATTCCGGCAGCAAACGTTCCTCCGAGTTCAAATTTTGGTGATTTGCAATTGTGCAGTATTCATGTGTAAAAGTCAAAATTGTTAATTAACCAAAAGCTCGGAAGCTGTTACAAGCCCACAAAATAGGATTATATAATAATAATAATAATAATAATAATAATAATAATAATAATAATAATAATAATAATAATAATAAACCTTCAAGATGCACCAAAAAACCTCGTTTCGGCACAGAAAGGATCTTCTCGGCCTCATGATGGTTTTCCGTCTGTTGTACTAAGTGGCATGTGTAAGACCTGTTTTGTCAGTATTTCTTTTGACATTCGAACGATATATTTTTTTCCATTTAATTTTCTATTCCCTGATTTTATCATCTAGGTTAATTATTTTTAATTTTCTCTTATTATTTCGCATTTAATGTGATCTTTAAGACTACAGCCATCCACGTAACTCAAAAATTTTATTTCGGCCGTTTC
This sequence comes from Hymenopus coronatus, assembly GCA_030762935.1. Taxonomy (NCBI): domain Eukaryota; kingdom Metazoa; phylum Arthropoda; class Insecta; order Mantodea; family Hymenopodidae; genus Hymenopus; species Hymenopus coronatus. Next base: position 99,973,612 of record CM060881.1, read on the forward strand.
AATTATTCTTTTCTCATTCGCTATTCATAGCCGACGTCTCAACTGCACAGGATACAATGGGCACTGCCATATTTTTATACATTTTTAATATCGTTTCTTCTCCTGCTTTGTTTTTCAATGTTCTTTTTATAATGCATTATATGTATTGACCTTTATTTACTTTTTGTTTTAGATCTCTTTCACATTCAAATGAAATGCTACTTCCCCTGTAGTTGAAATATGTCGTTTATAAAGTAATAATAATAATAATAATAATAATAATAGTACAAAAGCGTTCAGCATCTGTTGCCACTACCACACGTTATAGAGCAGAACCAACGTTTACTCGAGAAAAAATGTGCTCGACACTCAAAAGAATTAAGGTTTCTGCAAAAGACAAACTGCTTCATAACTCTTTTCTTGAAAGGCAGAAAGTTTCCGTGTCCATGAAGCGTGCAGCACACTACTGTCAAGACCTGTAGATTTATACCACTAGGAGTATTTGGACAAAAGGGAAGATATTTTCTGAGCTTTGAAGGTCCTAGTGAGGTTCATCCAAAGTGTGAAACTATAACATCGCAAGTAATCCCACAAGAGATCATGGATTTATCTCAAGAATCTCGTAAGCTCGAATAAGATTTATTATGACTGTTCCATGAACAAAATATATAAATAATGATTAATTTCTTACTCGAGTGGGAATGAGCAATCAGCTCCTCACAAAATTAAGATAAGCTACTAAAGAGTAGAACAAGTTTTTAAAGGATATAATATTTGTATATTGACATTATTTGAAAACAATTTTCAAAGTTGAAATAATCACTTGATTTTCCATAATAGAAACATGAAATGGGTTGGATTGAAACGAATGCTGCGGTAGTAAGATTTTGTAATTTATTCAGGATGTAGGATGGCGTAATTTATTAATCACTGCATACTGTTACTATTACGATTCAATAACGAGCTGATTGTTTCAAGCATATTATAAGATAAATGACCATTCCTGGTCGATATCCATGGTCTTAGAATAGCCTCTGGTTCCCCAGTTCGCGGGTCAGACCCAGCGGAGGGCGATGGCATTTTTCGTGCTAAAAATCCGTACCTTGGATTCCTTTGGATGGGAAGTAAAGCCTATGGTCCTGTGTATTAGATTAATAACATGTAAAAGAACGTGTTTCTCCCACACGATATGGAATGGGACGCTGAGAACTAGCGGAGTAAAAGAACATTCTTAAATAAAAACTTAATTTGATTTCAGAGACAACATTAATGGCCGTCGCTTATGATTGGAATACTTAATATTGTTAAAAGTTCAGTTTTCCTTTCAGATTGTTGCGCTATTTATTAAAGAAGTCTATCTGTTTGGTTTATGTCTTTAGAAGTTGTGGCACGTAAATATCCAGAATTTAAGCACATTTTCATCAATATTAGGCCCATTCCTTGTTTTAAATGAAGTATAATAAGTTATATTTACCCACAAAACCAACAAAATAGCACGCAAAATGTACATAGGTAGAGAATGCAGTGCATTCCACCCAAATTTGACACCGAGATTGCACTTGAAATATGCATTTTGGATCCCCTAACTCAAAAAAATTAGAAAACGATCCGCGCGCATGTATATGACTGTATCCGTGTGCATGAACACCATAGCTCAAAAATGAAAATGTCGTTAAATACCATACTTGGATTCAAGTTCAGCATCTTTCAAGGGTGCGACATGAAGATGTTCAAGAAAATCTCTCCAAACTACCCCATACAGGGAACATTTTCGAAAATGCTCTAACGGTTTTGATTAAAATGCCATATATATTACATTTCACAAGGCAATTTACAATAAAAATAAAATGTATATCTTGAATTTTCTCGGAATAACCTTTGAAGACCTCTTCAGTCTGGATGAGGTTTGCATAAGTGGTAAGAGAAACTTACTATACTCGTAAAAATGTAGATGTCATTAAAACACACAATTTATTTCAATTACATTTTTTGTAGTGTTAATCGTTTCCAAATATTATTTTTGTTTATTTCAATTGTAAACTACTTAAACTTTTCTCAAAGGGCAAGTGAGTTTTCGTGTCTGTTGTTTTACTCCTGGCCAAGCAAAGAGAACTGAATTTCAGGCAGTATTGCTGCTTTTATTTGCTTCTAAAGCCTTTCCAGAAGACTGATGTCAACTTGCTGCCAATTTATCAACTACATTAATGACAGTTCTTACTGCTCTGAGGGTATTAATGTCTCAGAAAGAAATCGCCTCTAGTTTATGGTCACTCTCAGAGCGGAAATGCGAGCACAATAAAAGTTATCGTTAAACGGATATTAGCTGTACTCGTAATATTTTATAATCAGAAAGACATCTGTGCATTCACCTGTCACTGGCCTTCAGCAAACGCTTCTAGAATAGAAGCACGTGCTATTTTAAATTTCTGCCTAGAGTATCTAGGTGCTAGGTTTCTACCAACATTTGGCATTACAAATTCACGGAGAATAGAACACAGGTTAAATGATGGAGATGCAAAATGTGTGTAAGTGATGAAGATACGATACTAACCCTCATCTTTAAGATCAAAATTTTTCCAAATCCAACGATAAGATTTTCACAAAATTTCCCTAACTCGAAGATCGTTTGACCCAAAAATAGTTTATTGTCATGGTTATTACCTTCTCTAGCACGTATGTTCAATATACATGGTAGATAGAGAAGGTATTGTATTCCACCCAAAAATTCAATACCAAGATTTCACAGGAAATATATATATATATATTTGGGACATATTTTTAGAAGAATTCCCACGTGTGTGTCTGTGCACAACATAATTCAAAAACGAAAAGTCAGGTTAAACCAAATTTTGTATTTAAGTTCTTCCAAGGATACCACACGAAAATTTTCAGAAAATTCCTCCTACTCAACTACCCTTTACATAGAATATTTTTCAACAGTTTTTTATTTTCTCCAAAATGGCTATAACGTTTTTGATTACAATACCATATAAAATATAGATATTTTCATGACAAACGAAATTTTAACTTAAACATTTTAAGAATAGCTTCTGAAGCAGTCTTCATTTTGGATGACTGCTGTATAACTCCTAAGCGGTATGAGATATGACGAAAACTTATTACACAAAGCATTATAGATCTTGTTAAAACACACAATTTATGTCACGTACAATTTATTAGAGTTAACTCTTTCTAAGATATTCCTTGTTATTGTTTTAAATTTTAAACTACTTGAACTTTTCTCAAATATCTTTTGTTCCCAGTTTCAATTGCTTCACATTGCGTAAAGCTTTTTTATCGCTGTAATCTAGCGAATTCCCTTTTTTTTTTTTTTTTTTTTTTTACTTTTGTTTACAAGGAAGCAAGGAATAAGACAATTTCTGCTAATTCTACTCTTGATTAGCACTATTTAAACAAAAGAATAATCTTTTGTGACAGTAATTGTAGAGACAAATCATGTGAATGGAACACACCAGATTTTGTTATTTAATATGCGGAAGTGTATCGGTGCCCGTTTTGAGGACAAAATTTTGATTATTAAGTACAATAACAGCTACCAGCACTACCTTGTTTAGATTCTCTGGAGTAGTAAGTTGAGGATTGTGTGCGAGACAGATGAATAACGTTTATACCTACTTTGAAATTGCAAGTATGCAACTTATGGTGAAACAAGAAATAATGGTTTATCAGCTACAGTACTGGGCTAGAAAAGATATCCGATTGACGTCAGCCACATCACTTCCCTATCCAATCCATTGATAGCAGTTGATGAAGACGAACCTTCAAGCAAACAGGGACGCCAGACGAATTCAACGCACACAGACGTTTGAGGAAAATATTTTGCATACAATTTGCAAAAGAGTCATCAAACAACACCGGCACTGCGTTAGTGCAGCAAGAGAAACTTCATTCTTTAGTCGTCAAAAGCTGCAAGCGCTAAGTTCAGCAGACTTTGGCTGCTGCGTACAATAATTGTGTAACTGGGCTTTGCCACAGCAGTCAAAATTAGTTCCAACCAATGCTCATTTTTGAGTCCATGTAAACCAGGGACTGAGTAGGTTTAAACTCAAAAATTAATAAAAATTTCTTTCCTTTGAAGTTTAAAAAATTGCTTAATTTTGGTTTACAAGACCAATATTTTATTTTTAAACTATTGGTCAATTTGGCATATATTTATTATAATTGAATTTAGATTTTAAGTAAAAAGAATTAAATATTATTAACGGACGAAAAGACCCTATCAGTCATATACAGTTACTCTACAGACCGAGGTGCAGAAGAATCCCCAGCAGAAGTTTTCTGTGAGCAGGGATCGGAATTGCTTCACACCAAGTAAATTAGCTCATATTTACTTTCCTCTAGGTTAAATGTGACGTTTATCTAGATTTGTTGCACAACAATTTACCCGTGTTTCTAAAATATGTGTATTTACATATTCAAAGTCAAATAATTGTGCCAATGCATAAAAAACCAAACCCCTCCTGTACATTGGATCGGAAGACGGAGTCTAATTGTAGCTTGATTAACACTAGGGATAACATCTTGGGGACCGCTAGCGGGACAAAATCGAAGTTAGCGCAGCCTGGTATATGGCTGTGATGTGTTGGCAATGCAGTGTATACGTAGTGGTACTAATAGAAGGAAAATGGACAGTGGTTGCGTGGTAGACTGTAATGTTTGCACTAGCAACGGAAGACGATTGAAGGTGGTAAACATAAATACCACTGTCTTAGGGGAATTAACAATTTTAAATTTACATGTATCAATTGCTGTTATGCAGTCATTAGCATCATTATCCATTTCATTTTCTCTCAAGATACATGGATTGCAACGCACAGCAACATATTCGTAACATCTCAAATGTGAATCGTCTCCGATTGGCACATAAATAGGCATTATATTGTAAAAACTTCGCTCCACATCACAAAATGTGATTGGAGCAAATCGCATATAGGACACAACATCGACTATTGGGTAAGATATGCCATTAGCAATTATTTCCTGGCAACACATTTAATATTTCACGCAATATTGAAAATCCGACATTTTCCAAATATTCTTCACTTTCTTTTTCACACGGTCTAAGACAGATGTCACGGGTCTCTGATTAATTGTTTGCACAAGTTCATTAATTGCTTTCAGAACTCGAGGCATTTCAATGCTCGATGTTTGCAAATGTGTGTTCTGTCGGAGAAATATTTGCAACGTTCTTCTGTGTGAATTGCAGATCTTCATGCAATACATTTGAAGCAACAGATCTTACAATCTTGATTGAAGAGCATGCACTATCATCAAAGCCCTTAATTACCTGTAAAACAATATTGTAATATCGAGCAAAGTTCCCCAACGCGTTACTACAGATTGTTCACATGCGGTGCGTGCAGACGCCAATGCAGGTCGGACTCTACTCGGTAGATGTGCAAACTGGTATCCGCGTGTGTCCCACTATCGGTCGAAAGATGCAATCCCTAATTATCACTAATCATACTCTTGGATCTCAATTCTACTGATTTATTACTTTCTCTATCATGACCAATGTTAGTAGTAGATAGAAAAGATATTGCATTTTTGCCAAAAATATTTCCTACAGGGATTTTCAAGAATGTAATAGTAAATAGTACACCTATGTAAATAGTAGATAGAAAAGATATTGCATTTTCACCAAAAATATTTCACACAGGGATTTTCAAGAAATTCTCCTCACCCGCAAATACCCTTTACATGAAATATTTTTTCGAAAACTTTGATATTCTCAAAAATGGCTCTAACGATATTATTAAAATACCATATGTTTAAGATACTTTTATTACAAACAAAATGTATGTTTTGAATTTTCTGCAAATAGCAGCTGAAGACCTCTTCATTCTGGGTGACTTCTGTATAACCGATAAATCGTAAGAGATAGAGAAACCTTACTGCACAAGAACATGTAGATTTGGCTGTGCTTAATGCATTCCCTTACTTCCCTTCTACTTATAAGGAATTAGGTAATTAGGTATAAGATTAATAATAAGAACATTGTTCATAATGTTTATCTTGATTACCGTTGTAGATTAAAGAATAATCATTTGTGACGACAAGTTGTATGCAAACAGATAAAGGAAGTCATGAGAGTGGAACACATCAGATTTTTTTTTTTTAATTTACGGTCGGTTGTTTGGTAGTTTACTTCCAGAAATAACACAACTACAGGTTTTACATATATACGTAAACTTCGTTTCTTTCGGTTTTTTTTTTTTTTTTTTTTTTTTTTTTTGTAGTTTTTAACGCCCGCTTTAACTAATAATGTCTAACCACTCGGCCACGGCGCGGCCATAAACTTCGTTCCGAAAGTACTTTTACGATAATATTTTTTATACCTAACGATTTTACAACATGTAAAAATTAGAAGGATGAGATTACGAATATCCTCACGAAAGACTGTAACAAGTGCCAAATTACAAAACTCATTATTATTCGTTGAAAAGTTCCAATATTTTATACCGGCCGATCCCCATCGCCGCGCTCGCCTCGCTTTGGTACTTCGCGGCGCAGGGGATCGTGGGTTCGAATCCCGCATTGTGCAAGTGTGTTTATATGTTTGTAAAATGCGTATGTGTGTGTATTAGAAGCAAAAACTAAACGGCAATCAAATGGAAAATAAAGTAAATGTTAGACAAATGAAAAAAATTAAAACAAAGCCATACTATTAAAAAAAAAAGAAAAAAAATTGCTATTTTTCTGCCACGAGCGATGCATAATTCATGTAAACAAGGCACATTCGCTAATTTCTCAAAATTACTTTGGGAAGGATTTTCATATGATAGTGTGTTTACTTCACTATGTACTGCATCACACAATGTGAGCATAGCTGTAAAAAGGGAACAAAGGATTTCCGGGTGCACATTCAAATAACAGTGTTTCTTCCTCTACAACATGAAAGAAACATGTCCTTAATGATTCTGACAAGCCTGATAGTGTCCTATAGTTCCCATCCGCTCTAATCTTCTGCATTGTTGGTAGTGTCGTAACACAATGGGTGACTAGAATTAAAAAAAATCTTATGTGTACCATTCACATGACTTTCTCTACATCTCTGCAACAAATTATTCTTAAAAAGCTTATACCTCTATGTAGTTCATGCTAATCAGAAAAAATAGCAGAAATACTCTTATTACTGCTTCCTTGTAAGTAGAAGCGAAATAAGGGAGTACCCTAGGCTAAAGTGATAGTCAAAAGCTGGTTATTATGTGACTGAAGTTCCTTTGTTTGTATGGACAGGAGTTGAAAAATTCCTGTGTGAGAAAGTATAAGTTTTTCAAGGCTGAAACCAAAAACAAGGAATATCTCAAAAAACCATCATTTCCCGAAAAACATGTATATAACATAAATTGCGTGTTTTAAGGTGCTCAACATTTTTGTGTGGTAAGTTTTTGTCCATTTATTACGATTTAGCAGTTATTCAAAATTCCGCAAAATTCATCCAGAATAAAGTAGTCTTCAGAGGCTATTCCTAGAAAATAAAATAAACATTTTATTTGTCAGGTAAATATCTTTAATATACGATATTTTAATCAAAATCGTTAGAGCCATTTTTGAGAAAATCAAAATTTTCGAAAAAAGGTCCATGTAAAAGGTAATTGGGGGTGGGGGGATTTTTCTCAAACTTTTCGTATCGCATCCCTGGAAGATACTAAACTTAAATATCAAGTTGGGTATTTTACCTACTTTTCGTTTTTGGGTTATCGTGTTCATAGATACACGGACACACATACACATACACGGACCTTTTTCTGAAAATGCTTTTTTTAGATAAAGGGGACCCTAAAAAATATATTTCAGATGAAATCTCGGTATCGAATTTTTGGGTGGAGTGAAATACATTCCCTATACACTATGCACGTAGTGCATATAGAGGAAGTAAAAATCTGATGTGTTCCATTCAGACGACTTTCTCTACATCGCTGTAACAAATTATTGTTAAAATGCATATTCTTGTCTCTACTTTATAGATAATCGAAATAAACATTAGCAGAAATTGTCTAAAATAATTCTTCCTTGTAAGTAGAGGGAAAATAAGGGAATACGCTATGCTAAAACGATAGTCAAATCTTTTAGAAATTGGTTGCCATGTGGTTGAAATACCACAAATTACAAATTTCCGGGTGAGAAAAGTTTAAGTATCTTAAACATAAAACAAACAAATAAATAGGAATATCTCAGAAATTGTCTATGCCACTTAAAAACGTATATGACATTAATTGTGTGTTTTAACGTGATCTACATTTTCTGTGTAGTTAGTTTTTGTCTATCTCTTACGGTTTACCGGTTACGCTAAATTCAGCACAGTTCATTCAGAATTAAGAGGGCTTGAGAGGTTATTCCCAGAAAATTCGATTTAAGCATTTTATTTGCCATATAGCTATATTTAATCAAAATAATTAAAGCCATTTTTGAGAAAATCAAAATTTTCGAAAAATGTTCTACGTAAAGGGTACTTTGGGGGTGGGAGGATTTTTCTCAAGCTTCGTGTCGCTTCTCTGGAAGTCACTAAACTTATCAAATTTAGTTTTTACCAATTTTGCGTTTTTGAGTTATGGGTTCATTGACACACACGAACTTTTTTCTAAAAATTCTGTTTTTGGATACAAGGGACCCTAAAATGTATATTTCCGGTGAAATCTCGGTATCGAATTTTTGGTTGGAGTGCAATACCTCCTCTTTAAAATTGTAAATAGTATGTGTACAGAAAGTAAAAACATATGATATGATCCATTCACATGACTTTCTCTAAATCGCTGTAACATATTATTGTTAAAAAGCATACTCTTCTACCTGCTATATGACAAACGAGATAAACATTAGCAGAAATTGTCTCAATGACTTGCTTCCTTGTAAATAGAAGGAAAATAACAGAATACACTGGACTAAAGTGTTAGTGAAATCCATGTGGCTGAAATCCGTTTCTATGCATGGCCAGATTTTACGACTTTCTGTGTGAGAAAAATTCAAGTAGGTATGTTAAGTCTGAAATAAAAAATAAATATCTCAGAAATGATGATTTTAATTAGAAAACGTATATGATATAAATGTGCGGTTTAACGAGATCTGCATTTTTTATGTAGTAAGCTTTTGTATAATTCTTACGGTTTACCAGTTATGCAAAATTCATCCAGAATAAAGTAGTCTTTAGTGGCTATTCCCAGCAAAATCAAAATATGCGTTTTATTTGTCGTGTAAATATATTTAATCTACGGTATTTCATCAAAATCGTCAGTCATTTTTGAGAAAATCAAAATTTTCGAATTTTTTTCATGCAAAACTTAAATACCAGGTTTGGTATTTTACTGACTTTTCGTTTTTGAGTTATCGTGTTCACAAACACACGGACACACACACGTACCTGTACATAGTATGTGTAGAGAAAGTAAAAAAGAATATGATGTCTTCCTTTCCATGACTTTCTCTAAAAATTCCACAACTAAACGTTTCCTTACAAAATTTAATCTTTTATCTACATCATGATATTCGAGATAAATATAACCAAAACTCGCCTTATTATTTGCTTTTTTGTAATTAGAAGAGACATAAGGAAAGGGAAATATTCCCTTAAAAACCGGTAGCTATGTGAAACAATCGGAATTCTGTTCTCTTGGCTTTCCAGGAGTGAACAAAAGAGAGACGAGAAGAAAATTTGAGAAAAATTTAAATAGCTTAAAATTGAATTCAATAATTCGGAATACCTCGAAAAAGGCTAACTCTAAAAAAATATATATATAATATACTTACATTGTAGATCCACAGTTTTTGTTTAGTAATGTTTTATCTGTCTCTTACGGTTTACCAGTTACACTTAAGTCATACTAAAGTTATCCAGAAAGAAGAGGTCTTCAGAGACTATTCCCAGAAAAGCATACAAATATCTTAAATATAAGGTATTTCAATCATTAGCACCCTTTTTGAGAAAATAAAAAATTTCGAAAAATGTTACATGTAAAGGCTAGTTGGTGTGTGGGGGGGGGGTTCCTTGAAAATCTTCGTATAGCATTCTTGGAAGATACTAAACTTAAATACCAAGTTTGGTATGCATTCGACTTTTATATATGAATAGAACACACCAGTAACTTTTACTAGGTTTAATTTCTTCTCCAACAAATCAACACTTTCATCTTCAAATCTAAGTAATATTAGGGCTTACATTCTCATTTTTCGATTGAGCCTAACGTATTTACATTTGAACTGCTATTTTAATAGAAAATGCAATATAAATACGCGTATTCCGTCCAAATGTTTGCTCTAATACTCTAAAAAGTTGCAAGTATGTGTGCTGTAAGTATTAGTAATTCAAGGTGTTTTAAATGTGGTTTCCAATTTTATGTTTTACTTTCTCGGTAGTTTTTACTTCTCTTATTCACTTGAACGCAAATAATTACTTGTAAAAGGACAAATAAATGCAAGTACTTCTTTTTAACCACTTTGAAAATGAAGTTATGAGTAGGTATGCAATTTTTATGAAATGACCCAGGAAAATGTGTAATATTTTTTTTTAAATATAACATCTTTTAACACACATTTAGAAGTGGTTTCTTTAATAAAATTGAATATGTTAATTTTTTTCTACAGGATTAACGTTCGATGGTTTAAATAGAATAATGGTCATCTTTATAATGTTTTCTTTTTATATTGTGTTTAGAAGGCTACACCAACTTCAAAAAATGAAATTCAATTTCTTCGAAGATTTACTATATCTACTACAATATGGTTGACTATATATATGAATACTTACCACGTGCGAATGTAGGAAATAGAAATACCACTCACCTGAAACAAAACAAAATTCGGTAATTAGAAAAATGACACTCTACAGTAGTTGGCATACACTTAACTTATGAACTCTTTATAACTCAAGATTCTTTAATTGTTTAAAAAATCCGTACGGCTCAGCAAACCAATACTTCAGCTGCTGTATAATTAAATTTTCGGGATGGAAAATGCTTGATACTGATCACATGTTCTCTTTGAATCGATAGGATAATCGCCCACCTCTTTTATTATTATTATTATTATTATTATTATTATTATGCCACATTACAAAGTAATATTACATTTTTAGTTTTCTTTTAGGTTCATTAATATTTACTTTTTAGCGAATAAGAGAGTTTGAATTGGACTGCATACGTGTTGAATTGTTTTGTTTTGTTTTTTTCTTTTTTTTTTTTTTTAAGAATTAGATTTTTGTTTGCCTCGCAGATCAAGGTACTTCGTAGGACTGTGGCATTGCACACGACAGGATACTAATTGATTTAGGTAGGATTTATCTTCACACAATTTGAAAATGTGTACCCTGGTAGAAAGTTGCATTTTCTCAATTTAGTTGTATTTACAATTGAACGCAACTGCGTCACGTAAGTTGCAGTCTCTTCAGGCTCACAAGTGCTTCTAAAATTCTAAAATCAAGACGAAATGAAGTTTTATAAGGTAGTTGATAATCAGATGTGGTCAGGTTTGGTAACATCTAAAACCATGCCTCAGTATTCACACCATTTTAAAGAGCGCACCTACTTTTGACCAATCTCTTTCTTCTTCTTGTTTTAATATTGCCTTTTATTGTGTATTATCTCTGTCTTTTTATTTTCTTGTGTACTCTTTTAATTCTTTGTTGTTTTAATGTTGTTTTTAGTGTGTATTACATAAGCACGTACCGTCTGTGGACCCGAGCGGTTGTTGAAGTACAATGTATAATATTGTTATGTCAATAAATACACTTATTCATTCATTCATTCATGTCTGTAGTATGCTGGCATTGCTTGAAAGAATGCATTAAATACTCAGATACAACCCTTAGTACCATTGTTTCACCAGGGCTAGGCCATGGTAATGGTTATCATTGGCTGCTATTGACAAACACAACAGAATAATAAAAATGCCGAGAAATAAAGTAATTTAAATTAACATTAAAGTTTTTGTCGTATGGTATTTTGAGTCTGATCTATCTTTCAAACTTTAGCCTGCACAGGGCATGTGTGGAAGAAAATTGTCATAATTCAATATAAATGGTCTTCCAAGTATCTGGGATGAAGAGAAGACCGCGGAGGTCATGGTAAATGGACATAAAAAAGGACATGTTTTGTTTACATCAGTACTTAGCCACATCACGTCTGAGAGACAGCTGATGAAATGGAAGTAAAGGATGATGTGAAGGTGAGGCTGCTTTATATGAGTAAAGTAAAAATCTTCAGAATGCCATACTTGGTATTAAATTGAATAAACCTTTTTTTAAATTACTCTGATATTGTTTAAAAACACACAAAAACAGAGTGATAAACTTATAGTTGCATAGTTAGATTCAATACATTTTTTCATATAAATTTAATGAAAACTTATACTTACTGAGCTAAAGGTTCCGGAATTTATATGATAACGAAACATTATATATATATATATATATATATATATATATATATATATAAATCTTAAGACAAAGTCCTTCGTTTCCTCAATGGAAGCTGTGCTATGATAGTGAGCAAACACTTAAAATTAATATAATTATATTCAAGAAAATGTAATGGGTCTCAATACACCCCAAGTATCGAATAATGTATGTTAAAACAGACTTGCACTCCTAACACATCAGTTGCGCGCTGGCCTGTAGTGGTGAAGGTCCCAGGTTAAAATACTGTCATTTAAATGTACTCTTAAAAAGAAATAAACAAACTTGAATGAATTCTAAAAAAACAAATCTAATTAACAAAACAGCGAAGCCGACCTCAATGCAAATGCACGCAGAAATAAAGAAAAAATATTTTATGTGTTGCACTCATATGACTTTCTCTACTAATTGTTTTACAAATTATTCTTACAAGTGCTTACTCTTCTATTTCATATTAAGTGAGACAAATATTTGTAGAAATTGTTTTTGTTGTAAAACGAGCACAAACTGATTTGGGAAATACAGTAGGCTTTAAGCGATTGTTAGATATTTTAAGATGGACGGATGGATTTGAAATTTCCTTCCTTAAACATGACCAAGAAAACAAAAACCAATGAATACTACAATTATTCGTAAAATTATAACTAAACACAAGTAATAATATATCGAAAATGATAATTCAAAAATGATATAAACTGTGTGATTTAACCATATCTATATGTTTTATGTATATAGATTTTGTCTAGCTAATACGGTTTACCAGTTATGCGAAGTTCATTCAAAATAAAGAGGATTTCATAGGCTATTGCAACAAAATTCAAGACATACATGTTTTCATTTGTCATTAAAATATTTTATAATATGGTATTTTAACCAAAATCATTAGCGCTAGTTGTGAGAAAATAAAAATTTTCGAAAAATGTTCCACGGCAAGGTAGTTTAGAATGGGAGAATTTATTGAAAAGCTTTGTGTTTCATTCTTGGAAACCAAGTTTAGTTTTATATCTACTTTTTATTTTTGAGTTATGCTGCTTATAGACCAACATAGACAAACACAGGCGCGCTCACGGACCTCTTTCTAAAGATTTTGGGGGTTTCAGGGGATCTCAAAACATATATATCTGGTGATATCTAGAAAATAAAATGTTGGGAGAGTTAAAATACTTTCCCTATTTACTATAAGTGGTAGAGAAAGTAAAAATCAAATCCATTCTATTTTCTCCTTATGCACTATAGGCCTTTGACTTGATGTGTATGGAACATCGTTCAATGATCACTCTTCTGCCTGCTCCAAAAACAGTTCTGACTTGGTATCAGCGTTTCCAGACAACCGCCGTTTTCTTCCTTGCTCCTGTGGAGTAGACCCACAGGAAAGACTTAGGATGTGCCCTAATGTAATACACGAGGCTTCGTCGGAAGTCCCTGGGGCACAGGCCACCAAATAACACTTCTTGTAACCCTCCGTCCACAAGGGGGTGGGTCACCATCGATCGCTATGTTGATCACAAGAGGGAAATTGCCGGATTTATGGGAACGGACTTGCCCAAAGGGATTGAAGGGCCGAAAAGCAAACACAGGAAATAACAGCATGATGTGTAGCATTAGGTATGGGCTTGGTTCCCTACGGCACAAAATATCACGTCATCGACATGTTCAAAGTGAGTCAACTAATCAAAAATACTTGTCCTTAACGATTATTCCCCATTATCTAACGATCCCATCCTCAAAACCAATATATGATTAAGGCACAGAATCAGCCCTTTTTACCTAAGGCTATAGTTTGCCTCGCGTGTTTCCAAAAATATTTGATTGTAGATGCGTGACAGAACCAATGTCCATTTTAAACATTTTATTCCGACGTCATAACATGAATTTAAAGGCTCTTTAATTAACTGACTGTTTATCAAATGCGATCTTCAAGATATGTGACTGCAGAAGCATTCATTCAGGATAACTGATAGCTCTGATCAACAACAATTGAAAGCATGTGCGTAAAAACGGTCGCAATATTAAGACGTTTCTGATTAGTGCTGCCATCTCTTGTTTGGGACAAATATTAATAATTTATGTATGGTCTTACACCAAAAAGTTTGATTTTAAGACAAGCATTATTTCTTCCATTTCTTCAATTTCTTCTTCCTGATCAGACTCCGGTACTGTTTAAAAATAGTAGCCAATATGTTATAGCTGCGTTAGAATCTTTTAAAAATGCCTCTTTTTTTAGGTAAAAAAACTTGCTCTAGTTGCAAAAATTTGTTATTCATTTCGCCCGGCATTTTCGAAAGGCTGTTAAACAATATGTATCATGAAAGTAAATTATTTTTAATGTTTGGATTATGCTGTTCACTCTCTCTCTCTCTCTCTCTCTCTCTCTCTCTCTCTCTCTTTCTCTTTCTCTCTCTCTCTCTCTCTCCCTTTCTCTCTCTCCCATACACACACCCACTCACACATGCAGAGACAGATCTACACTGGTTCTAAACAAAGCTTTCTGGATTCAAACATGCTATTTTCGTAAAATGTTGCTGTTAATTATCTTGGGTTGAATGCAATGCTTCATTTCCCAATGATGAAAGACAAGGCATTACTGTCGAATAGTTTCTTATAAGTATTTGCAAACACTTTGAGCCTACTCTTGCAGCTGGAACTGAATAAGATAGTCTAGTCTCCTAATGAGTAATTTCGTAGGAGTTCATCTGTTACCATCAAGAATTAAATAGTAAAATAGCATATGGCGAAGGACTTGATAACTGAGAGATGCTTGCACTTTGACGTCGTCTGGTTTGCCTGCCAGTCTGCAACACTGGACAGTATCATCACCTGTCACCAGTCTGCCTTTCTTCATCCCCCATGTGACATTGCATGCCTCTGGTATGCACAACATTTCTTCTTGCTCTCTTCCTCCTCATTCTTATTCTTCTTCAGACGTCCAAGGAATAGAGCACCAGGATAGCCTCTGTTCCATCACTCCTCCAGTTTACGCACATTTCTCCTTCCCAATAGTTTGATATGCTTATTTTGGTTTCTTTAACCATCCATTTTAATTAATGTTCTTTCCACTTTGCTTCATTTCTTCCACTAGATTTAACACTTCCATCTCCTCACTAATGATCTGATTGGGTGTATTATATCTAAATTAATTCCCATTAGCCGATTCTCAAATCTCATCTATTGAGCCTTAAGCCTTTTGTGGTCTTGCATTTTTAATACCTGCCTCTTTTTGTTTACAGAACAAAATATTATCGTTATTTTACATTATCTTATGTAGTCTTAGATGTATATTAATTCTTGACACATTTTAAATGTACGTCTTATAAGTCCATTTCTTTTATTAAATTTACTTAATTTTGCAATTACCTATACCATTCTTGTTAGACGCAATAATGTTACCCAAATATGTAAATATTCCAATCTATAAATAAATTTTTCATGAGTCACGATTTTTGCTGAAAGAAATTTTAATACCAAATTCTTTTGATAGTTTTATATGTTATGGGTTGAAATCAGAATGACCACGTCCTCTGTACGCACTAAAATGAACTACCTTACGTATAACCATTTCAATTTTTATCATGTTTACTCCCTTCCAGTCTTCTATTACTTTATCGGCAGGTTCAAATAATGGCAATGAAGACACCTGCCTTATTCCTATTGTCGTGTTGATATACAATATTTTTCGCCGTTAATACGAAATGCTGTTAAAAGTTGAGACTATTTTGTTGACAGGATGCCAGTTCTCATAAGAAGCACATGAAATGATTGTTCTTACTTATACAATTGTCTATAAATATGTATCCATAAATGTGTGTATTTCTAACACCAAAACATTACAAAACATTCATGTGTACAGGCGACTAAATATCGTTGTTAGGAGGTCTTCTTCTTCCCGTCATTGGGTCACTTCTGTTCCGTTTCGAGGCTAATGCTATCTCTCCACCATGTTCTTGGTCGGCCCAGGTCACACTTTCCTACACGCTGGTAAGATAAAGCTTGCCTTTACAGACAGTCAAAGGGCATTCTTTCCACATGGTGGTACTATCTCCTTTGATAGTCTTCAATTTCCTCCATTATACTTCAGCATGTTACTGTTTTTAATTTAGCATATTAAGGTAACATTTTCAAATCGCAGAAATCTCATTTACGCAAAGTCAATTCGTTTTTTTATTTTCAGTTCTGAACATTTGTGGTTCACCTCCATACAAAATTTTGTTTTAACATCTCCAGAAACATTTTTCAAAATGTTTTCTTATTCTTTCATTTATTCGATTATACTTCTGTATATTTGACTCCTGATCAAGATTTATTTTATCGATATTTAGAATGCACCCAAGATATTTAAAACTTCGCACTTGCTCTATAGTTTGGCCTAGTAACTTTTTATCTTATATGTTTGTTCTCATTCACTAATACCTTTCTTTGTCTTAGCACTAAAAATTTCCATAGCACATGTTTTTAAAATGTTATTAAGTTTCGTTACATTATGTTGCAAGTCATTTTCTCTCCTAGTAAGGTCTGATGGTCAACAAATCAAATTGTTTAAATTTCTTCCCAGAGATATTGTTAGAGAGTTATTAATGAAATTTTTTGTCGTGATCCCTGATTATATAATTCACGTCTAACATACCAAGTGGCCCAACTATTGACTTGTATAGATATCCGTTTGTGCGTTAAAAGAGTTGCAGAACTCAACATGTTTATTTCAAATTAAATCCAGCCAATGAACAATTGGCAAGAGTACCATCTTATATCGCTACTAATTCTAAAAATGTGCATGCGCAAATTTACATCTACAAGACTGAGCTTCCCTTTTAATAGAACAAATGATATATTTTATATCATATATATATATATACGTGTATATATCTCGGAAATGTTAACTCTACAATATATATATTTCCGAGATATTCTTTCTTATTTGTTAACTTTTCTCAAACGGGAATTTATCTTTCGTTTCAGCTTTCTTTTGTTTTTACTCTTGACCTTTGCAAACAGGATCGAATTTTAATTGTTTCACATAGCGATAGTTTTAAAAGATTTGACTATAGCTTAAGCTTAGTGTATTCCCTTATTCTCTGTATTTATGACTTACAAGGAACTAACCAGTAAGGCTATTTCTTTTAGTTTTAATCTTAATGAACTAGAAGTAGATAAAAGAACAAGCTTTTGTAAGAATAGTTTATTACAGAATAGATAAAGTCATGTGAATTAAACACATGAGAATGTTTTTGACTTCAAGTCATGCTATAAAAAAACTGAGGTATCTTCTTTTTGTGAAATGCTTCATTAAGTGGAAGAACAGTAACTCAGGTGGTCTCTAAAAACATTAAATTAATTTGGGTGCATACACTCCATATAGTCGTAACAGTCCTATAATACAAAGTGTTATTGAAAATTCTGCTAGCAATTTACTAGAAATGGATGGTTTCATTTGTGGACACTTAATACTAATATTTTGAAGACGTAACTAAAGAAATATGAAACACTCTTCAACGTGACTCAAATGATTAACTAATTTTAAAATATTCCTCTGTATCGAATCACATAAATAAAACGCTTTATGGAGCTGATTCATAAAATACATGTCTACGTACTCCAAAAACGCCCATCTAATATCAAGAATAATGTTCGTTACACTTGCATACAAACCAATTGTTTTATAAGCTAGTAAACTGATATGAGGGCGTGTTAAAGTACAAGATTAATAGAAAGTTAAGTTTGTACTGGGGTACGTTTTATTTAGCCCTTAGTTGTTGTATGTGGGGAGGAAACTTTGAGAGATCTGACACTAAGCCTAACAAATGATGTTGAACGAAAAACCCATAGAGGGGAACTTGGGGGCTAAAATTAGCACTTAGGATTTTGTGTCTCCTTCTTAATCCTCTTAATCGTCCTTTCTATTTATATCAGAAAACAAAAAGAGAGACATTTCCTTATATAAACTTTAAAAAAAAACATTATATGACTAATAAATAATATGTTTACCAAAATACTTGATCCAAGTTGCATCAATATAAAAGCAAATAGTGAAATTTCTAAGACCGAGATGTGGAGTAGGTTGGGATCTTATTATTTTTTTCCTTCTTCCACGGTTTCCTTTAGTTCGTCAGGATTTTCAATACCATAAGCCAAAGTTTTAAAAGAGCAAAATAAATAGAAATAAAACAAACGCGACGACCCAAATTAGACATCTGTTACGGGTGCTCAAACAAATAGGATAGGAAGCTGACCGAGAGTTTAAGATACTATTTCCAATATCACAAGTCAGAGTATCGTAAACTGACCCAAGTTGCTCAGTGCGTGTGCATACCCACAGCAGAGCAGTCACCCAATAAAACAAGAAAACCTATTAAATCAACAGCAATAAAATACGGAAATCCATGCAATAATCATGGCCAGACTTCAAGCATCCATTGCAATTAAAAAGTTACGTTATACAAGCCAATAAATAAATAAGTAAACAGGCTGATAAATGTTGAAATAGTTGTCCAGTTTTATTTTCTCTACTACGTATACAAATTATTTCTTTTAGTCACAAATTCGATACCGAGATTTCATCGGAATTACACCTTTTGAGACTCCTACAAAAACACAAAAAATACACGTTTTTCGGGTCCCCTGAATTCAAAAACAAAACATTTTTAGAACAAAGTTCCATACGTGTGTTTCTTTGATAAAAAAAACTTGATACTTAAGTTAAGCACCTTCCAAAGATGCGACATGAAGATTTTCAGAAAAATCCCCCATCCCTAAATTCCCCTTACATTGAAAACTTTTCTAAAATGTTCTCAAAACTGGCGCGTACAATGTTGTTTAAAATGTCATATACTAAATGTATTTGTATGACAAATAGATGTATATATTGTATTTTCTGGGAAAAGTTTCTGAAGCCCTCTTCGTTCTGGAGAAATTTTGCAAAACTGGAAAACCGTAAGAGATAGAAAATATATGCTGCAGAAAAAATGGAGTTCTCGTTAAAACACAAAATTTATGCTATGTACATTTTTTTTGGATTTAATTATTTCCGAGATTTTAAAAATTCCAATATTTGACACTTTTCACTAATGAGAAGTCTTATTTAGTTTTACTTTTTTCATCCTGACCATGGAAAGAGTACGGAATTTCAATTGCATCACTTAGCCACTTTTTAAATTTTTGACCCTTGCTACTAAGTGATGATAATAATAATAATAATAATAATAATAATAATAATAATAATAATAATAAGTAATAATAGTAATAGTTTGTTGCAGAATAGGTAGTGAAATGCACACGAATGAAACACGTCAGATTTTTAGAAAAGCTGCATGTGTGTGTGAACAGCACAACAGAAAACGTTAGTATTTTCCAAGGATGCGACTAAGTTTTTAAATAAAATCCACCACAAACTACTCTTACATGAAACACTTTTCGACAATTTTGTTTTCTTTTTCAGAAATGTCTAAAAAATTATGTTGAAGATATTTTCACAACAAATGAAATGTAGGCCTTAAATTTGTTACGAATAGCCACTGAAGTAGTTTTATTCTTGATAATTTTTCCATCTAATAAACCGTAACAGAATCTGTTAAACAGTTAGATAAAATCTTACTATTAAAATATGCGTATGTAGCCAAAGCAAAGAAATTATATCAGATACATTCTTCATTTTTTTATATGGAGCTAACAAATTCCAAAATATTCCTTATTAATGGTTTAAATGTTCCAATATTTATACTTTTCTCAAATGGGAAAACTTTATTCCCTCTTTCTCCCATGCTGGTCAAGCAAAGAGAAGAGGTGAAAAAACATAACATAACGACCAGCCTTTAGCCCTTCAATGATTTAACTATTGACTTTGACTAATAAATTTCTCTATTCTCCGTGTAACAACAAAACCATTTCTGCTAATGTTTATCTCGATTAGCATACGTTACATATAGGTAGATAATAAACTTTTATAAGATACTTTGTTTCGAAAAGGTAGAGAAAGATATGTGAATGTAACGTATTTGATTTTTCCTTTTTATTTCTTTAATTGGGGTTTAATGTAGTTTTTAACAAATTAGGTTGATGGTAAATGGATAAAATTAATCGACATATAATTCCGGAGTCGCTAGGTTAAGAAGGCCTTAAATAAGGCAGCCTCATATAAATAAATTTATTATCAAGTCGAATAATTTCAAATCCCTGTACATTATGATTCTGCAAAAATCGTTAACACACTTTCATTGCTATTCATTTTTTAAGAACGTAATTTTCAACTTCTTAGTCACATTGCAAGATACTGCAGCTTCGTTGATTCACCTGAGTCAATGCATATCAAATGGAAGGCCGGTTGCACAGATCATGGAACATATGTTCGCTGGATTCGCCTTAGTTGCGTAGTCATTTTCCTGTAACATTATCTCAGGCAACTTTTTGATAAGTGGTTAGTTGCGTAATTACTTCCTATACTATTTATTGTTATTTTCTTTTATTTTGCTCCATAGGAGGAATTTTCGAATAGTGGTACTGAGTATTCAAAGCGACAACAAAGGAAAACTACAAAGTAAATAAACAAATAAATAAATAAAACAGTGATACTGAACTTTAAACATAAGTTGATCCCGCGACCTCCCGAACGCAAGCCTAAGACGCTACCATTCGAGCCATCTCACTAGGTATAATGTTTTGTCTATTGTCTATTTGTATTTTGTTAGACGCAACAATGGCCACCTATACCAAATGGAAGAGGGCGGGCCATTGCGCAGTGATGCTTCTACCATGTTCAGTCCCCAACCTTACCTGATTCTAGCATTCTACTTAATGTCCCCATTTCCTTCACTACTAAACCTGAAACGTATTTGTGTTCATGGGTTATTTGGTTTTTCACATCGAACCAATATGTGACGGACATATCCAGGACTTAGTGCAGTCCATCGGACGAATCTATAACTTTCCAATCTCTTAGGTTAAATTTTCCTTACTCCTGCCCTTTCGCCGCTCGCCTAGATCTGACCAATGCTCATACCTAAATCGTTTGAATTTTAACACACAAAAAAATACTTATTTAGGGCTGTGTGGAATTCATGATAATTTCTGCCAACATTAAAAATAAAGAAAAGCACTATTGCAAACCAAAAGCATGGACACGTTTTTGTCCAGTCAGTGTACGTGTCTCAACATTAAATTGAGCGAGCTAAGTTAATTAAAATCAATGCAAAGAATTAAATACGACTTTAAATAATGTATTTGAAATCACTGATTAAATTCCTCTAATTTTAGTATTTAGCCTAATGAGTTTCAGGACAGTATACTGCCATTAAGGCAACCTTAAATATATTTTTCATATCTAGTTTTGTTAAAAAAAGTTGGTAGTAGTTAGTAACCAAAGCTCTCCATGAAGTCTGATTGACCTTCAGGTTACCTCATTCCATCAAGCAATGACGGGATCCATTTCTGAGGAAGCTTCCAGCACTCGGTGTGCATTACTTGCGATGATAGGATGATAATGAGGAGAATGGTGATTGAGAGGACAGTTTATACCTTGGAGTTTAAAAAACATTAAATTATTCAAAAAGCCCCACCTATCGTCCCAATTTGTTTTAGTGCAATTTTTACAGACATCGCAGTGATTTCTGGCCCATGAGCTTACACGTAAAAACAGTTATCGAGTCAACATAAGGTGACGAACAATCAGATGATAGATGGCAGAATGATTACGTGATGAGGTACATGGAGTTTGGAGTTTGCAAATTTCTATGTCTAAGTTCCATTATAATGGTCCCTTACTGCTACCTGCATTATGCAGAACAAACAGCAAGAATGTTGCGACATTGTTACGTCACAAAAAAGTGAACTACCGTCGCCATGTGATTCATCTGGCAGGCTGTCAAAGGGATCGCGGTTACATGCTCGAACACTCGGCGCCCTCATCTGGAAAAGTCTTCTGTTTGCGGCAGGCATCAAGGGAGTGACAGAAACACAACTTCCGCTCAGAAGCAGGAATCTGACAGGTTGCGTAAATATCTATCACCGTCTCTTCCCATGCAGACTAGTTTCTCTGCCTGTTCCAGCCATGCTAAGACCTGAACATCATCTGTTCCTTGGATGTCCTGGTGTATTCGGACAGCTTTCTGTTGTACTTCCTTGTTGCAAGAGTCTTTTGATCTCTTCCGCAATGCCACCAAGGTTTATATACAGAAGTCTGTATAAAATAAACACTTTGAGGCCCAAAGAAACATTTTTAGAGAAATGAATGCAGGTATATACGTATGTGAAGACAAAAATGAAAGGTGGAAGAATAACTACCTAATATTTAAGTACATCATTCAAGGCTATAATACAAATTTCTTTGTTGTAAAAATCTTCCTTACAGTTTTGTTTTCTCACAACTGGCTATAATTACTTTCTCTATCATGAACATACAACGTATTACAGGTATAGGAGGTGCTGTACCTCACATCCAAAAAGTCGATACTGCAATTTCACTGGAAATACATGCTTTAGGGTCCTCTGTAGGCAAAAAGAAGCATGTTTAGAAAAAGGTCCCCGCGTGCTCATATGTGTATGTGTGTGCACAGCATGGTCTCAAAACATAAGACCATTAAATACCAAACATTATTTTAAGTTGATTTCAGAGATTTTCAAGAAAATTCCTCACAAACTACACATTACATGGAAAATTATTTGAACATGTTTATTTTCTCAAATGTGGCTGTAATTATTTTGATGAAAATATCGTATGTTTAAAACATTTTGACGCTAAACGTAATGCATATCTTACATTATCTGAAGTTCATATCCTGTTCGTTCTGGATAAATTGTGTACAACTGGTAAACTATAAGAGACAGAGAAAATCTTATCGTACAAAAATGTAGATCTCGTAAAAACGTCGATTTATGTCAGACAAATTTTTGAGCTAACGATTTCCGAAATATTCTTTTTTAATGGTTTCAATTTTAAAAAAAAAACGTATAATTCCCTCTAGTAGAATGTCGTTAGTCATCTTATCTAGTTCCTTGTCAAGCTAAAACAATCATATAGCAACCACCTCTTAAAAAATATGTTAATATATTTTATTTTTACGCCGCTTTAATGTATTGGTCATATCGCGATGGATCTTTACGATAAGATATCTCGTAGACAATATGTGGTAGTAGTCCTTCAGGTCTCATCCCCATACCATACCATTTCCTTCATGCCAAGAATATTTCGTAGGGTGCCAGAGCCTAGCTGATTTCACAAGCCATAGTCAGATGGCAGAGTTCAGCCAGCCTTCAGGACCATCTATCTCCCATACACCATAGCACTTCGCTCCATGACATGCAGATGGCGTTACGGTGCCACTCAGTCTTTCTGCTTTAACTAAGAGCGGATAGACAACAGCGCAGTCGTATTAGCATCTATTTTCAGCTTTAGTATTGCGTTAGATTAAAGGTGGAACTTTGGATTGTGGTATCAAATATCCAATCAGGTATTTATTTTGATGACTGAAGGGAATCACAAAAAATAAGTAAAAAATAGCCAGATTAGATAGTCCTCGGAATTTCAACCCGGAAACTCCCGAATGCGGGTCCTGAGCTATCCTCTCAGTAAAATTAAAACATTTTAAAATTTAGAAACATTGATTATTGCTTAAGCCTTGTATCCGAAGAATATATTGTTTTAGATGATAGCTGAAGAACGTCATGTGTATGTAACAATATTTTTATATTTTGTGACTACAACAAATATGAATCACCGAGGCCTATAAAGCATCCGCCTAAAGGAAAATTAATGGTCACCTAATTTATTTTGTTCTTTGGCTTATCCATCGATCCGGAAGTTCCTATTCCATTAGCACAGCGTTATTCACAGTGCAGTTATCCTCAAGTTAACCAATCTAAGTGGTTACAAATCTATATGTTTCATTCACACGTTTCCATACCTACTTTGTGAAAAACTGTTCTTACACAAGTGTATTCTTCTATATGTATGAGCGTATTCTTTATACTATACGAGATGCACATTAGCAGAAATTGTCTTATTACTTAGTTTCGTATAAGTAGAAGAGAAATAAAGAGAACAAGTTAAATTCATTGTCACATTATTTAAAATTGGTTCCTCTGTGATTGAATTTCGGTTCTCTTGCAGGGCTATGAGTAAAAAAGTAAAAAGGAATGACAAATTACCGTTTGGGAAAGCTTTTAGTATTTTCAAATTGAAACCAATAATAAAGAATATACCCGAAATGGTTAACTCTACAAAAATGTATATGGCATAAAGTTTGTGTTTTAACGAGATCTACATCCTATCTGTAGTAAGTTTTTACGTATTACGGTTTACCAGATATGCAAAATTCATCCAGAGTGAAGAAATATTCAGGTGCTATTCTCTGAGAATTCAAGATACATATACATTTTATTTTATGTAAATACCTGTAATATACAGTATTTAAAAAAAGCTTTATAACCACTTTTAGGAAATCAAAATTTTCGAATATTTTTCCATGTAAACGGTAGTTTGGGGTGGGGGCGTTTTCTTGAAGCCTTGTGTTGCATCCTTGGAAGATGTTGAACTCAAACCAATTCGGTGTTTAACGGTCTTTTGGTTTTGAGTTATCGTGTTCACGGACAAACATACAGATATTTTTCTAATTTAAGTTTTCCATTCACATGAATTTCTCTACTTATTCTACCAGAAAGCTATCCTCACAAAAGGTTATTCTTTTTTTCTACATCATAATCAAGATAAACGTTACTGTTTGCTTGTAAGTAAAAGGGAAATAAAGGAATGCACTAGGCTAAAGTGATAATCAGATATTTTAAAAGCTAGTTGCTATGTGAAACAATTGAAATTCGGTTTTCTTTAGATGGCCACAAGTAAAAGAAAGATATATGAAACTAAAGATGATTTCCTGCTTGAGAAAAGTTTAAGAAGTTTAAAAATGAAACCAATAACAAGGAATATATCGCAAACTTTCAATTCTACAAAAATGTATGACATAATTTGTGTCTTTTAACGATATCTACAAATTTTCTGTATTAATATTTTGTCTATTTGCGGTTTACCAGTTATGTAAATTAAGAGATCTACCGAGGCTATTCCTATAAAATGCAAAATATAGCATTTATTTCTATGTAAATATACTTAGTGTACTACATTTTAATCAAAATTGCTAGAGTCATTTTTGATAAATTCAAAATTTTCGAACAATTTTCCATGTAAAGTGTATTTTGGGGTAGGGCGATTTTCCTAGATGTCTTTGCGTCGCATCTGTCGTCATTTTTAGTGTGAAGTTGTCGTTATTTGCCACTCTCTATTTACTTATCTTGATCGTGTCTGCAGAGTGATAACAAACAGTAAATAGTCACCTAGATGAGTCCACCATACCTGATGCAGGACCTGTTTGAATATGTACATACTCATGTTTTCTATCTCGACTTAGCTGTTTAGGGTTCGGTAGAGCACTTATTCTAGGGGTGGTTACAGGAAATGTGCACAGGTAAGGCTACTGGATGAAAAATAGTAAACAGGATCCTTGTTAACTCTGCTAATTATTTTATGACGTTGAACGTCAAGTAACCTCGGTGAAGTCACCTCGACCAAATACTTATTATACATTTAAATGTAAACACGTTGAAGCTTTGAGAAACCTTATTAACGCATATTAATATACTACTTAGTTCACTGCTGCACTTTGTTACATTTAAGGCTATCTTGCAATACATACATGTCGCGCACTTAAAGCTTTTTAGCGCATTTTCATGTTGACGTGTAACGTGGATTTTACGTCTGTAAGACAGGAAGCACTATGAAGATGTTCAGTTTGTTACAACTTAAATAGGTACCTAGAAAAAATGTTCTCCTTAATGCTTATTGCTTGATATTTGGCGCTAAAAGTTACACTCTAAGTCATCAGATCACGTGGTTCTGTATTGTTGACACCATGTGGTAGAGGAATACAATGAAAAATACCCTCTTTGCAGAATATTATACCTTTCCCGAGCGCACACTTGTAACTCTGATGCGCGCAAGTAAAATAAAGAAATCCTACAAATTCTCAAGGTTCTCATATACAATATAGAGTGCTTTTTGTAATATTCTACTGCGTAGTCTCTCAGCTTTGTCTTTGCACAAGCTAACATGGCTAGCATTACAATTTAAGATATAAATACGAAATTATATAGCATGTTGCTTATATAAAACGTGTGATTAAGATAATTAAATTATTGTATATTGTCAAAAAATACTTGATAGCAAGACAATTGCTTTTACCATGCAGGAACGCCAAAAAATTACCGTCTCACATCCTTGGAAGATACTAATCTTAATACCAAGAATGATATACAACCGATATTTAGTTTTTGAGTTATGGTGTTCACAGAAAACACATACAGCCTACACGGACCACACTTTTTCTAAAAATATTTGTTATGAATTCAGCGGACTCTAAATCAGTATTTTCAGTGAAACCACTATCGAATTTTTACGTGAAATGCAATTCTTCTCTGTCTGCTATGTACTCTGTACATACGTACTTGAGAAAGTAGTAAATGCGTTATAGAAACAGCGACATTCAAAGCATTTAATATGAGTGGAAGGGTTCTAGTCTCTGTGTTTACCGGCGTAGTGATTGGAACATTTTTAAACGGAAATCCTGTGACTTTGTCTGCAGCACAAGCAAGACGTTCAGGTCTGTTGGCTCCAGCGAGACGTTCGTTTTTATTGTTTCGTGCTTTAATGTGCCACCTTGCCGGCATGTCTGTGAAGCAGCATGGTAATCACCGTGTTATACTTGCTGCTGGCGGCATACACCGCTCCCTCTTTCTTATGCGGCGGTGAACAGTACTGGACAAGTTCTGTGTAAGAAAACCACATGGAACTCTCTGCACGTTTCCACTTCATGACGTTGCCACGGTGTGTTCCTAACATTTCTCCTAATGTGTTTAAAGGTTTCCGAACTGTATCTTTTTTTGCTATTTTTTAGCTTTTCATGGAAAATATGTTTCGGCATTTAGAATTTAGGCACCAACTGCAGCTCTCGTCTTTGAAATTTCTAAGTATGACGCTTCAATGAATAAAATAGTGTGTGGGTAAAATTTTAAAACATGACTTCCTTGCAATACATTTCATACGTTATTTACTAAGTATAGTAAGTAGAGGGAGTCCATCCGAAAACTCGTTAAGGAAAAAATCACTGAAAATGCACTATTTTAGACTCCCTGATTAAAACAGGGTATTATTAAAAAAGGCCATGTGTGTCAGTGTGTTTGTGAACAGCATGATATACATGCATATATAAAACTTGATATTTATTTAAATTTAGTATCTTTTAAATATGCCTCACTAATATTTTCAAAATACCAATTAAATGGAAATGTTCCGTGTTTTATTTTCTCAAAAATGGCCCTAACGATTCAGCTTTGAAGTCCGTACATTAAAGATATAAAATATAATGTACATCCTTCTAAGGCCTCTTTATTTTAGATGGCTTTTGCATAGTCGGTAAACCATAAGCGATTGATAAACTCCTATTATGAAAAATTGTAGTTCTCATTAAAACACTCAATTTATGTCAGAAATATATTTTTGCAGAGTTAACTATTTCCGATATTCCTTGTTATTGGTTTCAGTTTTAAAATACATATGCTTTTCTCAAACGCAAAATGTCATTCGTTTAATTCTCATGTAAAGAGAACAGAATTCCAATGGCAACGAGTTCGAATCTCAGGGTGACATATCCGAATAAGGGTTTTCCCTTATTATCATAGGACGAGTAATTTCAAGCTCAATGAACCTCGGACTCAGTTGAGCATCATTTTATCTGATTTCACAGTCCGATATGACCTATTAGGTCAAATGACTTAAAACTCAAGAAGATAAATCTGATGTGTTCCATTCACATGACTTTCTCTACACCTCTCAACAAATTACTGTTAAAAAGCTTATGATTCAATTTACTTCATGCTAATCGAGAAAAAATTAGCAGAAATAGTCTTATTACTTATTTACTTGTAAGTAGAAGGGAAATAAGGGTTTACCATAGGTTAAAGTGATAGCCAAAAGCTGGTTGCCATGTGACTGAACTTCCTTTGTTTGTATGGACAGGAGTTGAGAAAAGTCCTGTATGAGAAAAGTACAGTTGTTCAAAGCCGAAACCAAAAACAGGCAATATCTCAAAAACGATCAACTTCATGCAAAAAAATTCATTTAACATAAATCTACATTTGTTGTGTGTTAAGTTTTTTTCATTACTTACGGTTTAGCAGTTATGCAAATTTTCGTAAAATTCATCCAGTGTAAAGTAGTCTTCAGAGGCGTTTCCCAGAAAATTCAAGATATACATATTATTTGTCAGGTAAATATCTTTAATATACGCCATTTTAATCAAAATCGTTGGAGCTATTTTTAAGAAAATCAGACTTTTCGAAAAAAGTTACATGTAAAGGGTAGTTTGGGGTGGGGGAATTTTCTCAAAATCTTCGTGTCGTATCCCTGAAAGACTTAAATACCAAGTTTGGTATTTTACCGACTTTTCATTTTTGAGTTATCATATACACAGACACGCGGACACACATACGGACCTTTTTTCTGAAAATACTTTTTTTGGATACATGGGACCCCAAAGCATATATTTCCGCTGAAATCTCGGTATCGAATTTTCGGTTGGAGTACAATACCTTCTCCATACGCTATGTACATAGTACGTGTAGAGAAAGTAAACATGACATTGCATAGCATCAGCTTTTAAAAGATCTGACTATCACTTTAACCTAGTGTTTTATTTCTCTAATCCGTTCGATATTCTGTTGTTTATCCGATTGCATTCAAAAATATGGAATACTAACGTTAATAGGTATAACAGCTGCTCATTAACAATTGACTAACGCTACTTTGTGTTTACGATTGTAACGAAATGTGCAAGGTAGCTATTTTACTTTCTTTCAAAAGTTTATCTCAATCAAAATGAAGTAGATGGAAAATAAACTTTGAAAGAATAATTTGTATAGGTAATCACAAATAAACGATAAAGGGTACAGGAAGTTATGTGAATGCAACATAAAATTATTTTTACCAGTGCTTCCCATAATAAGACATTGTTTAATTTATTACAGGTTTATAAAGAATTTAATATTTTAAAATAAGATTTACATAATTTATTATAAATTAGAGGAAACATTTTAAAGTTGCACAGATGTTTATTCTAGATTTTAAGAGAAATAATTTCCAAATTTAAAATATTATGCTTTCCTAATTTTCTTACATAAGATATTTCAATGAACTAGATTTTCGTGTTTTAAACATGTTGGATAACTATGTACCTAGGACAATGTTAATTAATTTTCAGCAGTTGTAAGTAAGTAAGTAAAATGTTCCGTTAAATTAGTTGTAAGTTGTACAAATTGGCGACTTCAGTATCAAAAACTCCTTAATCATTAAAATTATATCAGTTACGTGTTTTGTGTAAGAAGTACCTATATAAATGTTTCAATTAGTTTACAGAAATATCAATCAGACTCTTTAACCAGTTTATTCCTAAATGAAATTCGCTATTTGTTTAAAATTGCATTAATTTTAGAGACAGACCCTTAAAATGATCAGGTGATAGCCTTAGCTGCACAATTGATGACAAGAGTGGTAACAGCAATGATTATGTGTTTTGTATTACCAGAATAAAACATAAAAGTAGGACAGTATGCATCATTAAGGACGTGGGAGAAAAAACACAAATGACATGTCCGTCGCCAACATTTGTTTGAAATGTACAGCTTAAAAAAAAAGAAGTTCTAGAAGAGTGTAACAAAGTTTCGCAATGTTCCGTGGTCGATTAAGCGCGCAAGCTTTCAGCTTCATTAGTTATCAATAATCAAAAGGGATTCTCTGCGTAAAATTCACGCAATATTATTATTATATCAATGTTGTTGATGTAAATTGGGCAGAAATCTGCAACAATTTCGTGAATTCCGGTAATTTTTACTTTTTCTAGCACACATGTACAATTTAATAGTAGGTAGAGAATGTATTGCATTCACCCAAAATAGATATCTAAGATGTCATCGGAAATACACGTTTTAAGGTCCATGTATCCAAAATAAAGTAAAATATGCGCGCGCGCGCGCGCGTGTGTGTGTGTGTATGTTTCTGTCCGTTCATTTGTCCATATGTCTGCGAACACTAAAAATCGAAAATTTAAAAACGAAAAGACGATAAAGTACACAGCTTGGAATTTAAGTTTGGCATCTTCCAAAGATGCGATAGGAAGATTTTGAGGAAAATTTCCCATCCCAAACAAAATTTTGATTTTTGTAAAAATAGCTCTAACAATTTTGATTAAAATACCACATATTAAAGATATTTACATATATTAAAATGTATGTGTGGTTTGAAGTTTACGGGAATAGCCTCTGAAGACCGTTTCTTTATGGATTAATTTTGCATAACTGGTAAACTGTAAGAGATAGACAAAAACTTGCTGCATAGTAAAAATCTAGATCTCTTGAAACTTACAATTTATGTCGTACACATTTGTTTCGTGTAATTGACTATTTCCTAGATATTCTTGTTATTGGTTTCAAGTTTAAAATAATTAAAACTTTTTTCGTGTGGGAATTTGTTAACTCTTGGCAACAGCTTTTAAAACTTTTGACTGTCGCTTTGGCTTAGTGTATTCCCTTATCTCCAATCTACTTATAAGGAAGTAATTAATACGACCATTTCAGCTATCTTTTGTTTATGTTGATTAGCACAAAGTAGAGAGGAGGATCAGTTTTTGTAAGAATAATCTGTTGCATAGGTAAATGGAACACATCAGATTTTTAAATTTGATCAAATTACACAGTTTTCTGATTTCTGAAGATGCTATGCTAATATGATGTTATATCAGCATGCACAGGGCTAAACGTATTTGTAGTAATTTTTCTTATTCCAAATAATGTTTATGCGTTTTTTCTGAGCAATTTTGCTATATGACAAGGATAACACAAAGAGCGCCATAATTTCATTCTTAGTAGCTTGCAATTATGCTCTGGTGTTTTATTTTGATTAGCTCATCGACGTTGTAGCGAGATTTGTTCGCAAGCAAAATTCAACAAACAATCGAATAACTGGTTTCTCCCTCATTATTATATTTGTGTTCTAAAATTTGAAAATTTTATAGCCGTTGGAAATGTGACTTGCCACCAAAGTTTTTTTGTGCTATTGCATTTATAATCAAATTTTGTATAAATTTGAAGTACACACACACACACACACACACACATATATATATATATATATATATATATATATATATATATATATATAGTTGTGACACTCTCATTATATAGACCACTCGCCTCTCACCTAGACGGCCGGGGTTCTATCCCAAGCGACCGCGTGTGAGATTTGTGGTGGACAAAGCGTCGCTGGGGCGGGTTTTCTCCGGGCACTCCGGTTTCCCCCGCCATTGCATTCCACCGGTGCTCCATCATCATTCATATATCATCAGTGTCACCGCCTGCGGTGCCATAAGTAGTTAAAGCGAGCATTAAACACTACCAAAAAAACTCTTATTATTAACGCTATAAGCATAATTCAATAAAAAATGTAGTTGTTATATATCGAATATTCTTGGCTTTGGCACTGTAGCAGTTCCTTCCCTTACACGCAATCGAACATCGGGGCTTCTGAGCATTTGCTTATGCACGAGAGGACACTCAGTTGAAAGTGCCCGCTTTATTTAACTTGAGAATCCCATATACTAAAGGTTTCAGAGATGCTTATTACCATATGTTCTATACTAGAATATCCTACAAAGCGTCTTTGTCTATGACTTCCCATTAAACATTATCATAATTTGTTGCAGTTGACCACCTCCAAAGCCTATAATGCTGTTTTATTTCGTTCTGACCCCAACGAGAATTAGGGAAGAGAGATGGTAAAGATTAGCCACATGCAATAAGGTGAGGAAGGGCGGAAGTAAGCAAATTAACTGACTCCCCTTGACTAACGAATACCTAAACCCCTTTAAGGGTCATTGCGTTTTAATACAATGTCTTTTCTGCAGCTTGCATCGCCTTCTTTATATAATATGTGATATGATACTTAATATACGAGACTTTTGCATAATAGCAAATGAAAATTTGGGAATATTTGAGTTTCATTATTAATGAAAAATATGTTTTTTAAAATGTTATTTTTACATTCTATCCATCTCACCCTGGATAAAAGTTTGCAAACAAATTATCTCACTGGATAATAAAATGCAAATGAAAACAGCCAAATCTCCTAAACTGTTAGCCCAGAGCTAACATTTCAAAGGATGTCCTCATGTATGGTCCATTATGCGATAAGATAAGAACTACTAAGTACATTCAAATGTAGTTATAACAAATTTCTTTGAAATTCATTTCATTTTATTAAAATGTCGTTAAAACGTGCATTTAATAATTTATAATAATCTTAAAGGGGAAAAAATTATAACTTTTAAATCTAATATGATGTCTAATTTTACTGGCATGTACGTACATAAACATAAGGAATGGATATGGAAGAAAACAAGTTCGAAATTGGCTATTAAAGTAACTTCATGCACTTTGTTCCATTACATTGCTAATGAACATACAATCTACATATTATACGATTATAAACACAAATACGGACCTTTTTCTAAAAACCTGATGTGTCCCAGTCTCATGACTGTCTCTACATCTCGATAACAAATTATTGTTTAAAAATTGGTTTTTTTACGCCCGAAAAAAAGCCATTGTCCTTCGCCGGGTTTGAATCAGCCACCTAGGCTATATGAGGCTGGTATAGTAAACACTACATCGCGGAGGGAGGCATTGTTAAAAAGCTTATTCTTCTATCTACTTCATACTAATCAAGATAAACGTTGGCAGAAATGGGCTTATTACTTGCTTTCTTCTAAGTAGAAGGAAAATAGGGGAGTACTCTAGGCTAAAGCGACAATCAAATATTTTAAAAGCCTTTGCTATATGACTGAAATCCGTTCTTTGCATGGCCAGGAGTTTATAAATTCCTGTATGAGAAAACTTAAGCATTTTAAAACTGAAACAAATAACAAGGAATATCTCAGAAATGGTCAACTCCACAAAAAAGATGTATGTGACATAAATTGTGTGTTTTAACGAGATCTACAATTTGTGTATTGAGTTTTTGTTTATCTGTTAGGGTTTACCAGTTATGCAAAATCCAGCAAGCCATAATGAAGAGTCTTCACAGGCTATTCCCATAAGATTCATATTTTAAATTTTATTTTCCTGTAAACATCTTTAATATACGTATGTTAAACAATATCGTTAGTCATTTTTTAGAAAATCAACATTTTCGAAAAATGTTTTACGGCTATTTTCATAACATTCATATTTTAAATGTTATTTTCATGTATATATCTTTAATATACGACATGATAATCAATATCGTTAGTCATTTTTGAGAAAATCAAAAAGTTCGAACACATTTCTGCATAAAGGATAGTTTGAGGTGGGGGAATTTTCCAGAAAATATTAGTTTCGTATCCTTGGAAAACACTAATTTTAAATGATTTTACCGATCATGTATTTTTACTAATCATTATTCACAGACATACGGGCACGCACACACACATACGCACGAAGATTTTTTCTAAAATTATTTTATACAGGGGACTCTAAAACTTGCATTATTCCGGTGAAGTCTCGGTATCGAATTTTCGGGTGTAGTGCAATACCTTCTCTATCTTGTACTATGTAGAGAAATTAAAAAGGCTTTCAATAATATTAAAGAGAATGTATAGTCTTTACACTAATCATTAGTATAGGAATATTAACTTGCTGACTAATGTATAATGTGATGTTTCTTGTGTATTTTGTGTATAATGTAGTGAATAATATTAAATATAATCATAAACATAATTTCTAAAGTGACAGGTAAACATGTAATAGCTCAAGAAAGCTGATTTTATGTAAATGCAAGAACTATAATAAAAGAAATGAAATGATAAACGTCAGATTCTGAATAGGTTATAGAGAATTGTATAAACTCTATTGTGAAGAATAATCTGGGGCGTACAGCGGTATAGCTTTGTACCTACCCCTCTTATTGTGTAGGGGTGCAGCCATTTAGGTCTATAATTACCAAATTACAACCAACTAAATGTGTGCTCCAATGGTAATAACATCTGCTCTGTAGACAAAGAGTTTCATAAAAAAAATAAAACACAAAGATTTCTTGAAGCTTGCCGCCCCAGACAAGAGAGACAGTAATTATACACCATTCAGACCCTTACATTTAAATACCTAGCAGACATATTTATGGTCATTCCCCACGCCTATATGTGTACGAGGTCTAACTCACCAGTCAGGAATGTTGAAGTGAATCTTCTTGGCACTCCCGCAGAGAAGATGCATAACGGAGTGTTTCAAGTAAACACAGGCCTTCCTCAATGAATCTCTAAGTGGGTAATTTCGGATGCGGTTGCTCACAGAGATTGAAATTCTCATGTTCGTCTCCTGAGAATACAGCTTCCCAATCTGCAAGGATACTCGCCACAGCTGCCACTCCTCAGCCTCTCAACCACTGTAATCCTCCGTGATCATTAATCACCAGAGGTCTGCAAGTAATCCATACCCTGCACCAACACTACACGATTGAATATATCGGTTTTCAATTTACCAACGTAGATCAGGGTGCATTTATAAATGAAATGCGGACAATGTGCTAATATATAAACTTAATTACGTTAATATAGTTCTAGCTTTATTATTGATATTTGTCTTTTTTTTTCAGTTTCCTGCGTAATATCTGTCACAATGCATCACACTTCACAAATACAGTGTTCTTCTGGTTGGCAAAATCTCTTGTTCTGGCAGTTCACAAATACAGTCTTCTTCTGGTTGGTGAAATCTCTTGTTCTGGCAGAACTTGTGGTAAAAAATGGCGTATTATTTATGGACGCTCTTTATCTGCTGTGCTTCTCAGCGTCCATTGGCCGTGAAAGACCGCTGAATTTTGCTCAGATGTCTCTCTCTCAGGCTTGAGGTTCTTTTACGTGCCGTAAATCTACGACACGGGCCCAACGGCTTTACTTCCCGAAGGAAACCATGCTAAGGATTTTTTCACCCGAAAAAAATTCATCGCACTCCACAGGGTTTGAACCCGCGACCTTGGGTATACAAAGTCAGCATGGTAACTATTACACCACGGAGGGCAACAGAACTTGTGGTGGAAGCCGTGTGTTGCTGCATATCGCATTACTAAGTGTCGAAGCTCTATTTTGTTTCCAGTTTTCCGTTGCAATAGCGTCGGTTGAATTGAAGTCGCTCCAGATAGTCCATAAGTATTTGGTGTGTATTCTCGTAGGCCGTCGTATTTGGCAGGAGTTTCTGCGTTCTGATGTCTTCTATGAAGAAAGTTTTTCGTCAAGGCGTTGGTCAATCTTGACAGTGCTGCCTTTCCGATTCTCAGGATTCACTTATGTAGCGTGCTTTCAGTTTTAGTTTGTTCCAGACTAATTGGATCTCATATGGCCGTTTTAAATAGTATCATTGCCGTCTTTGTGGAAAATCTTTTGGGTTATAATAAGGCGTATAATATGATCGGGTAATATTAGCTAGACTGAGTATTTGCATATAAATTCATGTTTTAGTGAAGGGTCATATTCAAGAATTTCTTAATATCTTTGCATTTCGAAAGAAGTATATTAAAATAAAAATAATTATATTTTGCACATATGGGTTGAGGCTTTTGGGAAAAAATGCATATTTTTCTTTTATTTCGCATATAATGCATATTTTGATATTTTTCACATTTTTACATTTCTTTTGTACAAATTTGCAACTCTATAAAACTAATGAAAAATGGGTTTAAACCCTGAGGAAGTACTGGCTCATATACATGCATGCAATAAGTAGAAAACGTGACAGCGAAAGTCATCAACGGCATGCGGAAAGATTTTTTCAAAAATTTAAATTTGTGATCACAATAATTCAGAATTTGCCTATGTGCAAAAAGTTGTGTCTGTGCTAAAGGGACGACCAGATTCTCTCTGAGGAACTCTCTAAAGTTCCATTTTTTAAATTTGCCCTACTGTGCTGAGATGAATGAACGTTGATTTTCAGTTATCAAGCTTGTATTGACAGATAAATGGCGCCCTTTCAGAACATTTGTAAAGGATCATTGTTGTGTATTGTAAATTAACTGTACAAAAATCTAAAAGCATGTTAATTGTTAAATATAACTAATTTTTCCAGCAAATTTTGATTTGAGTATTTTCTTCAAAACTTCTAAACTTTATTCCCTTTTATTTTACAAAATTACGTTCAACTTCTAGATTTTTTATCATAGTTTCAAAAAGTATTGCATAATTTTAATATTCATATCCAGCAGGACAATTTGATAACTGGCAAATGCTTGGCATAACATTAAATTCATTTTATTAAAATGTAGCATATCAGTGAATATTTCTCAGTAAAGGTAAGCAATCTTAGAAAGAATCCTAAAAGTCGTGCAATAGAACTTTAATTAACTAAATTTAAAGGCAATTTTGATCTATTGGTATATTTAAATGCACATTTTCATTACTTTTAGTGCATATTCATAATAATTTTGGGAATTTTTAATGGGTCTAAATCCTGGGCCTAGAAATGATCCAAGATAGTTACAAAAATCAAAAGGTTACTTTAATAATTAACAACTTAAGTTTGAACTTTAAATTAGAAAATCTGGAATGTTTGATGGAGTTCAGCTGTCAGCTTGCTGCTCCACTGGCAGGTGGTGAGTTCTTTCTCAGAGTATGTGTGGGTGTGGTGAGAAATAACAGCAGATAACTGTTCTGAGAATTTTTAATGGTTCTGTTAATTGATCTGCTTGGGAGGAGTTGTCGATTGTTTTGAGATGAATAATAAACTATTCTTGAATCTAAACATGAGGAATTATAACTGCATCGTATTAAATCCGCTAACTTCCGGGATATTAAATTCATAATGTAGGCAAATTTGCTTCCGTAATAAAGTACGTGATAATTAAATACGTGACTCGTTAAACTGCTATTCGACGCATCTGTCCACAATCACTGCTAAATGGCTGATTAGCCCAGCGCTACGTTACGATCACGAAGCGCAAGAAGCTGTGACTTGAAGTATAGAATGCGTCAGTCAGAGCGACAGGTGTCAAAGTAACTAAATCTTCGAAATACATTAAAAGTTCTGCCTAACCAGTAGTAGCAGTTAAGTCCTCTCACTCCTCTTTTTTTTTTTTTTAAGTACAGTTCCGGAGTCTGGTCGGGACTCCGGCGCTGTATTCTTTTTTCTTATTCCTCTTTTTTTTCCCCTTTTTCCCTAAATTTCCTTTGTTTACCGTTTTCTGTTTGATGACAAATACACATACATGTACATATTCACAAAAACACAAGGCGGGACTCGAACTCACGATGCCCTACGCCACAAAGCCTCTGGGAAGCATAGGGCCTTAATAAACGCACGCTAGCGTATTCTGTTCCTTGACAATGCCTTAATTTCCTTCCAACTCTTTCCTAAAGCTTCTGCCTCTTTCTTATCTGTGCTGTACCATATAATTCTTGGTCTAATGTTGTAGTTGATCCTTAGGGTTCCGATCGTAGCTTTACTACCATCCTCTCTCCCCATCACGTGTCCAATCCATTTCCATATCCTATATTTCACCTCTTTCCCAATTTGGTTAGTTATTTTCAACAGGACCTTATTTGAAATTCCCATGATTATTCTCAGAAGTCTATTAATAAATTTCTTAGCAATTGAGCTTTCCAAGTTTCACATTCATATAAGACAGATTTCACGCCTAACCAAATTACCCCTTTATAGTTGAAATGTTCTAATATAACAAAGTTTTACACGTTATTATTAATACCTGAGACACATTTGCTATTCTCCTTGACTACTCAGTTCACAGTATTACTGTACTTTGATAAATTTTATAAATGATTTAAGTGCGTAAACACACTGACTTTCCAGGAATTTGTCTTGAGATCAGCGAAGTTTCTGTTTCCTTGGAATTTAATAACCTTCACCTAAGACTTTCTACCTAATTGCTTCGCCAACGGTAATCTTTATTAACGGCTTCTTAAAACAATGGTGCATGTTTTCATTATTCGTTGATTTTAATATATAAGTTTACCTTACATTTATTTCTGTGTAGTTTCTTTATAAAATAATTATTAATTCAACACGACTACAATTCCAGCATCATGTTTATGAAAATGCAATAACTGATCAAGGAGTGACATTTTGTAAATATTTTCTTTATAATCATTTAACTACTATATTCTTTG
Organism: Hymenopus coronatus; assembly: GCA_030762935.1. Lineage (NCBI taxonomy): Eukaryota > Metazoa > Arthropoda > Insecta > Mantodea > Hymenopodidae > Hymenopus > Hymenopus coronatus. The sequence goes on from CM060881.1 coordinate 100,012,225, forward strand.
TGTATGTTTAAAATTAAATGGCAGAGCTGTTTAAGAATAAAATAAAAGAATATTCTTGATACACAGTGTATGACTAAGCAGTAACACTACATATTTATACAAATTTCAGCATAATACGACTTATTACGGATTTTTTAACAAATTGTAATAGAAAATTATAGAAAGTTGGAGAGGGCGCATTTAACCCCACACACTGTTAGCAGAGTTACGTCGCATGCATTTACTCATGGCAGTCGCAAACAAACCTCGCTAATGGTTGATTACTTTGGAACATGCCATTGCGAACAGCCGTGAGTGAGTGAAGGGAAATGCTTCATGCACTCTCATGTGTAACTAACCACAGGCACAAAACGAAGGAGGTGGGGTAAAACGATAAAAGATGATGTTCTTATCTCGTAAGAGAAGCGATAGGACTTCGCTGGTTCCTTATAAGTAGGAGGGAAATAAGGGAATACAATAGGTTAAAGCGAAAGTCAAATCTTTTAAAAATTGTCGTTATATGAATACAACTGAAATTCGGGTCTGTTTTGCATATCCGGGTGCAAAACAAGAGATGAAACAAAAGTTGATTTCCCGGTCAAGAAAAGTTTAAGTAGTTTAAAAGTCATACCAATAACAACATATATCTCGGAAAAAAAGTATATGACATGATTTGTGTGTTTTAACGAATTCTAATTTTCTTTGTGTAGTAAGTTTTTGTCTATCTCTCACGGTTCCTGAGTTGCTACAAAAGCCATCCAGAATAAATAGGTCTTCATTTCGTTTGACTTGAAAATATCTTCAATATATGACATTTTAATAAAAATTGTTAGGCCCATTTTTAAAAATATCAAAATGTACGAAAAATGTTCCATGCAAACGGTAGCTGGGCGGGGGGGTTCTTGAAAATCTTCGTGTCACATCCTTGGAGGATACTGAAATTAAATACCAACTTGGGTGGGGGGTCCAAGAGATCTCAAAACATGTGTTTCCGGTGAAATCTCGATATCGCATTTTTGGGTGCAATACAATACCCTCCGCAGCTACTGTGTACATAGCACATAAGTGCTAGAGAAGGTAAAATGTGTAAGAAAACTTTATGCCAACGGTTTTATAATTAATTTTAAAGAAGATAAACATAAGCTTTTGCAAGAATAGATAAAAATGAACAATCGTCTGTGGAATACGCCATGAAAATATCACTTCTTAATTAATGCATCGAATGAAAAAATGTAGAGTAAAATATACTACAATTAGTTAGAATTGGTACATATACGACATTCGCAACTTAGTTTCCTCTCCTTAATAAAGGCCTAAACCACAGGAACTCTGCCTAGTCTAGACATGACTCTGCATAACCTACAATTCAACATGACGAATGATATTGTTTGGTGCCATGCAGGGCTAACTGTAAGCCTATGACAGGCACATTCCTGTAGATGCAAGATAACCCATTTTGTTAGTCTTAGAAGAAACAGACTATGAATCCACATGCATTTGCAATATTACACCTGAACTTAACATCGGTTTATATACATGTACATAAATTACCTTAGACTAGCTGGCTGCTCGATGTTGCAACAATAGCTTTTTAAAGTCCAACTCGAGTGAAACCTACACTTTCTTTGTGAAATTAACTGTTTTTACTTCGTCTACTCGTACTAAGTATATAGTGTATAGAGAAGGTATTGCACCCAAAAATGCGATACCAAGATTTCACCGGAAATACCAGTTTGGCACCCCCTGAATCCAAAAAGAAAGAATTTTTAGAAAAATGTCCGTGTGTGTGTGAGTGTGTATGTGGGCAGCATAGCTCAAAAACGAAAGTCCGTTAAATACAAAATTTGATATTTAAGTTTAGTATCTGCCAAAGATGCGACACAAAGATTTTAAAGAAGGTAGCCCACCCCAACTACCCTTTACATGGGAAAATGTTCGACTTTATCATGTTTTGTGTCGTTAATATTTTTAATTAATATTGATAGTTTCAAATATGAATTTGGTAATGATTATTGATCATAAGGGTTAATAATATTAAGATTTGGCGGTTGTGACAACTTGTTGCTCCCGTTACACAACTGCATCGCGGATGGTGTCACAAGGCGCTATGCCTTGAATTTGGCGTTTCAGACATAACATTTTTTTTGGCAACGGGTATATATTGTATATACTTGTATGTGCTTCAGAAAGTAAAAATGAACTCCGTTATGTTTCATCATATTCTATGTCATCTGCAACAGTTTTGGACTCGCAAGGTAAATGTTAATATGTATATTTGTTTAAGCTGTAGTTGCTAGCTGGGCACGTGTTTAGCTGAGGTCATATAAGAAGGCAACACCCACAAGGTTCGTTTGTTGATGCGAGTTGTTCTAACAACCGGTTTACTAATTGCAGTGCTTTGGCCACTAGTAGCCTCAAGTAAGTGGGAAGTCAACTGCAGAGATGATTAATTGGTGCACATACGTGTAAAACGATTTGTGTGTGCATGTATGTGCGTTTGTTTACTTTATATGATTAACTACTGCAAATCAACTACTTTACTACCTTGAAATGTCGTTATGAGCAATCGGAAAATTGGTTTCTTGAATCTCACAAGCTTATATAGCATATATTTCCTAACAAGTAACCTGAAATATAGACGAGTATTATTTAAAAAAAAGAAAAAGGAAACTAATTAGGATGATTAAAATATTAAAATGGCTTCATTTTTGTGCAAATCCAATATTCATTAAATAACCGTAAAATATATCAATGAAATATATAGCTACAGTAGAGTGCAGGGAAAATTTTCGGTACTTTTTGGTTTCTTGTCCTACGATTTTCTTTATTTAATGATGGTAGAACTCACAATAATCAATCCTGATCGAGTCAGTCTCTCGTTGGTTAGAATTCAAGACAGAGACATGCGCATTACTCTACGAACAAAGGTCTCGCTTAGGGTGACAGCGAAAGGATAGGAGTGTGGAAACATTTCAATGATATGGCTGGAGCTTGATTCTCAACTATGGTCCACACCATCCCCTGGGTAAGTCCGTCTTGTATTGGTTTGGTGTCAAATGTTTGATACTCAAATATTAACCTATGAAAACAGATCAGTTAAAGGCTCAAGAGCGAAATAAAAAAATTATAACCATTGAGGTGCTAGAAACAGGGAAGGGATGGGGTATAAGCGTCACAGAGGCGATCTAGTGTTTCTTACCAACATTATATCAGCATAATTCCATGAAGTTCGACTGTACGTTTCAAAGTGTTAAATGGTTCTCGCGAAGTCAAACCGCAATGTAGACATAATTAGAATCACATAACATACATTTATCTCTTTATTTTAGATCGTCAGGAGGCGTCTCTGAATTAAAATAAATAAAGAAGAGATTGCGCACACGTCAAATACGAGGCAGTTGAGCCATCTGGTAATTCTAATAGTTGGGAGTAAAATCAAATTTAAATAAGCTATATAATAGAACTGCGACTCAAACCATGGATCCTCGGCTCTCCATGTAGACTCACTAAAGCAAAAGGCCCAACTGCCCCCTATTTGACCTGTGAAGATAAACTCCTCTTGCGTTAAAGGAGTTGCAGAACGGATTTATTCAAGTTAAACCGGCCAATGTGGAACTGGTGACAGCGGGAGACGGCGGGTCGCTCTTACTGAGATGGGCAAAACGAAGGTCGCTCTTGCCAGTTCTCCGTTGTTGTGGGGTTTAACTTTTATTAGGCCCGTTGAGTTCTGCAAATATTTTAACGCAAGACGGGGTATCTGTACACGTCAAATACGGGGCAGTTGCGCTATCTGATATGTATGAATGCTGAAAACTGCAGAACTTCACTATAAATGGTGGAATTCCAAATTCTTCTATTAGACTCATATAAACACAGACTTCCAGACTTCATTTTTGTGTATTAGTATACAGCTAACTGTATTAGCCAAAGCGGATTATTTTGTGTCGAATCTCTTTCGAGCTATGTGACTTATGGAAACAGAATACGCCAAGATCTCCCAAAATAGACAATATGTATAGCAAACTGTACAAGATCTATGTAATCTTTTTTGTTTGAGTTTTATAAATTCACTGTACATAACGTGTTGTGTTTCACTTTCTTTCTTCCCTTCTTTCTTTTTTGTTATGCATATTTACTGTCCTTTATTATAAACGAAATATTATATTTTCTGTCATTCTTCTGTATATCAGACGTCTTTTTTTTTAGTCTTTTCGGTTATATCATAATGTAAATGCTGTATTTTAATAACCATAAGCCAAATTAATGTAATAATAAAGAAAAGAAAAATAGGGGAGAGTTAAAAAAATGCTACTCATGGCACACAGCATATACTGTGTGACCAGTGAAATACAGCAATTTGGAGCAGCAGTTCTAACTCTCTTTCTTTGTTAACTCTCTCAGAGTTACTCGCTCTAATACATTATGCTCTGAAATAAAATGTTCACGTCTACTTAAGCAGAAGTATATGCAATTAGTATATGCAAAACTGAATATTATGTTTGAATTCTATTGGGAAATTTCACTGATTCGATAAAAATGGGTGAATAAAATATTACCTTTCTATGTAAATACTACCCGTAAGACTTATTTTTATTTCGGCATATATTCTATGGAATTAATATTTCACAACTTAAAAGTATGACATAATGATTATTTTTCTATAGAACAAATTTTCCAAATGCCTAATTTTATTGTTGATTAATTACTATGGCTTAGTCGGCGGGGGAGGTAATAGCAAAATATAATTGCAATTCTAATTGTGCATTTAATTTATGAATATAAAATCTATTTTTTTTAAATATTGCAACTCACGATTCATTAATAATTATCATTTTAATTTATACAAACCGTTTTAAAAATGGATCCCTGTACATAACGCCCTTAATATGTTTCTGGATAGACTAATATATTACGTAGAGGCGTAGCCAAGAGGGAGGGGTTTGGGTTGTAACACCCTTTCTAAAAATTGTAAGAGGTAATAGAAAAATATAATGGCAATTCTGCACTGCATTTAAGAATATAAAATCGAGATTTTAATGTTTCTATTCAGGATTAATTCATACTTGGCATTTATTGAGACACATTTTTAAATGGAACCCTTGCATAAGCCATCTTAATTTGTTTCTGACTAGTTATTGTACGATTGCATTAATGTTTTTTTTTTCGTTTAAAGTAATTCTTAATTCATGGCAATACTTTTAATTTTACAGCTAACTTACTTTAATTTAAACTGTTTTAAATAAAACCGCGGGTTTGAATATGTAGGTATAATAGGAGTTGGTATAGTAATTAATGTATTTTGATTATCTAAAAATGAAAATAAAGCACAGTCTATAAACGTTTCACCTGATATCCCCACCGAAAAATTAAAAATAATGTACAAATTACACTCTTATTATTAAAAATTAATAATCTTAATCTTTTCAATATAAAACGCGTTTCTCTGATTTTCCTGGATCTTTCAGGTCTATGGTAAACCTGTTGATATAATTCAACAACCTATTTTTCCAACAAAACAATTATAACTAATCGATTTAAATGAGATGGAGAAAATCAGGAACTTATTTTTAAACCTTAGGGGAGAATTATATTTACGAAAATGAGGCATTCGTTTCATCCATGGGTTCTCTTGCTTACAATAAGACAACTGGCTCTTGTGACAAACAAGGCCGACTTCCCCTGCTTATTTATCTTCCTGAAGCACATTCTACAAAGGGAAGAGAAAGGAACACACACGCAGTATAGGAACAAGAATAATGGCGAACACGTGGGAAGGCGACGCATGTTTGCTTCGCGTCATATACTTTACTATAAAGTGGGGACGGCAGCAATATTGCACCCAGGGGCTCTCAAGCATATGTAAAACATCCGCAGAAAGGAAACAAGGCAGGTAAACAAATCATATGTAAATAAAAACTTAACCACTCATTTTTAACTCTCACATAATTGCTTTGAGAGGAACAAAAACTATCTACAGACAGATAAAAAGGTGTGTTCCATTCACACGAGTTCCTTTAGGGGTTTCACAAACAAACTTTCCATACAAAAGATTATTCCTGTATTCACATCATGTAATCGAGATAAACAATATAAAATGTATGTTATTACTTGCTTCTTTATAAGTACATAGAAAGGAAATAAGGAAATACACTAGGCTAAGCGATAGTCAAATCTTTTAAAAGCTGATCGCTATGTCAAACAATTTACATTCGGTTTTCTTTGCTTACCAGGAGTAAAACAAAAGAGAGATGGAACGAAAGATGACTTCCACTTTTGAGAAACTTGTAAATAGCTAAAACTGAAACTACAAGGAGCATCTTGGAGACGGACAACTATATCAAAAAAGAAAGAAAGAAAAAAAAAAAAGCATATGACAAATGTTTTAAAGAGATCTCTTACGGTTTACCAGAATGAAGAGCTCTCAGAGGCTATTCCTAGAAATTTCAAGACATACATTTCGTTTGTCATGAAAAAATCTTAAATATTTCGATACGTACATTACATAGTCCGCTTTCTCTCCCCGTGTTTAGGACTGACATCCCCTTAGGACTTACAAGCGGGTGTTTAGGGTTCAGAATGAAGAACCGGAACGAGTGGCCGGCCTGTGGCCAGGCATGAGCGTGAAGAACTGGATGATATGAAATGAAATCGAAATGGATGATAGAATTTTTTTAAACAAAATTGAGTGTTTAACGTCCTTTTTACTTCTTTGGCACCGCAGGCGATGATATTGATGATACATGGGACGAAGATGGAGCACTGGTGGAATGCGATGGCGGGGGAAACCTGAGAACCTGGAGATAACCCGCCCCTGCGCCGCTTTGTCCACTGCAAATCCAACATGCGGTAGCTCGGGATCCAACCGAGGCCGCTTTAGGTGCGAGGCGAGGGGCCCATCTCTCTGCCACAGCGCTTCCGCATAATAAACAAATGGTATTTTAATCGAAATCGTTAGACACTTTTTAGAATATAAACATTTTTGAAAAATGTTCCATGTAAGGGGTTATTACGGTGGGGGAGAGATGATTTTTGTGTTGCACCCTTGGAAGATACTGAAACTTAAATACCAACTTTGCTAATTAACCAACTTTTCATTATTGAGCTATGCTGCCCACAGCCCTCCCCCTCCCACACACACATGGACATGTTTCTAAAAACCTTTTTATTTTCTTTTTTTCAGCGTCTGAATATATACATTTCCGATGACGTCTCGCAACAAATATAATACCTTCGGTGAAACACAATACCTTCTCTGTCTACTATGTACATATGTACTAGAGAAAGTAAATAAAAACAAAAAATCTTATATGTACCATTCACATGACTTTCTCTACATCTCTGCAACAAATTATTGTTAAAAAACTTAGCCTTCTAATTTACTTCATGCTAATTGAGAAAACATTAGCAGAAATAGTCTTATTACTTGCTTCCTTGTAAGTAGAAGTGAAATAAAGGTATACCATAGGTTAAAGTGATAGCCAAAAGCTGGTTGCCATATGACTGAAGTTCCTTTGTTTGTATGGACAGGAGTTGACAAATTCTTGTATGAGAAAAGTATAAGTATGTCTAAGCAGAAATCAAGAACAAGGAATGTCTCAAAAACGAGAACTCTACGAAAAAATGTATATAACATAAATTGTGTGTTTTAACGTGCTCTACATTTTTCGTGTAGTAAGTTTTGGTCCATCTCTTACGGTTTAGCAGTTATTCAAAATTCCGTAAAATCCATCCAGAATAAAGTGCTCTTCAGAGCTATTCCTAGAAAATTCAAGATATACACTTTGTTTGTCAGGTAACTAGCTTTAATATACGATATTTTAATCAAAATCGTTAAAGCCATTTTTGAGAAAATCAGAATTTTCAAAAAGAAGCTCCATTTAAGGGTAGTTGGGGGTGGGAGGATTTTTCTGAAAATCTTCGTGTCGCATCCCTGGAAGATACTAAACTTAAATACCGAGTTTGATATTTTACCGACTTTTCAATTTTGAGTTATGGTGTTCACAGACACATGGACACAAAGGTGCCCTGAAACGTATATTTCCGGTGAAATCTCGGTATAGAATTTTGGGTGGAGTGCAATACCTTCTCTATACACTATGTACATAGTGCGTATAGAGAAAGTAAAAATAAAAAGCCAGCGAAACAACTAGAGAGACCACTCGGCTTTTACCTGGTTCGGTCTCGATCCCACGGAAGATCCACCATTTCTGGTAGATATAGCGGCGTCGAAAAAGGTTTCTTCGGTTTTGCCTGCCATTTATTCCATCGATTGCTGCACAATCATATATCCTTTCAATTCAATTTCACTGTAATTTCATATCATCCACTTCCTCACCCTCATTTCTGGAATCGAACTCGTCACTCCTTCTAGCTCCTCTTTGACTCAGAGTCCGATTGCTCCTTAATAGGTGTCTGACACTAGGCGCTCTATTGTAATTCTTGGGGGATGTAAAGGCTTTACAGTGGTGGGAGAACACCTCACACACTGCGACCTATTACGGAAGTGCGACCTAACTATCGTGTGTTAACACCTATAGGAGGTTATTGGCTGATAGGCCACAATTACGCGGACGTCCTAACTGGGGCGCCAGTAGTGCCAAGTAGCCGCCAACACCACGCACACTAGTGTTGGCAAGCCAACCGTACCAAACCCGAGAGGACCGCGATCACAACGCCACCCCAACGCCGAGAAAGAAGAACAATTCTATAAAATTTAGTTGTCAATAAACTTCATGAATCATTTAAACTAACTTTTTTCATGAGAAAAAAGGGGCAAAATTTTCTCCTGAGACATGTTTTTTACAATAAGATGGAATCGCTGAAATTTAATCACAAGCAATTACTATAGGAATATGACGAATTTAATGATAAAATGGTATTAGTTTAAACTATCAGGTGTAGCTAATTCAAATAAGTTAATTAAAGCTTCACCATTAAGTAGAAAAACAGAAACAAAATGGAAAATGTCTGCTAAACGAATACAATCCGCGTATAAAGTTTGCTTTTTCAATTCTTTTCTCCATCTCACTTTTGAACAATTGATATTTTTGTCGACAAGTTAGAAAACTTTGACTCTTGCTCCTAAAATGTCTGTAAATTGGAGCCACAAACATGGAATAGTACTTTAGCTAAATGATATATTCAACCATGCATTGGTCAAATTCTACATCCGAAATTAAATTAAATTTATTGGGGGGGACGCAAATTTGCCCTGATCGCAACGGAGATAATAATGACGTTGTAATCTAATATGAATATATGAAGCTTTTTGTAGATAGCATACATTGTAATCATGTTAAATGTGTTACATATGGCTTCACGGGATGGCAATTGAGTTAAATGGATTTCTCCGATTCCAATCTTACTGGGTTGCTATCCCGTGAAGTCACCGCCGAGATAGCTTAAAATCTTTAATGTTAAGTTTGGTCTCTCCTCTTTCAGTGTCGGGTTTGTTGCTCTTCTTGTCTTTCAAGCTGGTGAAACGGAAGTAACTGGTTTTAACTAGTCAATTAAGATAACCCTAACCCTATTAAGTCACATCGTTTGCCATTGTAATATTCGATGTCAAGATTGCACTAGAGATATATGTTTTCAGGTCCCCTGAATTAAAAAAAAATAGTTAAAGGTCCGCACGTGCATGAATGTGTGTGTGTGTGTGTGTGTGTGTGAATAGCATAACTTAAAAACAAAATTCCCCTAAAATACCAACTTGATATTTAAGTTTAGCATCTTCAAAAGTTTATGAGATCCCTCACTCCCATACTATGCTTTAATTTTTTTAAATTTTGACTTTCTCAAAAGTAGTCTAAAAACTTTAATTAAAAATTCACATATTTAATATATTTTATTGAAAATGAAATTATATCTTGACTTTTCTTACAGTTTAGCTGTGTTTTTGTAACTGGTAAACCTTAGAATATAGACAAAAACTCACAAAATATGTAGACCTCGTTGAAATACACAAACACAAGGTACAGATAAATCTTTTTTGTAGAGTTAACGGTTTCCAAGATATTCCTTTTTGTTGTTAAAATACATAAAATGTATCAAGTATGACCTCGTCATTGGTTTCTTATCTCTTTTGAATTACTTCTGGTCATGCAAAGAAACCCGAATTTAAATCCCAATCGCATTGAAATTTGCTTTGCACGTTAGCTCATTGTATTCCCTTATATCCATTTCTATCCTGTTTATATCGCTTAGCATGATATAAATACAAAAATAATCTTCTGTAAGACCAGTTTTGGGGGCAGGTCATGTGAATGGAACACATCAGATTTTTTTTTTTTTTTTTTTTTTTTTTCCAGATTTAAATTAAGCAAGTAAGAAAGTAATATAACAAATAATTCCAAATGACACTCAAAGAGAATTGTGCAACCATTGTGCTATTCACACTGACATTTCAAGCGATTTAAATCCTTATAGGTCGTGAATAAGGAAGAACACTGCTATAGACACAATAGTGATGCGGATATTGCAGTGTCCATCTTCTTCACAGGAACAATGAAGGAAGATCATTACAGGAACGCAAGAGTATTATAACCACAGCAGGAGTCTTCAGACACGTTCAGTATTAACTCTCCAAACAAGGGAGCACCGCTAATGGTAAATATAGTTTCGGAAAATAATTACAGGACAGCATTGTCCTGAGATGCTAGAGGGACAAGCTGTGTTATTGTTGCAATGTACGATACCTCAATATAATGGAAGGCGTACTTCCCTGATACTGTCTAGGCCTTCTCATCAGAGTTGCAGCCTGCGGTGTACCTAGGTATGTTTGGCCAGCAAGTAATTGACCAACTCATACTTCAATATAACTGTGACTTTCTTGAAAATCACTAATGTTTCTTGTTTCCGTTATACCTCTGGTTAAACAGCATCAGCAAGTAAGCCAATGTTAAAAATCCTACTGAAATAACCAGTATGTTTCTCTATTCAAGATTGTGCATAACTGACTAATTATTGCACTCGTGGAACAATAACTATGACATATTACCTATAACAATGATGTAATACCGATAGTTCAAGTTGCTGTGGCTTGTGGAGTGAAGATGAAACTATTTGTGATATTCTTTTCTCTGAGAAACGTAGCAGCATTTGTTCAATTTTACTCAATTCACCCCTCACCAACCAAACCAATTCACCTCTCGTCAGCCAAACTAATTCGCCCCTCACCAATCAAAACATCTGTACATTGTTATATTTACAATTATCAAGATCTGATAGAAACCTACATCACAATCTGTAACACTTCTTTTTCTTCTTTATTTTATATAGGTTATCAAACTGTTTTTCTTCACGGTTTATCCCGGAGAATCCAAAATGTTGACTGCAGATCTTCTGTCCCTATTTTCTGCGGCCTTCCAAGTGACTTCATATTCCAGGTTATCTTTCATTCTTTTAATATGATTATTTCAATTTTTTCATTCACAAATTTATTAATATCAATTATTTCACACATCTTTATTTTTTATCCCATCACTTCCAGTCTATCCCTATTATCAATCTTAAAGTATTCATTTCCAGTGTTTGATATAACATCTATATATATTTTCGTGACATCTCGGGTTTTGGCTGCATATGGTCCAACTGTATTTGACGTGTACAGATACTGCTTGGTGCGTTAAAAGAGTTGCTGAAATCAACGGAGCTTTTACAAGTTAAAGCCCGTAATCCACTGGCAGGTTTTAGCTTGAAAGAGCCCCGTTGACTTCTGCAAATATTTTAACGCACCAAGGAATATTTGCATACATAAAATACGGGTCAGTTGGGCCGCCTTCTATACTAAGATACTTATTTTTTCCTTCTATACTAAGAAAGATAGTTTTCCAGGTTACATCTCTTAAACATCCTGATATATTCAAACACCATTATTTGCACAATTACTGTCCTTCCATTTCTAACTTAATTCTTACCGGCTCCTTGGATATATCGTTTCAATTTTCTCTGTTAAGACTGTCAGTTCACCCTGAAGACGAGGAAGATGCACTTCTTCGAAACGTTGGTGTCAAGCCAAGTTTTTACCTGGCTAGAAGCCCGAGAAGATTTTGAATTAGTCTTCCATTGTTTTGTACTAGCCACACCTGTTCACTTATCTCCTAAGAATGGGATGCATGCAACTGAACAGTCTTGGTTACTAGTTTAACAACCGGGTAATAACAAATGAAACTAAGATAGAGATAGATAGATAGAGAGAGAAAGAGAGAGAAGATTATGAAGACGCTTTTACTTATGTCAGATACGGATGCCAAATTATTAATGATTTATGTGTTACAAGTTGTAACGTTAAAAGTGCATTACAATTATATTCACTCGTGGATGATCTTAATAGACGTCCAACCCGTGAAAACTATCACACGAACTATATTCTTTCTTTCGCAATTGCCAAGCTTATACACTTGCTGCACAAATTACTATTGCAGAAAGGTTAACAATTCTATAATGTCATTAAAACTTCGCATTTAGCCACCATAACGCACTATTTACTTTAATGTTCAATCACTTTATGGTCAATAACGTTCCTTTTTATTCTCTCTCTCTACTCCTTATTTCGTTCAAATGTTCGATATTATGTGTTCACAATACATGACGACTTGAAGCCTCTTGAATAAAATATAAAATATCCGTCCGTTTTTATCTGAAATATAGACATAAACTTGGAATTTTAGTCAGTATCAACCAATGCTGTGACACAAAGGTTTTAAAGAAAATCCTCTCTCACCCAAATTAACCCTTTACATTGAAAATGCTTCGTTGTTTTTGTTTTGTCACAACTGGCTAACAATTTTGAGTTAAATACCATAATTTTAAGAATCTTTATATGGCCAACACGAGTAGAATGTACTTTTGAATTTTCTGGGAATTGATTGTGAAATGTTCTTCATTCGGAAAGAATTTTATTAATGTTGTATAACTTGTAAAAGACAACTTAATAACAAATATAGATCTCGTTAAAATACACAATTAATGTAAATTTTTTTTGAAACCCACTTCAGTATAAATTACCCTTAATTAATAAAGGTTTATTAAACTTAATATCAAGTATAGCATTGTGAAGACCTTTTATTATCTTCTTGTAATAAAGTAAACAACCTAATAAAATAGTAAAAGCTAATCCTTGTATGGCATGACTACGTATATTTTCTAATAATCCGTGATGACTTCATGTAATAGTGTGCGGGTAGCGTGTCGCGAGTTCGAATATCGCCTAGTCAATTACCCGGATGCGATTTTTTTTTCTGGGGTACCCTTATCTTGAGAAGACGGATGTCGAGTGACTTTAAGCTCCATGGTCATTTGAGAATTGTTTCTTTTACTGTCCGATATGACCAACCAGGTTAAAGGATGTTAAGCTGAAAAAATGTAATATACTTACATTTCTCAATATTCATTATTAGTGTCAATCATCCAGTCAACCAATACTTCTATTGGACTGCAATTGGACATAAATTATATTGAACTTATAAATATTTTCATTTCATAGTTATTAATTTGATTATTTCTCTCCTTTAAGGATTAACCACCCCACTGTAGGATTTATGCCTCCAAGGACTAACAATCCAATGCATTGTGAGTAGGCTGTCGAGGAGCAAGCAAACTACAGATCATAGCATAGCCATGATGGGTGATCAACCCAATGCCTCGAATGGTGCGAGGAAGAAGGAAATTAAATGCACATTGTGTTGAAAGGGATAATAGGAAAATTTGCGGATCAAATTATCCAACCCAGTATTCGGCTAGCCACAGAAAAAAAAAAAAAAAACAACGGCAAAGCCCCAGGGCTCCACCTCGGTAGCTTGCTTATTATATAGTTTCCCAAAATCAATAACATCCATATGACATTCGAATCCTTGAAGCTGACAAATGGACATCTTTATCAATAAATACATTAACACAATTTAAAATGCATAGGAAGATGTAATCCGAAGTGCAAAGTTCATTATTTCTTTGTTTCTCGTGGCCATGAAAGATGGAACTTCAAAGCCAGCGTACCGATCTACTTATTACATTTTCTACCATGCACATACAATATACGTAGTATGTAGAGAAGAATAGTATTCTACTCGATACCGAGTTTACAATAGAATCATGTTTTGAGGTCTCTTGAATCAAAGATGTATTGTTAGAAAATGATCCCTGTGTGTGTATTGTGAACAGTATAGCTGAAAACATAAAAATCGGTTAATTACCAAATTTGATATCGAAGTTCACCATTTTTAAAGGATAGGTAAGAAGATTTTCAAGAAAACCCCCAAATAAAATACGCATTAAGGATAGTTTTATTTGAATAAAATGTCTTATTCTGGATGAAAGGTACATTTTCAAATTTCAGGGAATAGCCTATGAAGTGCTGTTCATTATGGATTACTTTTGTATAACTGGTAAGCCATAAGAGATATGGAAAATCTTTCTACACAAAAAAATGTTAAAACATCTTTTATTTTTGTGAAATTAACCGGCTCAAACATATTCCTAGTTATTGGTTTCAATTTTAAGATACTTATGTATCTCAAATGGGACATCATTTTCACCTTTGCTTCTTCTACTCAAGGGAAGAGAATACCAATTCACCACACAGCGACCAGCTCTTTAAAATTTTGACTATCGCTTTAGCCTAGTGTATCGTGTTCACTAATCTCGGTATCTACAAGAAAGTATGGAATGAACGTATTTCTGCAAATGTTTGTATGTATATATGCGAAGTATACAGATAAATTAGCTTTTGTAGAATATTATTTTTTTCTCACAAGCCATGTGTAGGGCAGGAGTTGCATAGGAAGAATCAATGCTGTAGCCGGGGTTTGAACCACGAAATGATCTCAGCTTGTGTGAGAAAAAATTAATCAACATTAATTTACTTAATAGTTGGTTAACTATGAAGCCCGGTACTTAAAGTTATGGGACATTGTAAGTCACCATTGGGGTATGCCATCTCAAAATAATTTGAGAACTCAATGGAGAACTCAATGATGTGCTGGCATGTTGCCACGATAGCTCAGTGGTTAGAGCAACCTGATAGAGACCGGGAGTTCCGTGGTTCATTGAGTATTGCAGTTTGACTCTGCCAATCCATTTTGAAGAATAGTTTATTGCAGATTAGAGAGACGAACTGTGAGTATAACACATCAGATTTTGTGAAGTTATGTGTGCGTAACACACAAGCTTTTTATTTTAGTGTTACTTTTTATGCAGCCCCATTGACTTGTACGGTTATATTGGGAACCTTTACTTGAAAAGCAATTGATAGTATCAGATGGTTGGCTTGGGATTTTAACACTAAACATACTCATATTCATGCTTCCAGACTATGCGGAGGTAGGGAATGATTCTAAATCAGGTAAAATATCTTAGGCGGGAACCAATTTTGACACCTCTGCGTTGAGAAGCCAGAACGCTACTCCAGTTTGGAGGTAGTCTCAATTCGTTTTCGTACTACAATACTTCTCTTTTTACAAGCTTTATTTTCACAACTCGAAACCATCTTCTCTATCGTCAGGATATTAAACACTTTCAATCTTCTCGTCATTTACCAATTAAAATTAAAAATTGTAGAGCTTATAACAGGTTTTCCGTTAAAAGAAATCTTGTGCGTTCAGGCCGTTTAGACATGTATAGGTATCGACAAACTGCTGTTAGGAAACAAAATCTTCTCATATTAACAAGATGAATACGATATTATCTATACACTCATTCGGGTATTAGAACACTTATTTTAATGGAAAACGATGCGATACATTTATGCAATTGATACAAACATTTTCAGAACTACAAATATTATACATATCTGTTTCACGTTACTACAGCAAAAAACATTATATGTTCTATTCACATCACCTTCTCTACATCTCAATAACAAATTAGTGTTGAAAATCTTATTCTCTTATCTGCTTCATACTAATCGAGATAAAAATTAGCAGAAATGTTCTTATTATTTAGTTCCTTATAAGTAGAATAAAAATAAGGGAGTACTTTAAGCTAATGGAATAGTCAAATATTTTAAAACCTGGTTGCTATGTGATTGTAATTCGTTTCTTTGCATGAACGGAAGTTAAAAAATTCCGTATAAGTATTTTAAAGCTGAAACCAATAAAAAGGAATATCTCAGAAATGGTCAATTCATCGAAAAAATTTATACGACATGAATTGTGTGTTTTAACGAGACCACATTTTTCTGAGGTAAATTTTTGTCTATATCTTTACGATTTTCCAGTTACGTAAAAGTCATCAAGAAAGGTCTTCACAGGCTATTTCTTAAAAAAGTCAATATATACATTTTGTTTATCATATAAATATAGTTAATATACATATTTTAATCAAAAGGTTAGAGCCATTTTTAAGAAAATATTGCTTTTTTTAAATTTAAAGGGTAATTTGTGGGGGGGGGGATTTTCTTCGTGTCACGTCCTTGGAAGATAGTAAAATTAAATACCAAGTTTGGTATTTTACCGATTTTCGTTTTTGAGTTATCGTGTTCACAGACCACGGACCACACACACACGCGCATTCGCGGACCTTTTTCTAAAACGCATTTTATATTCAAATGACCCTACAATGTGTGTTTCCGGTGAAATCTTGGCATCGAAGTTTTTGGGTGGAGTGCTATGTACTACGTAGAGAAAGTAAAAACGGTATCTTGATGTGGGTGTATTTAAAGACTATCTTATGACATGCATCCTTTTTATCTTGGCTGGGCGGGGGGGGGGGAATTACCATTTTCCCTTCATTTAAATGCTGCCGATAACATCTAGATCATATCGGCGGCTTCTCCTTTGGAACAATTGCTCGTGGCATTGGTGTTCTCTAGTTTACTGTTGATGTTTTAACTTAGGTGAATTACACACGCACACATTCACACTCTGGGGAGGATGGACAATAATCTTGGTTAAGTAAAATTCCCCACCCCCAGCCGTGAATCGAAGCCGAAACCCCTCGCACAGCAGGCAGGGGCTGTGCTGACTGAGCTATGCGAACGCCAAACACCTATATTGGATTAGCATATGAATAACAAATAAAATGCTTATCTTGAGAACAGTTATGGCCTGATCTCTTAGTATAAAAGAATCTTCAACTATACTTTATTTAAAATGTTTGTGGCTTAAGCACAGCCAAAATTATTCGTTACTATCAATATCACTTCTCTAATACGTAACACTTAGCAGATAGAGAAGGTATTGTATATAAACCAAACATCTGATACCAACATGTCACCGAAAATACATATTTTGAGGACCCCTAAATCAAAAAAGAATTAGACAAAAATCCATGTTCATTCCGTTATTTTTTTAACGTGTAAATAACGTGTAACGTACATGTTTAGTACTATGGCACCGCAGGTACACTGATGATACAAGCAATAAACATGGAACACCGGTGGAATGCGATAGTGGGGAAAACCAGAGAACGCGCCGCTTTGTCCACCACAAATCCCACATGCTGTCACCTAGGATTCAACTAGGGTCGCCTTGGTCAGAGGCGAGTGGTGTAATCACTCGGCGACGGCGTAGCTGGAGGAGTTTCTGATTGCAGCATAACTCAAAAACAAGAAGTCGTCGGATAAATACCAAACTCGATATTTATATCTTTCAAATATACGTCACAAAGATTTTTAGGAAAATCTCCCCAACCCAGAAAACACTCTACGTGAAACATTTATGCAAATTTTGAATTTTCTCAAAAATAACTAACGATTTTGAATAAAATACCATATATTAATAATATTTTCATGGGAAATAAAATACATATCTTACTGGTCTGTGAAGGCCGTTTCATTCGGAAGGCGTTTTATATAATCTTATTTAACAAACAATATGTTAAACAAAACGAAAACTTATTAAAAATCCGTAACTCTTAAAAGCGCATTATTTATTCCAACTTAAGTATTCAACTATTTAACATAAATTACCACGTTTAATCGTTCAAATTGTTCAATACTAATCAAATTGTTAATTTTATGCTGATTTTCAGCATCGCAAAACTATGAAATTTTAAGGTAAGCAAATATCGAACATTTCTTACACTATCGCTATTCCTTTTGTATAACGAAATGTGCAGTTCAGTTAGCAATCTCTTCAAAGTTTGTCTCTATTAAAGTGAAGACAGGTGAGAGAATGGTTTGCATAAACACTAATATACGATGGAAGAGACAGTTATGTGAATGTAACACATAATATTTTTATTTCTCGCGTTATCAAGCAAAGATTGTGCATTTTCAAAGGATGTATACACGACCTGGTATTTACCAAGTTTGGTATTTAACCGTCTTTTCGTTTTTGAGCTATGCTCTCCACAGACACAAATATACACGCGTGCGCGCGGTGCTTTTTCTGATTTTTTTTTTACAGAGAAAGTAATAATTTGCAACACTGGCGCGCGTGTGCGTGCTAGTAACATTAAATGTTACACCCCAATTATCGTCAGTGCATCGTTAAAGTGTGTTACTTCAAAGAAGGTTTTTCCTCTGTAGAGGAGTGAAATTGTGTCTGCTAGAGTCGTATTTTCAAGCACGAGAAAAATCAAAATAAATTTTTTGCCCTGGTATTTGTAAGTAATCGTACAAGGCAACGAAGATCTCAAGAAAAAATCCTTTACTTCCCATGGGGTAAGCTTTCAGAAAATCTCTCCCTCAGCACGCGACGTTCCATCACAGGAACATGTTTACGATGTGCGTATGTTTATTCCCTCCAGCCTCCCGCTATAAAGAAGTTGATGGAATTGTCAATAAAGTGTAGCCTCATTCCCCAACGAGGGACGAGAGTGAATTGAGGGACTATTTTCTGCTTCAGTAGTTCACTACAAGCTATTGAACTTTGTTCAAACGTGTGAAATCGTCGGCAAGCTTTAACAAGATACTAGACGTTAAAAAGCAGCTGTATATCACTGGGAGCTGTTGTCAGGATTTGCAACTGAGTCATCAAAAAGTTTTACTTTCGCTGCTGTTCTCGTGTGATGGTGGAGGAAGTAGGAAGCCGAGTTCTAGCTGGAACATATTTTGAACTTTTATTTTTATGAGTTTTAATATAGTTAACATTAATTTACAAATCGGCCTATGCGAAGTATAACCACTTAGGTAGGTTTAGAAAATAAAATATAACAATACTTCATAAAGGTAATTTGGAAACTGTTATTTCTTTGAACATCAACACAAGTACCAACTTACCCCATTGTCGGAGCATACTAATAGTTGAGTAACAAACTATTGTAACGAAATTGACACAAAATTTAAATTCGGTGAATCAATTGAAGCAGATGAAGATGTCATTTGTGTTCATTTAACTAAGACTATAGTAAAAAGTGTCAGAAATATCACTTTAATATCTGCATCTGGAATATGAAAATGTGAGTATTACAATTCACGCAAGTAAAGTCCAATTTGACACCGCGTGTGGATTTTAAATGGGCCCACATCTAACACTAGATGTACTGAATTCATTCTCCTTCAACCATGCTTTTCGAGAACTTTTCCATGCAAATAAAGTAAAATGTTTTTCAATTTCATCCTCAGTACTGTCTATTTCAAATTTTTTAAATTTTTTATTGTTTCTCAAGAAAGTATATTTTGGTTCCCATTGTACTTAGTCTTATTTTACATTTTTGGTTTTCGCTTATAGCTTTGAGGTGGGATTAATATTTCTTCGGTTACGGGATATTGTTGAGTGACTCGCATAGGGATGTCTTAGGTTCGATTCCCGGCGACTGCACACTTAGGCACATGCTGGGATCAGTACGATTTCCTTTAGATTATTTTCCCTTCATTTTCCTCTCATCCTTCAGGTGTGTTTCTAGGTTCGTGGTGTAAGGCAGATGGCGTGGATGCATGCTCAATGGAAAGATTACTCCCAGTGGAAGCTAGGTGGCTGGCAGGTCGACGGGTCCTTTGCACGCCCCCTCTGGTGGCCGAGCAGCGGCTTGGTATCCTATCTGACTGCGGCCTGTGGCCTCTTACGGTTTCTTTTTTCATCCCATCCTTCTAGCAGATGGTAGCTGTAATAGATATGGTCAGTTCCCCGTCCATTGTCTACCCTTTGATTTTTTGAAGAGAGAAATTAGTGCAAATGTTAGTGGATAAGTATGCGCGTGTGTTATTTAACATAATTAAAAACAGAAAACTCTAAATAAAATCATATAATTCACATTTAAGTTTAACATCTTATAAGGGTACAAAACGATAATTTTAGAGGAATTTCCCCAGTCCGAACACCTCTGCATTCTTAACTTTGAAAAAAAATTCTTATGTGTTTCACTCACATGCCTTTCTTTACTTAAATTCGTGTAAAATGTCCGTTCTCTTTGCACGACCCAGAAGTAAAAATAAGGGGGCAGGGAACACTAAACACCAATCACATAACTTTCTCTGCCTATCCTGCAAAAACTATTAACTACTAAAAATCTTATTCTTCTATCTACTTCATACTAATCGAAATAAAGAGCACAAACTATTGTATTACTTAGTGCTTCTAAGTAGAAGGAAAACAAAGTAATATACTGGGCTAAAGCGATCTTTTATAAGCCGGTCGCTATGTTATGCAATTAAAATTTCCTTCTCTTAGCATGACTAGGATGAAAAAAGCGATTAATGGATTCCCATTAGGGAGAAGTGTAAGTATTGGAAATTTTAAAATTAATAACAAGGATTATTTCGGAAATAGTTCTACAAAAATGTACATGAAATAAATTGTGTGATTAAACGAGATCTACAATTTTTGTGTAATAATTTTCGGCAATTGTGTAATTTTTACAATTTACCAGTTGTGCAAAAGTAAATCGAATGATGAGGATTTCTGAGGTTACTCCCAAGAAATTCAAGACATAGGGATTAAAGGTATTTTAATCAAACTCATTAGAGATATTTTGAGCAAATCTAAATCTCGAAAAATCTTCCATTGAAAAAGTAATTTGGGGTAGGGGATTTTTTCCAATCATCTTCGTGTCTCAGGCTTAGAAGATACTAAACTTAAATACAACGTTTGGTATTTAAACGAATTTTCCTTTATGTTGTTCAGACACAAACACGGATTTTTTTTAAAAAAAATGCTTATTTCATGTGTTTTGTGTTCTTAAAACATGTATTTCCGGTGAAATCTGGGTATGGAATTTTGGGTGGAATACAATACCTT
The DNA here is from genome assembly GCA_030762935.1 of Hymenopus coronatus. NCBI lineage: Eukaryota > Metazoa > Arthropoda > Insecta > Mantodea > Hymenopodidae > Hymenopus > Hymenopus coronatus. Next base: position 100,033,317 of record CM060881.1, read on the forward strand.
CTCTATACACTATATGCATACATAGCACGCGTAGAGAAAATAAACAAGCTATCTATGGATTCTAGGTGCTCAAAATATATATTTCTGCTGGAGTCTCAATAGTGACTTTTTGTTTGGATTACAGCACTTCCAGTATTTATTTCATGCAGTAAAAAAGTAATGAGTGATTATTGAAAATAAAGGAAATCTACGAGGAAGTTCAGAAAATCAGAGATATCATTAAAATAATGCTTCAAGTGTGTCATATAAACTATAATATAAATATAAACTATTTCAACACAGTTTGGGCTTGTATAGTGCTTAGATTCTGTCATGACAGGCAATTTTCTCAGGTCCTAATACATTAATCATATTAAATAAATTAGGGTCGCTATTAAATATGCAATTTTGTACTCTCTTTATAAAAAAATTTGTTTCATGGCTTTATTTTAGCAATAAAATGAATGAAAATGTACCTATATCATGTGGAGTGAAGGTCCGTATGATTAAATTAAACTTTAATTATCATATATTTCTGCTCATAACCTTAAAAAACGCTTAAGCTGTTTTAGACCAAATTTACTATAATATTTTATATCTCATGTTTTGCACACGCTTTTCATTTACTCAGAAATTAAACTTAAAACACGAATTAGGTCTTGCTGCTCGGGAACGCTTCCAGCTACGCTTTGCGTGTGTACTATTTGGGTTAACATATATTATTTAGATACTTTAGTAATTGCAACTTTCATTGTTTTTCTTGGACAGTTCTAAACTTTTTGTTGCACTATTCAGTAGCACTGTATCTACAGATTTATTCTCGGAACCAATTTTCCAGAGTATAATAGACAGTTTTGGACATTATCATATACATTGGCTGTCCCAGCTCTGCTCGTCTGAGTCGAAGTGCTTGCGCGTACTGAACCATAAATCTCGGAGCCCGACTAAAGAGGCGGGTGACTGTCAATAAGTCACTGGGCGAAAGTCATAGTCATCACTTGTACTCCAATACTTGACTCCTCGTGACGATAGGTTTCCTTCAATGATGAGACAAGCTGCATACTTCAGGCATACTTCTGTGAATAAGTGTATAACTCGCTGCTCTTTGGCAAGTAACTAAATTGGCACTCCTGCTCTACATTTACCCGTGATAAGCCCATATGGAATTTATTACGTCATTAGACGTATTCTTAACAACCTGACCTGATCATTGAACTCTTTGCCAAGGAAGTATATATCCGTTAGAACGATTCTTATATTTTTGTCATCTGCGATTATGTTTGGACTCTGGGATATATTCTCTGTCCTCTTATTTTGTCTGTGTTTTTCATTTTGGCCCCAAGTTTTATCCTTAATATTAGATATAGACACAATTTTTTGATTTCACTATTTGCAAAGTTCATAGCAAGTATATGACACCACGTGTCTAATTTAACCTTGACGATAACTTTGAATGTTGAGTAAAAAATCATTGTCATGCCAACATCGGATTATCGACAGCTTAAACCAAACAAGGTTTTATCCATGCAGCAATTGGACAGATGATGTCAGTTGTGCTATCAAGCTTTTAAGTAAAGCATTTCTGTTAGACTACAAATTTCCGAAAGGAAACGAATTACAAGACTGATAGTGATTTGGGTTCAATCGACCTAACTATCGCAAAATGAGCTAAATTTACGGAAAAATCCTAATATATATATATATATATATATATATATATATATATATATATATCGCTGACATTAATGTGAAAGTAAAGGTGACCACCTGTCGCCAAGGATAGCGCGTCAGTGCTAAACCGGTGCAAATTAAAGATTTATAATGTCGAATCATAAAATGTTAATCTATAGTTAGGCAAAATAAAAGAAAGAAGATATAAAACCAAATCTTATTGGTGATATAGGTCTTGACAAATTTACAGATGTTTCAACGTGATATTTGTGAGATAAAAATGGAAGTTTCTCTTTTAACAAACATGTAAACTTTTGATCAAGGAATAAAACTGCTGTTGAGTTTGCAGCGTGTATAACGCCATTTGGCGACATTAAATAGTAAACACAAATTGAAAGAGGTCTAAGCTGTCTCCTCCTGCCCATTACACAATTTTATGGGGTGGCGTGCAACTTTTGAAAAGGGGTGTGAAAAAAGAGTTACAAAGCGATATGTGTTTTTAATCTGGTAGGCGAGACGGCGCGTCTGGCGGGGCACACAATATAGGTGTTGATGAGGTCCATGGATAAAGATATAAAGCCCACACCCATAAAAACGGAATAATAGCAGAGGGTCTGGGAATAGAACCTGTCACATGCAACCGCTTCAAAGAGAGCCGAATAATATATTGCAGCTTAGTTCACGTTAGTCATAACTTTATGTTGCTGTAGGTATAGCTCTCATGAGAACAGGTGTGGCATTGGTACGGTAAAGTATGGAACGGATATCCGAAATAGACATTAGGACTCATTTGTGTTTGCCACACATATATATCTTTTACAGTTTTATATATCCAATAATTTTGGATAGGTAGAGTCAGGCTGAAAAAATAAATGCCATAGCCAGGATTTGAACCTAGGTCTCTAGCCGGTTGCTCCAATCACTGAGCTACTATGGTAAAATGCAGGCATAGAATTAAATTCCTCAACTGACTTGCATATTTCCCGTTAAACCACAAAGTCAACAAGAAATTTCGGGTGGAATACAATACCTTTTCAATACACTATGTACGTAGACGTGTAGAGAATGCAATAAACAAATAAAAAAATTACTTTTTCTGAAATAACGTAGTTTTTACTTTATCCAGCCGTAGGTATAATGTACATAGTGGACAGAGAAGGTATTGTATTCCACCTGAAAATTCGATGCCAAGATTTCATTGGAAATATAAGTTTTGAGATTCCCTGGGTTTAAAACAGGCTTTTTAGAAAAAGGTCAGTGTGTGAGTGTGTTCTGTCTGTTTGTGAACAGCATAGCTCAAAAACGAGAGACCATTTAAATACCAAACTTAGAAGTTCAGTATCTTTCAAGTATGCAACACGAAGATTTTCAAGAACCCCCCCTCCCCAACCGCAAACCACACTTTACATGGGAAATGTTTGAAATTTTTGAGTTTCTCAAAATGGCTCTAATGATTTTGATTTAAACACCGTACATATACTTATGATATTTACATTACAAATAAAATGTATATTTTGAATTTTCTGTGAATAGCTTCTGAAGACCTCTTTATTCTAGATGATTTTTGTAGAATTTTGCATAACGGTTAACCGTAAGATATAGACGAAACCTAATGCACAAAAATGTAGATCTCGTTAAAACACATAATTTATGTCATATACAGTTTTTAAGGATCGTTTCTGAGATATTCCTTGTTATTGGTTTCAATTTCAAACTTATTAAACTTTTTCTCAAACGGGAAGTGATGTTTCGTTTCATCTTTCTTGTTTTATTGCAGGCCATGAAAAGCCAACCGAACATCAATTGTTTCACATAGGACTAATTTTTAAAAAAAAATTACTATCGCTTTAGACTAGTGCATTTGCTTATTTCCCTTCTACTTACAAGAAAGCAAGTAATAAGACAATTTCTGCTAATGTTCACCTTGATTAGCATGTTGTAGATAAAAGATTTTCTTTGTAAGGAAAGTTGTTTGGGTAACAGCTAGAGAAAGCCATGTGAATGGACACATCAAAATTTTCCTTTAATTATTCCCTCTATTTTCCTCGTATAGATAGTACTTCACCCAAAGGATATGCAGGTTTTGTAGAAGGTGTAAGTGATATTTTAAATTACGCAAAGGGTGAAAATTCTCCTTGATTAGGACATCAATTAATATAATTAATTCTTAACATCGAATTTGATGACGTATTCATGCCGTTTCTGTTACTGCTTCGGCTATGTCTAGCCTACCAAACAGTATTAAACTCATTTTCATAAAAAAAAAAAAAACTCTCATGAGATTTCTAGAATGGCCGATTTATTTAATCTACAAAATGTATGGCCCTTTTAACTCGTGAACAATATTTAATATGACACTTGTGAAAAGTGTCGCAATAATGACGTGAATACGAATAACCTTCACCCCTGATATAATCTTCAAGACATTCTACTTATTGCATACATGAGTATTATATTATATCAAGACTACTATATCCATACGACATAGGGTAGAGCTTGGTACTTTAGTCAATGTTTCAGTTAAAGTGTATAAATTTTCCTGCTGGATCATTCGGAAAACCAATGCAAACAATTTGTACTTCTTTATCGATTACCAGAGCTTTTAGCCGATTATTATCTTCGCATAATCCCTTATTCTTGCCAAGCAATAAAGATGTAAAGTTAATTAACGAACTACGAAAACAATATCAATAATAATATAGTAATAATAATAATAACAATAATATATAAAATATTTACTCGCTGCACTATAAAATAATTGAAAAGATATGCGAAAAAATATTATATATTCCACTCACTTGACTTTATCTCTTGGTTATGCAATCAAACTATTCTACAAACATTATTTGTATCTACATCATATTAATCAAGAGATGGTCTTATTACTTACTTCCTCATAAGATGAAGGAAAATAAGGAAACACACTGGACTAAATCGAGTCAAATCTTTTAAAGCCTGTCGCTATGCCATTGTCTTTAAAATTCAGTTTCTTTCCATGGCCAGGAGTTAAACAAAGAAACGTAAATAAAACAGACGAGCCTATCCCGTTTGAGAAAATCTTTAATATAGCAGAGAATATCTCGGAAATGGTTAGCTCTACAAAAACTGTATGCAACATAACTTGTGTGTTTTAACAGATCTATACTTTCTGTAAAGTATGTTTTGTGTATATCTTAGAGCTAAACAATTACGTAAGTCATTCAGAACGAATAGGACTTCAGGGGCTGCTACCAAGAAATACAGGATATGCGCCACATATGCTATGTAAATATCCTTAATATACGGCATTTTAATCAAAATCGTTAGAGCCATTTTTTTAGAAATTCGAAATTTTTTAAAAAAAAAGTTGTTACTTATAAAAGGTTAGTTTGGGGTGGGGAGATTTTTCCAAAAATCTGCGTATCGCACCGTTATAAGATACCGGACTAAATAGCAAATTTGGTATTTCAGAGACTTTTCGTTTTTAAATTATACTGTCCACAGACACACATACACGCTCACGCGCCCAACATTCTAGAAATGTTTCAGAAACATGTATTTTCGGTAAGATTTCTGTATCAAAAGTTTGGGTCGAATACGGTACCCTCTCTATCTATTAAGTTCATTATGCATATGGGATGTAGAAATAAATACCAATGGTATATATATACCATCTGTATTTATTTCCATATATATATATATATATAGTATAGCTGAGGAGCCTGAACGGAGGTAAACCTCCAGGGTTGAACGGGTTGTTGCCCCAGGAAGTTTAAGTTTATATATATAAACTTAAACTATATACTTGAAGGAATCATGTCTTTTAACTTTGTAACTCTTAAGTGAACCGGATATCTTACTGATCTTTGAAAATGTGCACTTTTACTCAGAATTTGCTCGAGGCGCTCAATTATTTTGTCCCCCATAAGAAGACTTAAGAGAAGCACCGAAGACTTCGAGAGCAGTTGGGGTCAACTTATCATACTACAGCGTGGGTCTTGACAGGGAAAGATAACAGAAGATGGAGAGGAAAAATCTTGACTATCAGACCAAAACTAGGGTTTGGAATGAAGATTTGTGAAGGAAGTCATACAGGATACATCAGTCACAACAGATTTTGTAAATGGAAGTGGGCGTTTTATGTGATGAAGCTTGGGAGCAAATAGCAGACACTGGTGGAGCATCACACTGCCCGTACTTTTTACTTTGTCTAGCACGTATGTACATAGTAGCTAGAGAGCTAGTGCACCCAAAAAATTCGATGTCGAGGAAAATCCCCCAACCCAAATTACCCTTTACAAGGAGTGGGGTTTCCAAAAGTTTGGTTTTCTCAAAAATGACTTTAATGACTTTAAAAGACTTGAATATCATTTTAGCCTAATGTATTCCCTTATTTCCCTCCTACTTGCAAACAAGCAGATAATACGACCAAATATTTCAATTAACATGAAATAGAAAGAAGAGCAAGCTTTTTAACAATCAAAATCTTTGTGTCGCATCCTTGGAAAATACTTAACTGAAATACCAAGTTTGATATTTTACTGTCTTTTCATTTTTGAACTATCATGTTCACAGATACACGAATACACGCGCGCGCGGACCTTTAAGTGCAATACCTTCTCTACTTACGTGCCATTTATGCAGAGAAAGTAAAAATTACTACACAAAAATGTAGATATCGTAAAAACACACAACTAATTTCCTATACATTTTTGTTTCCGAGATATTTTTTATTAGTTACTCGCACAGAATTTATTCCTGTTACTTTTGTTTTATTTCTGTCATCAATGAAAATCTTAATTTCGCATCCTTGGAAGATACCTAACTTAAGTACTAAGAATGGTATTAAAATGATTTATTCGTTTTCGAGCTGTGAGCATAGACAGACAGAAGGACACGCATTCTTTTTTGGATGAAGGGGTCTTAAAACATGTATTTTTGGTGAGATCAAAATCTCTTTAAAACACAATCTATGGAAATCACATTGTTTTCATGAAGTTGACTATTTTTTAGATATTTCTTGTTATTGGTTTCAGTTTTAAAATACTTCAAAGCTTTTAACATATGGGAATCTATCAAATCCTGGCAATCCAAAGAAACGGATTTCAATCACATATCAACCAGTTTTTAAAAGATTTGACTGTCGATTTAACCTAGTGTATTCTCTCATTTATCTTCTACTTACAAGGAAGCAAGTAATAAAACCATTTGTGCTAATGTTTATCCCATAGTTTGAAATAGAAGAACAAGCTTTTTAACAATAATTTGTTACAGAACTATAGAGAAAGGCATGTGAATGGAACACACAGATCTCTTTATTTATTTTTTTTTTTGTGTGTAAGACTCGTATTTTGGAAGATAAGTCTTCAGATGGAATCCTTCGACCCTTGCTAGAATTTCGTCTCGCTCAAATACTTCTAAATATCCAAGTTAGATATGACAATCTTCAATGTGAACCGAAAACCCTGTTTTTTTCCACTTCATCGCTCTTTTAACATTTGACGTGGCAAACTATGTGTTAAGTGCATGGTTCTTCGCGATTATGGCTTCACTGCGGTTAACTATACCGCGATATATCACTACCAAGGTTAGTGGACGCAGGAATTAATATTCCTACCAAGTTTTGTAACGAAAGAAAAAAAAAAGAAAGAAAAAACTTTCTGATTTGTTGTATTCACATTCTACCTACTCTGCAAACAAACTATTCTTACAAAAGATTATTGTTCTATCTACATCATGCTATACGAGATATATATATATATATATATATTAATACAAATGATCTAACTTCTTAGTTCCTTATAATTAGAGGGTAAATAAGGGAATATACCAGACTAAAAATGCAGTCAACTCTTTTAAAATCCGATGGATACATCAGTTATAATTGCAGCTCGGTTCTTTGCATTTCCAGAAAAACAAAAGAGGGATAAAACGAAAGGGACCGCTTTTGAGAAGATACGTAGTTTAAAATTCATACTAATAACAAGGAATATCTCGGAAACGTTCAACTCTGCAGCAAAAATGTATAAGGTATTGATGTGTTTTTCCGAGATTATATGCAATTATTTTTATGCATCTCCTGCAATTTACAAGTTATGCAAAATTCATTCCGAATAAACAGGTCTTCAGAAACTATTTCCAGAAAATTCCAGTTATACATTTTACTTGTGATGTCAATAACTTTAATCAAAATCGTTAGAGCCATTTTTGAGAAACACAAAATGAGAAACAAATTTCAATGACAATCGCATAGTGTTATTTTTTAAAACATTTCACTATCGCTTTAGCCTGGTGTATTCCCATAGTTCCCTTCCCTAGAAAAAGTCACGTGAATGGAATACATAAGATTTTTGATATGTGCACGGATATATTAACACCAACATTACATAATTTTATATTAACTGATATACTTATATATTTAGTTATTTATTTAAAAGATTGACTCTGACTATTCCATCAGTTATCTAGTGTTAGAATCAATAAAGGATTAATTATTTCTGCATGTGTTATTTAGATTAACAATAACAGATTATGTTGCTTTTGTAAGAACAGGTAGAGGTGAATGTAGCGTTACAAATCTTCTTTTTGTTCTGTAACAATTACTAATCCTTGAGAAATATTCCACAATGAAGCAGCAGCAGTTCATTCAACGGAGGCAACTTTTCGTGATTCTTGGAAACAGTGAAAGAGCGGACGTGGAGGAAATGGAAGAACAACATGCCTCATTAAAACGACGGCAAGTTTTCCAAGTAGGTGGGTTCTGTTGCTGCCGCGAGCACTACTTGAGACGTCTGCACCCTCTGGTACCCTTCTGAAGACCAGACCACAACTTTTATGTGTGTATTGTATGTGTGCGCCCGCGGCTCCCCTGAATCGAATCGATAAGCAATGGGTAATTCCCCCTCGACCACGAAAAATATCGATACTACACACTCATGTATTACATCCACCCTGTTGTCTGCTTAACCTGCTAGGTCCTATTAATAGGACTCAAAATCCTACAATGCTCCCATTCATCACGGCAGTCTATGTTCTGGCAGGGGTGTCCATAACTAGTTTGCTTAATATTGTATTCCATTCCGAAAAAAACTATTTTTTAGAAAAAGGTTCTGAGAGTATGTGCGTGTGAGAGGGAGACAGAGAGAGAAGAATTGATACTCCTTTTTATAAAATATTTCAAATTCCAATATCAAACTTCTGAGTAGAATACAAATGTAAATGCTAGAGAATGCAAAAATGTAGCTAATTTTATAAAGTAATAACAATAATCGTAGCTTGCCTGTGTAGTGGGGTGTAGCGTGTCTGCCTCACATTCAACAGGTCGTGAGTTCGAATCTTGCTTAGGGTAAGTTACTCGATAAGGTTGTTTTCGGGGTTTCCGTTATCCTGAGAAGACAAATGTCGAGTAGCTTTGAGCTCCAAGGATCACAAGATCATTTGAGCATCATTTCACCGATTTCATTCATCGTCCGAAATGAACCACCCGGTTAAAGAACGTTAAGCTAGAAATAAATACATACCTATATATACATATTAATTCTATAATAATTTATTATAGAATCTAGTAATTAAATGTATAGGTATATTTGTTTCAGTTAACTCGCATCCCCTAAAAACGAAGAAACTCATATGGCGTCCCCTGCCCAGGGTGGCCAAAGTGGGTGATATATAGCATAAAGTGCTATTTCAAATTGACTTTATAAGAATGCATTTATAACAAATACGACTATCGTTTTTGGGTGATTTGTCCCGAAAAATGCTGTTTCTGGGCGGCAAAATTTTAAACATAATGTGTATGTTTAATTTTTGCGAATAATAAAATAATTATTTAAACGCTTTAATATTTTTATTTATTTAAACAATAACAACTCCGCATATTTGTGGGTTGGCAACAAGGACAGAGTAAAGCAGACAAATTATAAATTAACTATATAAAAAAACGAAAAGAAACTTGAAACTCTTTAAAAAGATAATGTAATATTGACAGTTTTCATTATTATAACAATCACAAAGGAAACTTAAAGCAGCAGAAGATAATATAAAATTAACATACAATAAATAATTTATATCAAAGAAATATAGACCGTGGAACTACTAAAAATTGTTATTATACAAATGATTTCGAAGAAGAGAACTTGAACCTTTTATTTCAGATATGGCAATATTTTTTATTTTTCCCTTCTTCAGTTCAAAACTATAATTAAAACAAGAAATCTTAAGCATTTGCAAGTTTGGATATTAGCTAACTTGAAAGTCTTTAACAAAAATGGTATCGAGATTATAATTATATTTCGGTTCTTACAGGGCATAGTTTATTATAAACTTGGTTTTATACATTTAAAAACATAGACATAGTTTAAATCCAAGACTGTTCTTATGAAAAAATATCTTAAATCTTTTTTTGACTTTCTCTACATTTGTGTAGTTCATTATGGTTCAAAAGTTTATTCTTCTATCTACTTCATGGTAATCGAGATAAACATGAATAGAAATTGTCTTAATCACTTGTTTCTTTGTAAGAAGAAGAGAAATAAGGGAAGGGAAATAAAGCGATAGTCATATCTTTTAAAAGCTGGTTTCCATGTGGTTGTCCGTTTCTTTGTATGGCCAGGAGTTTGTAAGTTCCCATATGAGAAAAGTTTAGTACTTTAAAACTGAAACCAATAACAATAAATAACTTGGGAATGGTCATCTCCACGAAAAAAAAAATGTATATAACATAAATTGTATGGTTTATCTCTTTTGGTTTACCAGTTATATAAAATTCAGCTAAATTCATCCAGAATAAAGAGATTTTCAGATGCTGTTCACAGAACATTCAAGATTTAGTCTCATTTGTCATGAGAATATCTAAATATATGGTATTTTAATAAAAAAAATTCAAGTTAAACATTTCATTTGTCATGTAAAGTTCATTAATATACGGAATTTTAATCAAAATCGTTTGTGCTATTTTTAAGAAAATAAAAAAATTGAGATTTTTTCCATGTAAAGGATGGTTAGGGGTGGTGGATTTTCCTCAAAATCTTCATGTCATATCCTTTGAAAATTATAATCCTAAACACAAAGACTTTTCGGTTTGAATTATAATGTTCATAGACACGCGGACACATATACGCACACACAATGGACCGTTTTTTAAAAATGTATTTTTGGAAATTGTGGACTCTAAAACGTGAGTTTCCGGTGAAATCTCGGCATTGAAGTTTAGGGTGGAGTGCAATACCTTCTTTACCTATGTACTATGTACTAAGTAAAGATAGTAGATTTGGAAAGGGAAGTAATACCTGGCATAATAATAAATAATATAAATAATTTAAATGTATTGGAATACGCTTATGGCGTTGTATTAATACAGAAAAATGAAGATAACTTCCAACATTCAATATACAAATGACAAGAGATAAGCAAAGAAGAATCTCCCAAAGAAAACAAAAAAGGTACCTAAGTTTTCATCCTGCAAAATACACAACGTGGACAAAAATAATCATAATATATAAAACCATAGAACTAGTATACCAATAATTTGGGTAAAGACATTGAAACTAAAGTAAATAAATTCCAAGCAATATGTGGTACAATCGACAGAACATTAAAAGATAAAGTCCGAAAGGAAACCAAAAAATCTTATGTGTTCCATTCACATGACTTTTTCTACATCTCTGCAACAAATGGTTGTTATAAAGCTTATTCTTCTATTTACTTCTCACTAATCGAGAAAAATATTAGCAGAAATTGTCGTATTACTTGCTTCCTTGTAAGTAGAAGGGAAATAAGGTAGTGCCATGGGCTAAAGCGATGGTCAAATGTTTTAAAAGCTGTTTGCTATGAGATTAAAATTCCTTTGTTTGTATAGCTAGGAGTTGACAAGTTTCAGCATGAGAAAAGTATATATATATATATATATATATATATATATATATATATATATATATATATATATTGTGAAGTTGGTCGTTTTTTAGATATGCCTTATTATTTTTTTCAGTTATTTGTTTGTTTTATATATATATATATATATATATATATATATATATATATATAAAACATGAATTGTGCGTTTTAACAAATTCTACATTTTTTGTCAAGTAAGTTTTTGTCTATCTCTTACGGATTACCAATTATGCAAAATTCCGTGAAATTCATTCAGAATAAAGATGTCCTCAGAGGCTATTCCCAGAAAATTCAAGATACACGTCTCATTTGTCATGTAAATATATTTAATATACGACATTTTAATCAAAATCGTTAGAACCATTTTTGAGAAATTCAAAATATTCGAAAATGTTTCCATTAAAAGGGTAGTTGGGGTTCGTGCCATATCCTTGGAAGATATTGAACTTAAATATCAAATTTGATATCTAACCCACACTTCGTTTCTGAGCTATGCTGCCCACAGGCACACACACACACACACACACACACACACACACACATACACACACTGACTGAGAGACAGACACACACGGGCATATTTCTAAAAATGCTTTTTTTTATTCAGGGGATCTCAAAACATATATTTCAGGTGAAATCTTGATATTGAATTTTTGGGTCCAATACAATATCTTCTCTATACACTAGCACATAGTGCGTATAGATAAAGTAATGAAGTCCTATAAAGTAATGACAGTCCCAGTCATAGCTTACCAAGTGAATCCTGGACCATTAAACAGAGAAATAAAAGCAGAATACAAGCCGTAGAAATGAAATTTTTGTGGAAAATAAAAGGGTGCACCAGAAAGGATCAAATAAGAAATGAAGTCATTAGAGAAATTATTTCATTTATGATTTAAGTGATAAGTTGGAAGAATATAAAGAAAACCGGAAAACACACTTAAAGAATGCATAAAGAAGGAATGCCAACAAAAATAATAAACTATGACCTCAAAAGAAGATGAAGTGTGGCAAGACCAAGGAAACGGTGGCCCTGATCATGGTGAAGCTGGAACGGTAGCATGACCAAATCTTGAAGTTAAGAAGAAGAAGAAGAAGAAGAAGAAGCTATGGTAGTTTTCCTGATGAAGTAGAACGTTTTACAAAGAAACCGTAGGTGCCGATTATGCTAACTAAACTGTTTCCCATATATTATTGTAAACGAATCAGTAACAGATGCATCAATTTTTACTTTCTCTATACGCACTATGTACATAGTGTATAGAGAAGGTATTGCACTCCACCAAAAAATTCGATACTGAGATTTCACCGGAAATATATGTTTTAGGGTCCCCTGTGTCCAAAAAAAAGTATTTTCAGAAAAAAGGTCCGTGTGTGTGTGTCTGTGAGCACGATAACTCAAAAACAAAAAGTCGGTAAAATATCAAACTTGGTATTTAAGTTTAGTATCTTCCAGGGATGCGACACGAAGATTTTGAGAAAAATCCCCCCACCCCAAACTAACCTTTACATAGAACTTTTTTTCGAAAATCAAAAGATTTTGATTAAAATATTGTATATTCAAGATATTTACCTGACAAATAAAATGCATATTTTGAATTTTCTGGGAATAGCCTCTGAAGACTACTTTATTCTGGGTCAATTTTACGGAATTTTGCATAACTACTAAACCGTAAAAGATGGACAAAAACTTACTACACATCAAATGTAGAGCACTTTAAAACACACAATTTGTGTTATATACATTTTTTTCGTGGAGTTGATTGTTTTTGAGATATTCCTTGTTTTTCGTTTCAGCTATAAAAAACATACTTTTCTCATACAGGACTTTGTGAACTCGTGTTCATACAAACAAAGGAACTTCAGTCACATAGCAACCAGCTTTTGACCATCACTTTAACCTATGGTACTCCCTTATTTCACTTCTACTTACAAGGAAGCAAGCAATAAGACTATTTCTGCTAATTGTTTCCCGATTAGCTGGAAGTAAATAGAAGCATTAGCTTTTTAACAATAATTTATTGCAGAGTTGTAGAGAAAGTCATGTGAATGGAGCACATCAGATTTTTTCTTTCTCTACACGTACTTTGTACATGGTGTACGAGAAGGTATTCTAATACACCCAAAAAATTCGATACCGAGATTTCACCGGAAATACATATTTTGGGTCCCCGTGAATCCAATAAAAGCATTTTTAGAAAAGGTCCTTGTGTATGTATGTGTGTGCTGCGCGCGAACGTATGTGTGTGTGTGTGTGTGTGTGTCTGTGGATAGCATAGGTCAAAAACGAAAAAACCATTATATACCAAACTTTGTATTTCAGTTTGGTATCTTCCAAGGATGCGCACGAAGAGTTTCAAGAAAATCCCCTCACTACAAACTACTCTTTGCATGGAACATTTTTAAAAAGTTTTGATTTTTTCAAAAATGGCTCTTCCGATTTTGATTAAAATATCTTATGTTTAGATATTTTATGGCAAACCAAATGTATATCTTGAATTATCTGGGAATGGCCTCTGAAGACCTCTTCATTCTGGATGACTTTTGTATAACTGGCAAACCTTTAAGAGATATACAAAAACTTTACTGCACAAAAAATGTAAACGTCATTAAAATGCACAATTTATGTCATATTCATTTTTGTTGTAAAGTTAAGCGTTTTCGAAATATTACGGATTATAGGTTTCAATAGTATCCACTTGTACGTTTATCAAACGGGAACATCTTTCTTCTCGTTTCTCGTTTGTTTATCGAACCTCAATTGTTTCACATAGCGACCGGCTTTTAAAGGACGAGACTAATGCTTATTTCCCTTCTACTTATAAGGAAGCTAGTAGCTGCTAATGTTTATCTTGATTAGTATGATGTATTAAAAAGATTCATGTTTGAATAAAAGGCTTGTTTGCGGAACAATTAGAGGATATCATGTGAATGGAACACTATATTTTCACTCTTATACTTACAAGGTACCAAGTAGTAAGGACAGCTTCTGCTAATGTTATCTCGATTATGAAGAAGTAGTTAGAAGTATAAGCGTTTTACTTTTTCTATACGTAATATGTACTTAGTGTAGGTAAAAAATTCAATACCGAGATTTCACCGGAAATATATGTTTTGAGATCCCCTGAATCCAAAAAAGCATTTTGAAAAAGGTCAAGAAAATCCCCCCCACCACAAACTACCCTTTACATGGAAAAATTTTCAAAATGTTTGATTTACTCAAAAATGTCTCTTACAATTTTATTAAAATCCCGTATATTAAAACTATTTAAAATAAAATGTATATGTTGAAGTTTCTGGGAACAGCCTCTGAAGACCTGTTTATGCTGGATGAATTTTACCGAATTTTACTTAACTGCTAAACCGTAAGAGATAGACAAAGACCTACACAATAAATGTAGATCTCGTCAAAACACAATTTATGTCCTTGACAATTTTATTGTGGAGGTAACCGTTTCCAAGATATTCCTTGTTATTGGTTTCTATTGTGAAGTACTTATACTTTTCTCAAACAGGAAGTGTCCGTTCTGCTCCTGGCCAAGCAAAGAAGCTATTTGCAATGACAATCGCATAACAATAGCTTTTAACACATTTGAGTATCACTGTAGCTTAGTGTATTCCCTTAGTTTCCTCCTAGTTATAAAGAACTAAGTAATAAGTACATTCTGGTAATGTTTTTCTCGATTAGCATTGTGTAGAAAGAAGAATAATCTTCTGTAAGCAGTTTGTAGAGAAGCTAGAAAAAGTCATGTGATTGTAACACATCAGATTTTTAACATATAAATTCTGCAATAAATTTACAGATATAATAATTAGCGACGAAAGAAATTATAAAACAGTTATCTTGGAAGAGTATCTAATTAGCTCCATCGTCGTCACTGGAGTCTGTTACTGACCACCCCCAAGCTAGATATTAGAGTGGAAAAAAAGGAGGATGATATTGCGGTGATGTAGTTGATAGTTGAAGGGGGACTGACTTCCTATCTCTGCGGAGCGATCTAGAACGTTCTTCAGAGTAACTTCCTGCCCTCTCCCTAGAACCTTAAAAGCTCTTCACAAACATTTCAATTAGGCGCCCGCTCAATAATCAGCTTAACACGTTGTTGTGCTGGGTGTTAAAGACGATAGCTAGAGTAATTTCTATCGTAGCATACTCTTTGCCTTCAGAAGGGGCTGAGCACAAGAAGTGCAGCTACAAGATTCGTCCATTAGAAAGAAGAAATGGCAGAGGGGATGCGGAAAGAAGATGGATTCTGAGGCGATTGAGGATATACAGGCTGAACCATTATAATCTAAAAAGTCTTATGTAATGCAGTCACGCCAACTTTTTCAACCATTATATGTAATTTATTACCTTTTCTATCACTTATCTAACATACTACTCTACTCTGACAAAAACTTTGATATCGAAGTTCCAAGGGATACATCATGAATCGAAAGATACACAATAATATATTTAATACTACATTTTAGAAATCTGACGTGATCCATTGACATGACTTTCTCTACCTGTTCTTCAAACTATTCCTGCAAAACAGCATTCTTTTATTTACACCATGATAATCAAGAGAAGCATTAGCAGAAATTGTTTTACTACTTGCTTCATTCTAAGCAGAAGGAAAACCATGGTGTACAATTAGGCTAAACATTTTGAAAAAGACGCTCGCTATGTCAAAATTTGAAGTTCGGTTGCTTAGCATGACTAGGAGTAAAACAAACGAGAGATGAAACGACAGGTGACTTCCTTTTTGTGCAAAGTTTAAGTAGTTTAAAATTGATATGAATAAAAGGAATATCTCGGAAAGGACGTGTATATGACATATATTGGGTATTTTAGCGAGATGAGTATTTTTTGTGTGATAAGTTTTTGTGTATCTTTTACATGTTATGCAAAATTCATCTAGAATGAAGCCTTCAGAAATAATTTCCAAAAAAAATGTATATATACATTTTGTCATGCAAATATATTTAATAAACGGTATTTTAATCAAAATCCCTATAGCCATTTTTGAGAAAAATGTTTCCATGTAAAGGATAGTTTGGGGTCAAATTTTTTATTTTGATTTATATATTGTATATTACAGATATACCTGACAAATATCGTAGCCTCTGCAGACTACTTTACTCTGGATAAATTTTACGGAAGTTTGCATAACTGCTAAACCGTAAAAGATAAACAAAAATTTACGATACCAAAAATGTGGACCACATTAAAACACACAATTTATGTCATATAATTTTTTTTTTCGTGGAGCTGGTTGTTTTTTAAATATTCCTTGTTTTTGGTTTCAACTTTAAAAAACATACTTCTCTCATTTGGGAAATTGTCAATTCCTATCCATACAAGCAAAGAAACTTCAATCACATAGCAATTAGCTTTTGACTATCACTTTAACCTATGGAACTCCCTTATTTCGCTTCTATTTACAAGGAAGCAAGTAATAAGGCATTATTAGCATTAAGTAAATAGAAGCACTAGCTTTTTAACAATAATTTGTCATGTGAATTGGATCACATCAGATTTTTTTTTAATTCAGGAAACGTCAATACATATATTTCCGGTGAAATATCGACATCGATATCGAAATTTGGAGTAGAATACAATACCTTCTCTATCTATAATGTGGAGTTTATTTTATCTTTTAGTCACTGCAATCAAATAAATGTCATAGACCTTATCTCTAGCTTTTGCCATGATTGGTTTTATAAGGCCCTGACAGATGAATGCTCTTCCTAAACACCAGCCATTATAATAATTTTATTAGTTGTCGTAATCCTATTCCACAGTATTTCAACATTCTTATAGTTTTTCATACTTGGACTAACCTTACATCAGCTTTGCAGCTTGCTTTTTTACTTTCTCTACAGGTACTATATACATAGTGTCTGGAGAAGGCATTGCAGTCCATCCAAAAATTCGATACCGAGATTTCACCGGAAATACATGTTTTGGGTCCCCCTGAATCAAAAAAAGCATTTTTAGAAAAAGGTCCATGTGTGTATATGTGTGTGTTGTGTGTGTGTATCTGTGTCCCTGTGGACAGCATATCTCAAAAACGAAAATACCGTTGAATACCAAACGTGGTATTTAAGTTTGATATCTTCCAAGGGTGCGACTACACTTTACGTGGAAATATTTTCGAAAATTTTCATTTTCTCAAAAATGACTAACGATTTTGATTAAAATATCTTAAATTACAAATAAAATGCATATCTTGATTTTTCTGGGAATAGCCCTCTGAAGACCACTTTATTCCGGGTGAATTTTGTGGAATTTTACATAACTGCTAACCCGTAAGAGATGGACAAAAACTGAGCCCACAAAAAATGTAGAGCACGTTAAAACACACAATTTATATTATATACATTTTTTTTTCGTGGAGTTGATCGTTTTTTAGATATTCCTTGTTATTGATCTCAGCTTTAAAAAACGTATACTCTTCTCATACAGGAATGTGTCAACTCCTTTCCATACAAAAGCAACCAGCTTTTGACTGTCACTTTAACCTAAGCTTAAGCTTTCTAACAATACTTTGTTGCAGAGATGTAGACAAAGTCATGTGAATGGAACACATTAGATTTTTTTTTAAACTGTCTTCATATTTTTCCTCTCTTTATTAACAAAGCAAGAATGCGAAAAGCGTGGAAACACTTTTCCTCCGTTCTTTGCCATCATGTAGTACTTCATAAAGTCCTTGACTTCCTTTGACCTACTGCCAATGTCATTTTTACACACAGCTGACTCAATTCATACGTGTCTACCAAGGTTACGTCTGTTTACTACAGTGAGTCATACGTTTGCCCAAATACTACGGCATTCCAGGAAGGAAACCTCTATTTTACAATTTCTTTAATACTGTTACTACATGAATTAATATAAAGTATATTTTTTACAGATTTACAACATGTCAAGTTTTGAAATTTGAACCTTAGGACATTTGTTTTTTAATTTGGTAGAAATGACAAATGAAAACCTTGGATTTAGCACCTAACGCATGACGGAAGCGATGATGACGATTCCAAAAATGAACCAAAGAACTAACCAATGACTAAACTCTGGAGATGTTTGGTGTTTTTTGGCCTTCGGTCTGAGATCATAGTATCCTGCACTTCAATATTATTATTAGGCATTATGATGTCTTTATCAAATCTTAGACACTTACGAGGTACATTCAAGGATACTGAAATAAAATTAATTACGATGGAAAAGTCGGATGTAAACGAATATATGCGTATTTTTATCTGGAATACGGAAGATTTAAGTTGCTCTACTAAGTAGAGAAAATAAAAATATAACACGTTGCACTCACGTGATTTTCTTGACTCATTTGTCAGCAAACTATAGTTACCAAAGCTTATTCTTCTGTCTTCTTCACGTTATTCGAGATACATATTTGAAGAAAAATTTTAATTAAATATCTCCTTGTAGATAGAACGAAGATGGTAATAAAAGAAGCACTAAGCGAGAGCAATGACTTTTAACAGGCAGTCGCGACCGCTCCCTTTGCTTGACCAGAAGAAAAAAAGCGAGAAGAAAAAACGAATAGCGATTTGGGAAAAGTATAACAATTTTAAAATTGAGAGAAACATCAAGTACATTTATCCG
Organism: Hymenopus coronatus; assembly: GCA_030762935.1. NCBI lineage: Eukaryota > Metazoa > Arthropoda > Insecta > Mantodea > Hymenopodidae > Hymenopus > Hymenopus coronatus. Next base: position 100,052,446 of record CM060881.1, read on the forward strand.
AAATATATTTGACGTTCCACAAAATATATAATTTACTTTAATAGTGTGCTTTAATGAGATCTACATCTTTTGTATAGTAAAATTTTATCTCAGACGGTTTGTTAATTTTGCAAACGTTATTCTGAAGGAAGAGGACTTCAGGGGCTATTCCTGACAAATATTATATTTATTTCTCATGAAAATGTATTCAAGATATGGTACGTTAATCAAAATCGTTACAGCCAGTTTTGAAAAATGGTCCATGTAAAGAGCAGTTTGGGATGGGAGAATTTTTCTTCAAAATCGTGTCACATCTTTAAAAGATTTTTGAACTTAAACACAAAATCTGGTATTAATAGATTTTTCGTTTTTTCAGTTATTTTGTTTACACACACAAGAACAAACCTTTTTCTCAAACGTCTTGTTCAGGGGGTTTCAAAACGTGTATTTCCAGTTTCCTCTCGTATAGAATTTTTTGTGGAATACAAGAATTTCTCAACTTACTATGTACGTGTTATAGAAAAGTATGCAAAATGGTTTCCTTTTCTTGTGCCCTCATTTATATGAGGAAGAAACAGCGGTATCAGAATCTGCCTACTGGGGAAGCAAGCCGATAGAAAGTTTGGCACGTTTGAGCATATACCCCTTACTAAATAATAATAATAATAATAATAATAATAATAATAGTGTAATATAATAACAATAATAAACCATTTACTCTGTGAAATGCACTAAAGCATAATAAAATCTGTATGAACAATTAATTTTAGAAGCCATTACATTAGTAAGACATATTTAATGGAGTAACTTGTATTGTGCTTTTAATTAATACGATTACTAAGCTAATACATACGTGTCACTCTACAAAGTAAAAGCCAAGCTTTCTGAATGTACTACAAAAGATGTACCTATCTGAAACTTATTTCAACGTCATTGTTTATTTCTTTATAATTTTAGAGTATAAAGGTTAGTTGGGATTAAAATCTTGTGGAGACGAAGTTGATTGTCGCTTCCTTCTTCATACTCTGCAGAAATCAGTTCAACAGATATATTCTTGGGCTATTTCACGAGAGTTAGACAGACGTGCCAACATTATATAAATGTTGTTGTTGTTGTGTTGTTCTCCTTTGGTATACTCATTTAAAATTGAAAATCAATTAGTCCAGTTTACTTTTTACTTTCTCTAGCCCGCATATACAACGTACATAGTGAATAGAGAACGTATTATATACCACCCAAATATTCAATGTCGAGATTTCACCGGAAATACATGTTTTGGGACCCCTGAATCGAAAAAAGGCATTTCTAGAAAAAGGTCCGTGTGTGCCTGTGGACAGCATAGCTCAAAAACGAAAAGACCGTTAAATACCGAACTTGATATTTAGGTTTGGTATCTTCTAAGGATGCGACACGAAGATTTTCAAGAATTTTCCCCAACTCTTTACATGGAAAATGTTCTAACATTTTGATTTTCTAAAAAACGGCTCTAACGTTTTTGGTTAAAATCCCGTATATTAAAGACATTTTCATCCAGAATAAAATGTATATCTTGGACTTTCTGGGAATAGCCTCTGATGACCACTTTATTCTGAATGAATTTTGCCGAATTTTGCCTAACTGCTTAACGGTAAGAGATAGACAAAACTTACTGACAAAGAATGTAGATCTTGTCTAAGCACATAATTTATGTTCTTTAAGTTTTTGTTGTGGAGGTAACCGTTTTCGAGATATTCCTTGTTATTATTTTCAATTGAAAAGTGCTTATACTTTTCTCAGACAGGAAGGTCCGTTTTTCTTTTGTTCAACTCCTGGCCAAGCAAAGAAGCAATTTACAATGACAATCGCATAACGACAGCTTTTAAGACATTTGACTATCACTTTAGCAAAGCATATTCCTTTAGTTCCCCCTACTTATAAGGAACTAAGTAATAAGAACATTCTGATAATGTTTGACTCGATTAGCATGGCGTAGAAAGAAGAATAATCTTTTGCAAGAAGTTTGTAGTGCAGCTATTGAAAGTCATATGACTGTAACACATCAGATTTTTAGGCATATTGTGCGTTACTTATCCCGAATTTTTACCTTACCGGTTTATAAAAAAGTATTTCTATGAAATTAGAACATAAACGGTGACAAGGACTGGTGGTTTTCCAAGAATGAGGTTCCAAAAACGGAAGACGCGTATTTTCTAAACAGGAAGACGAACAAAAAACTGGCCGGAAGGCAGTTGTTTCTTAGGAATCTCCAGTGTTCTGGCGGGAATGGTTTCTACTGGAATTTAACGAGGAATGTCTTTACATACCTGCCCACCAGCCACGCCCAAAAGTAGTTCTTCCTTTCTACCCCTGTTACTATATGTCAAAGGAAATTTTTTGTGTAGGTCCCCGAAGAAATCACTGTGATTTACAGGCGTGTCTGTAAACAAACCATCATACTTAGTGACGCCGCTAGAATGAGGTTCTATTTAAAGCGTTTTGTCATAAAACGTGTGTGTTTCTCTCCAAAGAGAAATCACATATAATACATATATTGTTTGGGGGAATTGTTTACATTATTTAACATCACTCTGTACGTAAAATATATGCTACCTATTTGGTAATGTTTTAGCTGCTTGCAGTGATTTGGAAAGAAAGGACCAATTCAGTTAGCATTGTTTTGCATCACAAACAGAACAAGATTATATTAAGGAGCAATATAATGTCACTCGTAAACTTGTTAATCTCTTAATCCCTGACGTTACATATTCACATCACATCAACTTAACTGCCCGCGTCTCTCATCAATTCGATCCCAGGCGACCGCATGTGCGATTTGTGGTGGACAAATAGGCGCAGGGGCTGTTTTTGTTTGTTTTTTATTTTGTTTTTTTTTTTGCGGGTTTGCCGGTTTCTCCCCCATCCCATTCTATCGATGCTGTATCATCATTCCATGTATTATCAGTGCCATCGCTTGCGGCGTCATAGCAGTAAATGTGCACGTTAAACATAAAAAAAAATTACTTAACTCCTCTTTAGAGGAATCGATGTGACGCTGCTCCATGCTTTCCAAGGAATTTAGTAAGTCCAAACTGCGATTCTCTTTAGACAGAAATATCTAGATAGAAAAATACAAATACAATTACTTTGTTTGGAAGTACCGCAAAATAATAAAATCTCAAATGGTAGTGTCGCAATTCAAACAAACTTCAAGTCTACAGCCACCACAATTCTGATGTTATTCACAGTTAAATTCTGTTACATTGTATTGCTACCCTAGTTTAGGAATCTGTTGTTTTGTTTCTTTTTTTTTTTTTTTTTTTGTATTTTTGTAATTTCAACCAAATATTTTAATGTTGTAAATATTGTAATGTTGTAAATGTTATAATGATATTTTTATTAGGTTTTCGTCGTGGATCAGTATTATCTAACAACACCAATATATTTTTTTACGTTATTATTTTTTAAGTGCTAAACCTATTAGTTTTTCTCACCTCTATTCTTATTTCGCTAACATTTATTTATAGCCTTATCCCTTAAAAGTACACTAGTAAATAGCCATCATAAAATACAACATTTGTTTAGGTACTTACACATTTTGTTTGTATTTAACAACATAGATAGCTTACAGCATAATCAATAATTTTCTGAGGTCAATAATTTCCTTTGATTACTCTCTTGTTTCTGATCTTAATAATTTCTATTGAAAATGCTCGTTTTACAACAGCTTACCCTATCAAAATCCTTCATAAGAAAACATGAAAATTATAGAATTCGTTGTTTCTCTTGATTTTTGGAGGACAGAAGGTGTTGGAGTAGACTACACCCAAACCAAAATTTTGACGCGAAGGATTTTCTATTATCAAGTAGCACATTCTTGTGCTGAAGGAACGGTGCTCTCTACAGAACGTACCGTCATTGGGCCCCCCAAACGTCTAAATTCGCACCGGTGCAAACCGAGGTGCAGAACTTCTGTGCACTGTGCATCGACCAATCATCTCGGGACAATTCGCAGTGAGGAAAAAGCGAGACAGAGGGTATTTTACACTCTGTACTGTGCAATGTACCGGTGCAAGCACCTTAGTTGCTATTGCTGCAGGTTCTAGGGTTAACTTTACTATTTATTTTTCTCACTACAACACTGAACAAATCGACTCCATGTCTTAAATAATTCTGTGCATCTTCCTATGCATCAAAAATATGCAACTCCTTCTCCTGATACTTTTTTTTAACGTTTGCTTATTACATCCAAAGTCTGTTGGAGTGGCAAGTCGCGTTCTAAGTAGAGAATACCTTCTGGTGTATATAGTGTATGAAAGAGAAGCAACAACAGTGAGAGCCTCGGGTAATACCACATTTAGTATATGAAGAACTGTAAACAGCGTCGCACTGAAGCATTTTTAGAAGCTATAGAATTCATAGCCTAGGGCTCAGGAAGTGAGAAATATATTAATATCCTGAAAATGGTTCATTAAATGGTAAAGAAAAATATAAATTAATACCTAAGAATTCGGGTCCTACTTAAACATTCATCATAATTATTTTTTTTTAGTGGGCGGTTGCAATGCGTCGCACTGTCTTACTAAAATAAGAAGTAAGAGCTCTAAAGATGTACGTCATATGTATACATGTGGAACAATGACCCGTCTTACCTGTACGACGTTGGAGTCACTTCCATTTGTTTGAAGTTTTTTTCTCATGAGGACGTTTTCTCCTTGCCTGCAGGGGGCGCAAGGTTTTACGAGCAAGAAACTTGTATAGGCGGAGACATTTCTTACACAACAGATGGCGCCCACTATGTGCATCTTCTTTTATCGTCTAGCACGGGCGTATGAACCCATGGCACAACTTCAGTGGCAAATTGGCATTATGTTTTAGGAAAATGGCTGATATAAAAATCACAAGTCACAACTGCGACTCCTGCAATTATTCTTTCTATAATTGCTTGACACCGCAAAAGAAGAAAACTGAGATGGATGAATATAAGTACGACTAGTACTCTGTTTATATCTAAAAGTAAGACAGAGCTGAACATGGTCCTTCAAAAACATCAACTTTTGGAAGTATCGCACTCTAAGATTGTAAATTCCAGTCATTTTTGTTTACTTTATTAAAATCAAATTGAGTAAGTAGAGAAGTGGAAGAAAGAAGATAAAGAATATAATGTGGTTAGAGATTTATATATTTTGGGGGACAAAGATGATGGGAGTAGGAAATGGGAGAAACAGAAGAAGTCGGCTATGGCAAAAGTAAAAGTGCATTGGCCGCGGTTAGAGGGTGTAGATAATTGAAATGGGAAGAGTGAGAAGGAAAGGTATGATTATGGTGAGAGCCCTTAAATCCTGGTATAGAATACTAAATCTGGATGAAAGTAATTTGCTGAGGTAATGCTTAGAATGTTAAGAAAAGAATTTAAGGAATAGTGGGTGGAATTACAGCATGCAGATTATCTTAGTGAAAATGAACTGAGATAAATTTGGAGAAGAAAACAGTGCAAATGGGTTTTGGAAAGGTGCTACAATGAGATATGAAGATATAGAAATATAAGAATTGTTTAGGAACATGGGATGAAAATATCTCTAGAATCATATATACAAATAAATAAAAAAACTGGGAAAGAGAGCGATATGTGAATAAATTAAAAAAGTACCGAAGAGAGAATATTGCTTAGGTTTAGGGGGGTGTGGAGATTAAAAGGAATTAGAAAAGGCTTTCAAGAGAATCTGTGTCGAATATGTGGAGGAAAGGAAGATATGGAGTACTTAGTTTGCGAATTTAAAGGGTCAGAGCTTTGGAGGAAATAGTGTATAAATGAAAAATAGGTGAAATTAGACAGAAATGTAGTCTTATAAAACCTTTTAGCAAACATAGTTAGATGGTAGGAGAGTACTTGACCAAAGTTAGAATGAAATGGTTGTGGTTCATAAAACAAGGAGGCAAATGGACATAGATTTATATGTTGTTAAACATAACTTTAATATTACGGTCTTAAACATTGCAGTTATCTTAAATCCTCATTATTATCATTGTCTATTAATATTATTGGTACAAGTATGTAACACTATTATTATAATAATTATTTTCATAATTAATGTTAGTAGTAGTAGCGTTGGTAGTGGTAGGAGCAATATTGTTATTGGTACGAAAACAAAAGTATCAACATACGAAAGAAAAATTGGGTTTTGAATTTGGCAAGTTAATAGCCATATTCTTTGTATAGATACATATTACAAATAGATAAATAAATATAATTACTTAATTATATTAAAAATTGGTACGCATACTTTGATCTTATTTATGATACACATTTCTGAAGGCCTTATTTCCTTTAACCCATAGCAACCCATTTCCCAATGTCCTTTGTCTTTCTTGTAGGTTATGATGATACAAAGGTAGCTTGGAGGCATGCTTATTTACTGCAGTGGTGTTTTTATGATGTTTCGTATGCCCAATAATAATTATTATTATTCCTTGTGTATTTTAGTTATTAGTTTAAACTTACATTTAAATAGAATTAACTTTGATAATCGTAAGTTCAAGTCTTCATATCGAGTTCTCGTTACCAGTTGCTAATTTCTCTTAATTTCCAAACAATATTGAAGATGACAATGATAGTTCCTTTAAGCTACTTTCTCATCTTTAAGTAAACTTGTCTCTGTGTGTGTATGTGTGTGTGTTTTCTTCCCAGGAGGCTAATTAGAAATCCTTTATATTACAGAAAATGTAAAGCGTTTATTGCATTTTCTGTGTTATTCGAGGGCTATAATAATTTGGCTCGAAATGACATAGTCATGCTTGACGCCAGATTGATCCAACACGAGAACCCCTTTCAGATCTCTGGGGCACTAACTTACCAACTGAACGCCGCTGCAGGCAGTTCCGGGTTCCCCGCACGGCTTGTAAACACTCTCGGTAACGAAGGCTTCAACAGCTATAAAGCTGAACTAAGTACTCCCCTTCCCACCTATGGGAATGATCAACAAAATTCAAAATAACCTTTAAACAAATATAAAAACAAGAAACCTTAGGAGCAGCGGCAAGGATCCTATGGTTAAACCTTTGCAAGACCAGGTACACCGTAACTCCACCAAGGTTTACCAGAACTCGCACGCACGCTTTAGCTGTTTCACAATGTGCTTTCATTAAAAAGAATAACTCCTAGGGATGGCATTATTTTCTTGTCTTTATTCATTGTTTCAACAATTCAACTTTAGCATTTTGCCTAGAAGTCTGATATTTTGTTCCTAATTTTACAAAGCAGAACATATAATATTCATTTTAAGAAAATTAGCACTTACAGATTATCCATATAATAATTCCTCACGTTAAAATTTACTGTAGCTTCTAGAGTTTTCAAAACGATACTTAGAGGTTAAGTATGTGTGTGGTTAAACTTTAAGAGGTGTTTTACTAGTGATAAATCGTACTATCGCGCATAGAGTCAGCATAATGTCAATTCTAGCTTGAAACCCGGTTATCATCCATATAAGCTGTCCCGCCCAACTTAAGATTTGATATATGGTGAGCTAGAGGGAAGAAAGTTCACTGTACCATAGTATTGAAAATATCACGTCGTCCGAATCTTATTGAACAAATTCCTTAGGATGCTACACATGGACAGTGAGCTCCAAGTGACTGAATAAAGAGGACGAGGACGTGCTTCAAGAAGACACGTTTTTGCGTCCAATTGCATATGGTGATCCGCAACACATTTTTAATTACAGGAAGTTTAAGCCGACGCGTAATTTGGCGAAATTTTGGTTATGGTAGCTCCACTTTTTCAGAAGAGAAGTAATTAAAAAAACCAATCAAACGTGGTGTTGGACGGCAAAATGGACGAGCAGCATGTATGTACACTAGGTGGGGTAAGCAATGCGGTCTCTGCTGTTCAACAAGCAAGCATAAAGTTTGGAGTTTGCAAACTCTTGCATTGGATTGCACATTGCGTGAGTCTATGAGAATGCCTCATAATGGCATAAGTGCAAAGTGATGCGCTTGCGCTGCGTCTATGTTTACATTGCATTGTGAACGAGGATTTACATGAAGCGCGAGAATGTCACTTGAAACCACGAGAAGTCAGTCACTAAATATCTTAATTGATATTAGTTGCATCTGGGCATCCTCCGATTATTATAGGTGTAAAATTTTGAACATAAAATCGGCGTTAAAATCCAGATAAGTGTAGGCTTAAACGTCAAAATTAAATCACTCGTCGGCTGAAGCAAATAGCACAACATGTTGGGTATACAAGGTCGATTCGATAACTAACCGGAAAAGTTGTATTAAAATACAAAACCCTCGACAAAACGTGTGCCTCTTTGTTATGTTTTGCTTGGCACCCCTGCCTGGCGAACGGAATGCTGGTATTCAGTGAAAACAAGTTACAAGTTTGCACCGGCATGGAGGAGCAGAGTGAGCAGAAAGGTTGAAATCAATCGAAATTCACCATCGGTTTGCAATGCAATGTGGTGAAGGTTGTGAGTGGGGAGACAAGTTCAAATGAGGAGTTCCAAAACCAAAGTTAGTGTAAACCAAAAGCAGTGCTGGTAAGGTTGTGTTAGGACCATAAAAAATCTGATGTGTTCCATTCATATGAATTTCTCTACATCTCCGCAAAAAATGATATTAAAAAGCTAATTGAGAAAAAATTAGCAGAAATTGACTTATTACCTGCTTCCTTGTAAGTAGAAGAGAAATAAGGCAGTACCATAAGTTAAAGTGGTGACAAAAAGCTGGTTGCTATGAGTCTTGTTTGTATGGATAGGAGTTGACAAATTCCTGTATGAGAAAAGTTTGTTTTTTAAAGCTGAAACAAAAAACAAGGAATATCTAAAAACGATCAACTCCATGAAAAAAGTGTACATATCATAAATTGTGTGTTTTGACGTGCTCTACACTTTTTGTGTAGTAAGTTTTATCTATCTCTTACGGTTTAGGAGCAATGCAAAATTCCGTAAATTTCATCCAGAATAAAGAAGTTTCCGAAGCTATTCCAAGAAAATTGAAGATATACATTTTATTTGTCAGGTAAATATCTTTAATATACGATATTTTAATCAAAATCGTTAGAGCATTTTTTTATAAAATGAAAATTTTCGAAAAAAGTTCGATGTAACGGGTAGTTGGGGGTGGGGGATTTTTCTCAAAAGCTTCGTGTCGTATTCCTGGAAGATACTAAACTTAAACACCAAGTTTCGTATTTTACCGACTTTTCGTTTTTGATTTATCGTGTTCACAGACACACAGACACGCTGACACACGGACACACACGGACCTTTTTCTGAAAATAATACAGGGGACCCTAAAACATATATTTCTGGTGAAATCTCGGTATCGAATTTTTTGGTGGAGTGCAATAGCACGTATAGAGAAAGTAATAATAACTGTCGTATTCCATTCTCGTAATAAAAAAACAAAAAAAGATATTTCCGGTTATTTATTGAATGACCCTTGTATAAAACCGCAGTTAGATCTCATCTTTCAAGTCTGCTTAAATCCCTCTCACACACAGACAAACTCTAATTCCTGGAGAAAACCTAATATACAATTAAGATAGGGAATGTTAATCAGCCCGAAACAATCAAACACAATTTATTAGACTCGATGCTGTGAGCAACAATAGTCAGTAAAATGTACATCCCGCCTCCCTATATTAATTTGGTTTTCTTGAAAGTTGTGTAAGCCCGTTTTATAAAAGCCCAAGCTCAAAATCACACAAAGTGGTTCACGTATCTTTGAAGACTTCAGCAGAACCTTCGAAGTCTTATTAAGACTTAATACTGGAAAATCTAAGTGTAAATCATTTGCGAAATGAAATGACCAAAATAACATCTATAATGCTAAGGCCCAATGTTTTTGAAATTGACTCTCATTTGAGCAAATGATTTTTATCTGGAAAGTCGATGCTCAGAACAGATCTCCTCCTCCGCCAGATGCTCTTATCTGCCAAACATTTGAAACCCCTTCAAGTGGCAATTTTAATGCATCCCTTCATGTGTTCTTAAACCCTTAAGCTTCATTAGATCCACTGGCTACTAATGCCCGAGGAATGTAACGCATTCCAAAAGAGCTAATCGCCGTGCAATAAAGGTCGAATATCAATTATTCACGACGAAATCACTGGAGGCACCATGTGGTGGGCGTGTGCAAGTACCCTTCTGAATGCTACAGGCAAATTCTGGGGTTCCCCTTCACATTCATAATTTTGTGCTGATCCGGTTTGCACGGTAAAGACAGAGGGTAATTTTCCAACGTAAACATTAAAGCTGGTAATGCATTACGCCATCCTTAAGAACTTTGATATACTGAATTGTAGTATGTCCTTTTTGGAAATAGAACTGCATTTGAACACACTATTTTACAGGCACAAACAAATTCTAATTCGACTACTACTTTTAGAGCTATTAATCATTGAATGGAAATGGGACCGTGTTTTGTTTAAAGTTGCCCAAACAAACATCTACCAGTAGTTCAAAGTAACTTATTCTATTTGCTATATCTTTGGATGAAAGTAAAGAATTCTGTTCACTAAAAATACTAGTCCAAAAGAAACAAATTACTCAAAATAACTGTTAGAATACGAATAATTATTTTCATACATAGATGTTCCAAATTTTATAAACATAAATCAGTAATTCCAAAGTACTGGGGTATAAGAGGAATAAATGTAGCCCAGGAAATGATTGAAACAACATATTTACTATTTGTACTTAAAATGCTGCCACAAATGAGCTATTTCCATAAATGTAACTAAAGATCCCTTTCTGCACCACTCGGAAATCCCAAAGACCTTAGCAACGAGGAATTTCGAAAAGCCATATTTCTTGAACTCGGTTGCTCTGTTCCCAATAACTAGCAATTAAATAGCGTTTGTGTTATGATGAAATATTTTTATGACAAGTAAAGGACAAAATGTATTTGTCTACACTGAACGGTACAAAATTCCGCTTTAGAAAAGGTTACAATGTAACATTGGTAAATAGTGCCGGTCCCCATGGCCACGCTCGCTAAAGCGTCTCACGTTGGTGTTTCGTGGGCAGGGGATCGTGGGTTCGAGTCCCGCCTTGGGCATGGATGTTATATGTTTGTGCAATGTGTTTATGTTTGTAAAAGAAACAGTAAAACCAGTAAACCAGTAATCAGTAAAACCTACGGGGGGAAATGTAAATAGGGATACAGTACCGGAGTCCTGATCAGACTCCGTTACTGTTTTAAAAAAAAAAAAAATAGTAGATTTATTAAATGTAAGCAACGATTTCGTAATCAAAAGATATATGATATATGTTTCATGTATTAACGTTATTCGTTAAAACAAAACATTGCCAATTTTAAAGCCCCTGAGGTCTTATTCAGCAAGTATTTAGCTCACTATTTATGACTCTACTCTTTGACATAGTTCCGTACAGTCCGTAGCTGGACCTGGAAGCATTCTTTCATTGCTATTTATTAGCATCATCAGAACCAAAATTATCTTTGACTTTGGAATGCATAGTGCACGGATAAAGCCTCGCGGGTAAAGTAAATTGCCCAGAAAGAATACTTCTACCTTATGAATGAGCAATTCAAACAAAGAAGTACAGGACGGAATCACTCTTTGAAATTGGTGAAAAATCTATACACGTTTATATTGTGCTTCGGTTTTAATATCATAAAAATATAAAGCGTTTCAAATTATCACAATCACACGTGTAACATTAAATTGGAATGTATAAGCTTTCTGTAGACCACGATTTTCTGAATATCCATTAACCAACATTTCCCAGCATGATTTCTACAAGGACATCAGGTCCTCATTATTAAAGATTACGCCAACATTGTTCACAGTACAGCCTATAATGTTACCGTTTTGTTTAGCGAAAACTTCTGTAATAGCTATAGCCGAACTATTCTCTACGCTCGCAAAATATACAGAGAATATTCTCTTTATGTAATTCAGGTGCTGGACTCTTAACAGATTTTCTTATTCGTTGAGTAAAAATATAAGTACTAAATAATTAAAATCTCACCAGCCGGAAGGATGCATTTGAGGTAAAACAAAACAGTTCAGCGCTATACTTTTGTTTTATCTACACGTACTATGTACATGGTGTATAGAGAAGCCATTATCTTCCACCCAAAAATTCGATACCAAGATTTCACCTGGAATATATGTTTTGAGAACCCCTGAATCCAAAAAGAAAAACATTTCTAGAAAAAGGTCATAGTGTGTGTCTGTCTATCTCTTTGAGTGTATAGAGGGCAGCATAGCTCAAAAACAAAAATTTCGTTAAGTACAAAACTTAGTATTTAATTTAGTATCTCCCAAAAATAAGACACGAAGATTTTAGGGAAAATCCCCCGACTCTAAAACTACCTGTAATATTGAAAAAAAACTTTGAAAGTTTAATTAAAATTTCGTATATCAAAGATATTTCCGTCACAAATAATATGTATATCTTGAATTTTCTGGAAATATTCTCTGAAGACCGCTTTATTCTGGGTGATTTTGCTGAATTTCTCAAACCGTAAGATATTGACAAAAGCTTACTACACAAAGCTGTAGATCTCGTTAAAACATATTAATTTACGTCATTCATTGTTGTTTTTTATAAATAAGAACTGACCGTTTCTGAGATATTCCGTCCTATTGGTTTCAGCATTACAATACTTTTACTTTTCTCATGCAGCAATTTGTCAACTTCTGGTCATACAAACAACGGAATGTCAGTCACAGAGCAACCGGCTTTTGTCGTGAGTTCTAATCTCGCTAAGGGTGAGTTACCCGGATAAGATTTTTTCGGAGTTTTTCCTTATTCTGAGAAGACAAATGTCGAGTAACTTTAAGCTCTGTGAATCCCGAGATCGTTAGAGCATTTTTTCACCAATTTCATTCATCATCCAATATGACCAACAAACTAGGTTAAAATACGTTAAGCTAAGTTACAGAAATGTAGAGAAATTCATATGAATGGAACACATTAGCTTTTTACATATCTTGCGCGACGTTTCTAGATTCGCTGATTTTCAGTTCAGAGGTGTATTTAGGGTGATTGTTGTATTCTCGGCTAACAGTACATCATTGTTGTCCATAAGGCAAATGCCAAGACCTTCTCATGATCCCAGAGAGCGCAGTTCACTGGGTAACGGGATATGTGAAGTATCCGTTCATCTGATTACCCTTTTTATGCAAGCTTTTCCGTGACATAACAGATGTTCAAGAATTTAACAGTAGCTGTATTTATATTGGCTTCATTTTCTAGTATCTTGTTTGTATTTCTGCTATCCTACGGTTGTAAAAAATCGTATACATTCCAATCACATGACTCTCTCTACATAGCTGTAAAAATTATTGTTAATAAACTTATTCTTCTATCTACTTCATTCTAATCAAAATAAACACTAGTACAACTTCTTATTACTTAGTTCCTTATAAGTAGAACGAAAATAAGTGAATACACTAGGCTAATCCGACAATCACATGTTTTAAAATGTATTGGGATTGAAATCCGGAGTTGACAAGTTCAAAGTTTGAGTATTTTAAAACTGAAACAAGGAATATCTCGGAAACGGTCAACTCCATAAAAAATGTATATGACATAAGTTGTGTGTTTTAAGGAACTCTACCTTTTTGTTTAGCTTTACTTTCTCTACTTTGCACATAGCACATAGGTAGATAAAGAATTGCATTCCCCTCAAAAATTCGACACCATATTTCTCTGGAAATACACATTTTAGTGTCCTCTGAATCCAAAAGGTTTCAATGTTTGTGTGTATGTGCGCGTGCGCGTGCGTGTCTGTTAACAGCATAACTCAAAAACTAAAAGTTGGCTAAATACAAAACTTGATATCCAAGTTCAGCATTTTATAACGATGCGACACGATATACATACCAATGTACTATGTATTAAGTAGAAAGAGCAAAAAATCGTGCCTTATGCTCTCTCTATTTAGCAGATAGTACATCGGTAGGAAAGAGTTTGCACTCCACCAAAAATTCGATTCCGAGATTTCACGTTTTAGGTTGCCCTGTATATTTTTTTTTAGAAAAAGGTCTTCGTGCGCGCGCGTGTGTCCCTGTGTCCGTGCGTGTAAACGCGTTAAATCAAAAACGAAAAGTCGCTAAAATAACCAAATCTGGTATTTAAGTTTAGTATCTCCGAACTACCCTTTACAAGGAAAAAATTTCGAAAATGTTGACTTTCACAAAAATGACTAACGATTTTATTAAAATACCGTATATTAAAGACACTTATTTAACAAATAAAAGTTGTATATTGTATTTTGGGGAAATAGCCACTTAAGTCCGCCTCTTAGGTCCCCTTCATTCTAAATGAATTTGCACAACTGATAAACAGCTAGAAATAGTCAAAATATTACTACACAAAAGAATGTAGATCTCGTTAAAAAACACAATGTATGTCATATACATTTTTTGTTGAGTTAACTATTTCTGAGATATATTGCCAGTTTTAAAATACTTATACTTTTCTCAAACAGAAAGCCATCATCCGTATTTCGTCCATTTTGCTCCTGGCCATAAAAAGAGGACCGAATTTCAGTCATTTGATAGCTTTAAAAAGATTTTACTTTCTCTTTAACCCAGTGTACTCCCTTCTACTTATATGGAAACTGGTAATAAGGCCATTTCTGATAATGTTTTCCTCAATTAGCATGAAATAGAAGACAAAACTTTTATAAGAACATTTAGCTGCGGAACAGGTAGAATAATGAAATGAAATGGAATTTTATTTGTGGACGCTCTTAACTGCTGTGGTTCTCAGCGTTCCATTCAACACTGTGCATGAAAGACCGCTTAATTTTGCTCCGAGGCCTCTTTTACAGGCTTGAGGTTTTATTACATGCCGTAAATCTGCAACACGGGACTAACGGTTTTACTTCCCTTCCGAAGGAAGCCATGCAATGGATTTTTGACCGAAGAAATCCATCGTCCTACGCCGGATAGAGACAGGCATATGAATGGAACACACGGATTTTTTTTTCCTGAAATAGACACGCTAATGATAATGAAATAACTTCCAGAAATATGTTTTAAAGTTTGTTTGTTTCAAATACTTGGATGTACAAACATAAAAAAATACATACATACCAAAGTATGTAGAAAACTTCAATATACCTACATAGAAAACAAAACATCTCAATTTAATGTCCCCTTTAAGAGTATGAGTCATGATATAATGGATCATGTGTAAGCTGATCGGCACCTCCCCATCTTTCTCAGTAAAAATATACATTTCAGAAAAAACACGTAATTGGTTTACTGCCACAAAACTGAACCGAAAGGGGAAGAAAAGTATTGAAGTTTGGATGAAATGAAAGTTCAGCTCAGCTGGGTTTCCAGCACTGCTTTAAAAGCGACGGGAATGAAAAAAGACGAAAATGTGGCAAAATAACATGACATGCGCAAAGAATCAGAACAGAGAAAATTCAATGACTAAAATGTTCATAGCTACAGAGGTCCACGCGCTTCTTAAGAGCAGTTTTTGCCTTCAATACCATTTTCCAGGACACCCTCGAAATCCATGCATTTTTCACCAGATCAATATTTCATGGCCACATATATGATTTAGGGAACTCCACAAAGAGGGGGATTATTTCGCTTCGTATCCCATTAGTTTTTGAATGAGGCTTTCAAGGGCTGTCCAGTTTCTTCATATTTCTTCATTGTTGAGCTCAGTCGGTGCCTGCTGTAGGAACAATGGGCTGAAATAAAATGTTCTTAAATTTTACAGCACTAAGGAAGCTGATATACCTAAAGAAATTGTATCATTTTTCCAGCAAACATTTGTTTTCATGTTTTGAAAAGTCTTAATTTTGATTATTTCTCTGGGTTTTGTGTTCTCAGTGTATATCCATTCAATTCCTTTAATTTCTAAGTGTAACATAGGGCTGCAACAAATCGTCGCCATCGAACTCGATTTCTTGATAAGACATGCGTCTCTTTATATGATTTATTTATTCTCTTAATTCCGTTTCGACTGTTCTCCTTCAAGTTTTCCTCGGCCTTTCTCCTGATGGATTCCATTCCAATACCTGTCTGGTTATGTTTTCAGATTTCTTTCTCAGTGTGTGTCCAATTCATGTCCATTTCCGTTTCTTTATTTCTTTATCAATAAGTACCTGATTTGTAATTTCCCACGATGCAGTACTGCTGATGGTTTTCGGCCACCTTAGGCATTGATTGAGGAAAGTTTGTAGTTTCTTGTTGGATTTTTGTATTGTTATCCGATTTTACAAGCCTATAGCAGTATGAACAGTACATTTGATTTTAAAGATTTTGATTTTAGCATACTTTGAGTACCTATTTTGTGAGTTCCATATTCTTCTCAGTTGTAAAAAGAAGTTTTTTGCTTTGTTTATTTTGTTTGCTCTATCTTGATCTGCTCCTGCATTCTGAGATACTATGCATCCAAATAATTGAAATATTCAGTTCTGTCTATTTCATGGTTATCTATATATAATTTATTTCCACTTTTGGATTTTATTATTTCTTTTATTTTGGTAACATTTATTTTCATACCAATATCTTGCGCTTCAACTTTTAAGCCCTGTAGTTTCATTTCGATATTTTTAAAGCTTTGTGTCACTATACTTATATCATCAGCTAAGTCTACATCTTCTAATTTATCATATAGTCCTCA
Source organism: Hymenopus coronatus (assembly GCA_030762935.1). Taxonomy (NCBI): domain Eukaryota; kingdom Metazoa; phylum Arthropoda; class Insecta; order Mantodea; family Hymenopodidae; genus Hymenopus; species Hymenopus coronatus. The sequence goes on from CM060881.1 coordinate 100,069,038, forward strand.
TTATATATCTCTTTTTCTGTTTATAGCTTTCCTCCTCATATCTAAAACCATCAAAAACAGGACTGGTGACACTCAGTATATATGCATATGCACAAAGGAAATAAAGTATGCTATATCAATAGCTTGCTTATCCGCCGATGCACGGTTAGCTGTTTAAACTCGATGTACGAATTAATTAATTTAGTTTAGCTCCTCCCGTTTATTATTCAATAATTGTACAGTAACTAGAGTAGTTGGATCCCTTTTTTTTTTCCAAAGGGAAGTTGAAAAGGAGAGAAGAAGATCCAGGGGATCAAGGGATGATTATTTGCATTATTATATTTTTTATTTCATTTTATTTTATTTATTTCGACCTTCTTTGTTGTTCGTATTTCACATTTTTGGGAATTTTGTTCTGTTTTTAATTTTGTAAAATGAGTCTTCCTTACAGCTGGAAGCTTAAGCCAACATTTTCCTTGTTTTCTTAGTATTTAGGTGATAGTCAACAGAGGTAACCTCAAACCGGGAGATAAAGGCTGCATATAGCCGATAAATCCAGACTTCATCAACATGTCTTTAAAGCCTTGTGTCATTACACATATATCATCAGCAAATGTAAATCTTCTAATTGATTATATAGTCCTCGTTATACTCCTTTTTTTCTATCCATAGCTTTTCTCCTCATAATATCTAAAATCATTAAAAAACAAGATTGGTGACACTCAGTATAGATACTATTTATCCTTTATAAACCTACACCAGTTATTCCCTCCCAGTCCCGGTTATTCTTAATGACAGATGAAAACTCCCTCGATATTCACGCAAAAAGAACTCTCGCTGATAGCCTTACATCTGGGAATTCTGCATAGCCTTTGAAAGTGGACCAATAGATTGGTCGGAATGCACGAGTATGTTTTACATAGTTACATTAGGTGAAAATTTATAACTTTGTATCTTCTCTTTGCTTATTTAATACCCTAACAGTTACATAGTTTTCATATAATGTTAAAAACTTAACATATGCAACGAAACAGAGATAAAAAAAAATATTAAATTAAGTTTTATTTATAGGCGCTCTTCAACTGTTGTTCTTAGCGTCCTCTTCTATATTTGGTGTGAAAGGTGACTTAATGTAGTCCACATGTCTCTTTTATCACGTTTGAGGGCTTTTTTACGTGACGTAAATCTACGACACGGGACCACCTGTTTTACTTCCTTCCACACCCTTGGGAAACAGAAGAGAGCATGTTACCTCTAGATAATCCCAGATAAACGCAATCCTAACAAGTTTATCCTTTTTGGAAGAAATAAATAGACTTCAAGACTGTCTGTTGGAAACGTAAATCACATTGAAAAATTCACTGCCACAGCCAGGAGTTGAACTACAAAGTTCTCCTTGAACTTTTCAGTCTGATTCTATCTTCCCAACTCTTGTACTACACACGACTCGTGTGCAAAAATCAATCAATTGACAATTATCTCTATTGCTAATTATAATTATAAAAAACCTGATGGTACCATTCACATGACTTTCTTCGCGTATGTGTATTAAATTATTGTTAAAAAGCTTAGTCTTCCATCTACTTCATGCTAATCGAGTAAAACATTAGCAGAAATAGTCTTACAGCTTGCTTCCTTCTAAGTAGAAGGGAAACAAGAGAGTACCATAGGATAAAGCGATAGTTAAAAATTTTAAAACCTGGTTGATATATGATTGAAATCGTTTCTTTGCATGGCCAGATGTTGACAAATTCCCGTATGAGAAACGTTTTAAGTATTTTAGAACTGAATAACAAGGTATATCTCAGATATGGTCAACTCCACAAAAAAAAAAGTTTATATGACATAAATGGTGTTTTTAACGAGATCTACATTTTTGTGTATCAAGCTTTTGCCTATCTCTTACGGTTTACCAGTCATGCAAAATTCAGCAAACTTAATCCAGAATGAAGAATTCTTCAGAGACTATTTTGACATTTTATTTTTCGTGTAAATATTTTTAATATGCGGCATTTTAACCAAAATTGTTAGAATCGTTTTTGAGAAAATCAAAGTTTTCGATGTTTTTTTTTTTTTTTCATGTATAGGGTAGTTTGGGAAGGTGGGATTTTTTTTTTTCAAAATCTTCGTGTCGCATTCCTGGAAGATACAAAGCTTAAAGCGTGGTATTTTACCGATTTTTCATTTTTGAGTTATCCTGTTCACAGACACACGTACACAAACACACACATGGAACCTTTTTCTAAAAATGCTTTATATATATATATATATATATATATATATATATATATATATATACCGGAAATACACGTATATATAACGTATATTTCTGACGAAAGTTCGGTATCGGATTTTTTAGTCAAGTGCAATTAGCTTCTTTGATTATGTACTAAATATTAAATAGAAAAGTAAAAGGACACATCAGATTTTTTTGACTGACGGCGAATTGCATTTCAATAAGAGAAATTATTTAAATATTTTAGTATGCAATGCTTTAAAACCGACAAACACGATCTTTGTGGAGAACGTTTTCCCTTCCTTACATTTGCTTTATCTAAGCAAATATGTAAACTTCATATGCGAGAGAGCTATGTTTGTCTTACGTCCCTGTATTTATCTGGGACCGTATTATTCATTCCTGGAAGCGGATGACTATCTTATCGTTCGTGAAGTCACGAAAAGTGGCTGACTACAAAAGGACGCGTGGCGCCTCTAATCAGATTAACGTCAAAATGTGACAATGAAAACACTTTGGCGGGAATCAATATGTGGTCAATGTAAGTTGCCAAGTTGTGATGCAGGAGGGTACGATGACCGAAGGTGGGGGCGTGTTTCCGAGGAAATCTCCATGGACAGGAAGCCATGTGTACCACCAAAGTCGAGATAAGACATGTATTGTGAGCGAGGGTTCTATTCTCAGGGGCGGACTTCCGTGTCCACCCTCGCAAATTTAACCCTTACCCCCAACCTTCCGCAGCTAGACGCCTGAAGATCGATGCTCTTATAATGTGTCGTGGGGAAGAAGACATTTGATACACTTAATGCTGTAAGTATGAGCTGGTTACCGGTGTTCATTTTTCTGCTAGATAGATACAATTAGACCTGGAACTGTTTCAACAATCAAACTATTGGAGTTATACGGATAATGTAAAAAATAGATTAATTATGTGGATATTTGGAATTTACCAACAGTTAATAAAATAAATTAAAACAAATCTACAAATTTTTTCTTTCTCTAGGCCCAGGGATAGAGAAGTATTGTATTCCACCCAAAAATTCGATGTCGAGATTTCACCGGAAATACATGTTTTAGGAACCTTTGAATCCAAAAAGAGCATTTTCAAAAAGAAGTCCGTGTGTGTGTGTGTGTGTGTGTGTGTGTGTGTGTGTGTGTGTGTGTGTGTCTGTGGACAGCATAGCTCAAAAACGAAAAGACAGTTAATTATCAAACTTGGTATTTAAGTTTGGTATCTTCCAAGGATGCGATATGAAGATTTTCAAGAAAATCCCCCATCCCTAACTACCCTTTGCATGGAGAAATTTTCGAAAGTTTTGTTTTTCTTAAAAATGGCTCTAACGTTTTTGATTAAAATACCACATATTAAAGCTATTTCTATCACAAATAAAATGTATATCTTGAATTTTCTGGGAATAGCTTCTAAAGACCTGTTTATTCTGGATGAATTTTGCTTAATTTAGCATAACTAGTAAACCTTAAGAGATAAACAAAAACTTACTATACGAAAAATGTAAATCTTGTTAAAATACACAAGTTATGTCACAGACATTTTTTTCATGGGGCTTACCGTTTTCAAGGTATTCCTTGTTATTAGTTTCAGTTGTGGAGTACTTATACTTTTCTTAGACGGGAGTGTCCGTTTTTCTTTTGTTCTATCCTGCCGAAGCAAAGAAGCACTTTGCAATGGAAATCGCATAACGACAGCTTTTAAAACATTTGACTATCACTTTAGCCTAGTGCATTCCCTCAGTTCCATTTTACTTATAAGGAACTAAGTACTAAAATTCTGCTAATGTCTATCTCGATTAGTGTGGTGTTGAAAGAAGAACTATCTTTTGTAAGAAGTTTGTTTGTAGAGTAGCTAGAGAAAGGCATGTGAGTGTAACACATCAGATTTTTACCAATAGTTCTCCACTTAACGGCAACAATGGCTGTTCTATAGCTTTTCCAGGCCAAGCAATGCTTATATACAACCTTCTCAACCGAATTATGTGCAATCCAATTCGCTCTTCAATATGTTTTGGAAAGCAGTGATCAATACTTTATAAGTAGTATTTACTGATTCGCCAAGTTTACTTTTAGGCTTTCAGAGAGCATGTTATAACTGTCTTATCCAAAAATTACCGCGAGATATTCAATAAAATTATTTCTACTGAAAAATGTCTTACTCCAGTCTGGATTCCATAACATGTTGATATAACTGGCAACAACATATCAGATAAGGCAGACAAATAAGCTACTAAACATCCTCAAACAGAAGATTATCAATAACCATCCTACAACATTTGAAAAACCAATGGAACTCTGATTCTACCAACAAGCTATGCACAAAATGTCTCCATCGCTTTGGTGCTTCGTGGCGCACGGGATCGTGGGTACGAGTCCCGCCTTGGGCATGGGTGTTTCTGTGTTTGTAAATGTGTCTACGTCTGTGTATGTATATGTAAAAGGAAAACGTTAAACCTTAATAGGTTCAACTAAGGAAATATAGGAACCTGGAAAAAAGGAATACAGCGCCGGAGTCCTGACAAGCCTCCGGAACTGTATTTTTTATATAAAAGACCTAGTCCTTCCTAACAGACGCCACAATGGCCACACAGTAAACCTCTTCTAAACCACGATTCTGCACCTACATGCGAGGAGTGTCAAATCACATTCACGGTTAGCCATTTAATAACAGAATGCTTACGGTCCCAGAGATTTAATAACGGTATACCCAATGGTATATCTAAGACTTTGATGCAACGCACTGTATAATAAATATTATAATATTTTTAAAAGATACTAATCTATACAACAATTTATAATTCAATTCTATAGTTTTATCAAAGAAATGTATAGCCGCGATATAACCTCAAGTTAAAGACACACACAATAAATTACAAGAACAAAAAATACACAAACAAAACTGCAACATATAATCCTGGCATTTGTATGTCTATCCCAGACATATATTCAAATTTCATCAATTAGTATTTGACTTTACATCACATAAATCTTGACCTAGTTAGCTAACTATAAAGCAAAACGTATGTATTATTCTTCTCCACTTTTCTACGATTCCTATTGGAAACCAGTAGTTCCAACACCTAATTATCAGGTGGCGTACAGGATGTGTACGTTGTTGCTCAGATCCTATGTAACACGAAAATATAGTTTATCTACTTCCGTTTCAAAAGCAGGTCTTTAATTTATATTTTTCTATTGCAAAAGCTCTTGTTTATTTTCGTATAAAGTAATTAACACGTCGTTGTGTATTTTTACATAGCAACATGTTATAAAGCAATTCATAAATTAAGTCATGATTCTTAAAAAATAAACATTCCCTTTCCAAAATGTTAGTACATTGTTTCCCTTGAGCACAATAGACGGCTCTGAAAAAGGAAGACATATTCTACTGATTATTGTCGACTAATCATACATGAAAACAAATTATAACTTTTAGGTTAGGTATGTGTTCAACCATAAATCATATTGTACAAAGGTTAAGTATGAATTCAACCGTAAATCATACAAAAATTCTAACGGAAATTTACAGTATTCTGACAATCTATACAATATTAAATTTTGGCTTGAGGACCCATATTATCACATGAACTGCCATTTTTTTCGACTACTCATTTTTTACATTGCTAACACCAGCGTTTTCATAAATCTGCTTACGCGTATCATAGGACGACCAAAAACAGACTATGCATAATTTGATAAAATATCATCCATAATTTTAACATCCATTATCGAAAATGGTGATTTATTGATTTGCCTTAACTACATTGGTACTATAAAAACAATCTCTTCACGACATGAATAGAATTAAATTGGTCACTTATATAAGATTCAATATGCCATATTGTAATTAATTTCTGCATTAAAACGTATTTCCTTAAATAGTCATAGATAAAGTATTGTATTAACTTGGACTTTTGTACCTAGTTAAATAATATATTATTGCAGCGCCAATAAAGGTACATAAACATAATGCCTTATGGGTAGCGTAGATTACTCAGTTACCCAACAACAAAACCACGTGTCTGACCTGCTCTTTCAGAGAGCGCAGGTAAGTTAGGAAGTACCGAGTCGCGTGCTTTAACAGTTTTTTTTTTTTTTTTGTAAAGATATTGACATGTTGCACAGGGCTTGCTAACATTAAAGGATTTCTTTTTTTTTACACTACTCCACTAAAGCTCCTATGACTTTGGTTAATTCATCTGATATACACTTTCACTATAACAGACAATGAATGAAAAGGAATTACTAGGAACATAAGCTCGGATACATTTACCGCTAAGACCATCTGTTAGAGGTAGTTTAGCATTAGTGATCTAGAGGCTGAAGAAAAGTAACTGATAAAGATAACGGAGGCAACAAGAATATTACCAAAAATTGTTGATAAAGTAAAAAAAAATAAATTTCTTTTGCAGTGAGAGTTTATTTAATTGTCTTTAATCGTAGTACTAATTGAAACATTTGTACATTTAGCATTAATGTTTTGCTGATGCTTACAGCAAGCTGTTGAGAGTTCAAAGCAATCATTCCTACCTTAAAGAATTGGTTATTCATCAAAACCTGTTTGATATACAAGAGATTGACGTGGAGAATGGTAATTTACCAGTCATCCCCCATCCAGAGGTATATTTTTGTGACAGTTACTATTTGTCAAGGACACACAATTCTAGGTCTTCCACTTTACCACCATTCTAGCGCATATGTACAATGTACATAGCAAGTAGGGAAGGTTTGTGTGTGCGTGTATCAGTTCAAAACCGAAAGTACCAAACTTGGTATTTAAATTCAGCAGAGAACTACATGGAACATTTTTTGAAGATTTTTTATATTCTCAACAATGGCCCTAACGACTTTTATTAAAATGTCATATTTTAAGATATTTTTATGACAAACGAAATGTAGATTTTGAATTTTCTGGGAATAGCCTCTGAAAACCTCTTCATTGTGGATGACTTCTGTGTAACTTTTATATAAGTGGTAAAACGTAAGAGCTAGACCAAAACTTATTACACAAAATGTAGATCTCGTTGTAATACATTTTATGTCATATACATTTTTTCCTAGTGTTAATCCTTTTCAAGATATTCCGAATTATTGGTTTCAGTTTTAAGGTACTTAAACTTTTATCAAACTGGAAATATCTTTCTTTTCGTTCTTTTTTGTTTACTCGTAGCAAGCAAAGAGAACACAATTTCAGTTGTTTTACATAACGACCGGCTTTTAAAAGACTTCACTATCACTTTAGACTGTGTATTCCCTTATTTCCACTTATAATGAAGCATGCAATATGACAATGCGTCTAATGTTTATCATGATGTAAATAAATTATTAATCTTTTGTAAGAAATGTTTGTTTCGGAACAGCCAGAGAAACTCATGTGAATAAAACACATCAGATTTTTAACAATTGAATTCATTGAACATACATAAATTACCTCAAGGAACCACAATATGACGTAATCTTTAGCTGAAGGCGTATGCTAAAGTCTTCGAGAAGGCGTAATAAAATGACGAAGTATTCTGCGATAAGTGTCAAAATTGCGAATAAAAAAGAGCTGGGATATTTTAATGAAGAGGAACCAATTAGTATTAATTTAGATAGTCATGAGCAGAGGCGATGAAATAAACGTAGTACCTAAAGTTGCGGTAGTGTGGTGTTTAATTCTACCTAGTGCTTCCGTACACGATACATCAAACAAAACCGCAAGCTAACGTAATTACAATTTTACTAAAAATTGCATTTAATTTTGAAGAATTTTACAATGAATAACTTCTAAATCCTTACATTTTAGGCCTAAATTCAAATGTTTAGAGATAATTTACATTAGTATCTGTAAAGAGTATATTTACAGCATTAATTTTTTGATTTTGTTATTTTTGGCAAAATTTTCTTATAGGTTCTAACACCGCAATGTATTCCTTTCCTTAATATACAAGCTGGAAGTCTCTAACATTAAATTGCCAATTAAAATTGTGTTTACAGGGGATGCTAACGACATAGTAGATAATATAATAACTGCACCGCTGGCAGATGGGTTTGTTGATTGATGACATCAAAGAGGGAAGCTATGAAAAGTGTGCTACCCTTGTCATATCTCCACGCATTCATTACGTCAAATGTAACAGTTTGGCGTTATCGCTACTTCACAATAGGATATTTCATATTATAAAATATACTATATAACAAACTGTATATTGGATAGACAAAGATATAGTTCAAAGCTATGAGAGCGAATAAAAGAAAACAGAAAAATTGAGAAATCAAAAGAAGCTAAGTGAGACTTCTTAATCTCAACCTCTTAGATACGTGTCGTGCATTCGTGATACATACTAAACCTAAATGTGAAGTATTAATAACAGTTCATAATCGGTTCATAAAGGAACTGCATCTATTGCAGCATAACAACAATAATGATAGCACACTATATATATATATTACTTATTGCTATAAATCATATAGAACCTGAAAAATAATTATTCCATAATATTTAAATAAATTAAAACAATAATTTAATCAATAAGTACACCTGATTTCCAATAAAAAAGTCTAATATTTTAGAATAAATAATACAAACTAACTTTTATATCTATAATTGAATTTAATAAACCTTTATTAATTAATAATCTTATAATCTTTGGTGTAACACAATCTTATACTTTATTTGCTACATGTAATAAGAAATATCTATGGTGCTTCAACATTATCAATGTGACAATTAATACATTATTATTAGCCCGAAGTCAGAGAAGTAAGTTCTGGAAGCTGATTAAGCGCGAACTCTATTAACTTCAGGCTGAATTCATGAGAACGTTACTCTCTGAAACGTAATGGTTGTTGAAAAATCCAACGTAAACCATTACTGAGAATTAGCAAAGGGAAAGAATACATAGAATTAAGCAGCCAAAGAGACTGCAATGAATAATCCAGCGAAGACCAATAATGAAGAAAATGAAGACCAAGAATATAAACCCTAGGAGCTATGCTGAATTGGTATGTAGTAGGCGGGACTTAGTTTAATAAAAGAGCATGTATGACTAAAAGTAATTACTCTGGCGTTTCTTGCTTGTACTCTCTTGCGATTTTTGCAGTTTTGTTACATTTCTTAACAGTTAGGAAGGTTACTGCGATCGTAAGAGAGCGTTAGGCCTATTACCCGTTTAATGGTGACAGGTAAGGAATTCGTTGTATAGCAGTTTATTGAGTCACGGTAACTTAAACTCGATAACTTACTGCGGCAACAAATTTTACGCAAAACGTTGAGTGCTTAATATTCTGGAAGTAAGTAGATTTAAACCGATGCAGTTATAACTCATCGTGTTTAGATTCAGAAACCATCTTGAAACAATCGGTAACCTCAGATAATGTAACTCACCATATCCACGTATATCCTCACAGCACAGCATTGGAGTAGCTATATGTTGCAGAAAAACTAGTAAAAACTAGTAAAAGTTAATTTTGAAGTTTAAGGCAAGCAAGTGTTATTTTTGGTGGACGAAGCGGCGTCTGTGCGAGTTTTCTCCGTGTCCTCCAATTTCCCCCGCTACTCATTCCACCAATTGCTCCATCGTCACCTTTCCAATTATCAATTTCGCTTGCATTTCATATCATCCACTTCCTCATGTCCAAGCCAGGCTACGGGCTGACCCCTCGTAACAAATTCTCCATTCTGTGGTTTCCTGCCGTTGGTTCCCCGACAGGCTTCTGACCCCTAGGCAGTGGCTTGTAAGTCCTAAGGGGTGTCAGTCTTACAAATACGGGGAGGATACGCTGATTACGAAACGAAACGAAGATGTCTGTAAATACAATATTTTAATTAAAATCATTAGCGATATTTTTGAGAAAAACAAAATTTGCATGTGGTTAGGAGTATTTTCTTGAAAATCTTCGTGTCGTATTCTTGGAAGATAATAAACATAATTGCCAAGTTTGGTATTTAACGGCCATTTTGTTTTTTAGTCATGCTGCCCACAGACACACACACATGGGCATGTTTCTAAAAATATATTTTTGGACTAGGGGGTCTCAAAACATTTATTTCCGGCGAAATCTCGGTATCTAATTTTGGATGGAATACAATACCCTCTCTATCCACTATGTACACTGCACATAGCTAGAGAAAGTAAAAATGGGCCAAAGCAAAGAATGTTGCTTCATTTTCTCAACGAGACTGAGTCAACAGCGCCCCCCCCAAATACCATATAACTTAGAAACGAAGTACCAGTCGTGCTCCTCCTTCATAGTTTAATGCTTATTAACACCCAAGAGAGCCTAAAAATCAATTTTATTACCAGTTGTCAAAACATTAGAACGCCTAAGTTGTACCAGAAAAAAGAAAAGAGAGTGGTGAGGTCGGGTATGACACAGGGGAGAATGAAAGTGGATGAGATGGCGAGGGGGAGGGAGAAGAACAGGTACAGATAGAGATGTGGGGTTGGAGAGAGGGAATGACAGTAAGAACGCGTGAGATAGAGAATTATATTTAACGCAATTACGCGAGTTGAACTGCGGTCTATCCCAGTAGAATGTATGGTGCGAACCTCGAAAGAACGTCATGTACAGCTGGGGATCGAATTGTCGAGTGTCTGCACCAATTGTAAGCCTTGCTTCAGACTATTACTGAAAATATTTCGTTTTTCCATGTTGAACATCTCTTAATCTCTGTAGAATAAATTCTTATTCTCGTTAATATGGTGTACCCATTGTACCCGTAAAAGTATAATTCTTTTTGCTTGACCAGCAGAAAGAAAACCAAATAACGATTTTCCATTTGAGAAAAGTATGGAAAATTAAAAACTAACTTGACAAAACGTTCTATATTTTAACTGCACTTTTTGTGTTGTTTTTTTAAAGTGTTTAACGCCCGCCTTTACTACCAAGGCACCACAACCGATGACACTGGTGATAATGTAATGAAGATGGAGCACCGGCGAAATGCGATGGCGGGGGTAACCGGAGAACCCGGAGAAAACCCGTCCCTGCGCCGCTTTGTCCACCACAAATACTTTTTTTGTGTGAAGCTAAATTCCCTTATCCAGGTTGTCATATCAGACGATAAATGAAATCGGACAAATGATGCTCAGAAGATCGCGAGGTTCTTTTTTTTATGGTGTTTAACGCCCGCTTTTACTACTTTGGCACCGCAGGCGATGATACTGCTGATACATGAAATGAAGATAGAGCGCCAGTGGAATGCGATGGCGAGGGAAACCGGAGAACCCGGAGAAAACCCGCTCCTACGCCGCTTTGTCCACGAAAAATCTCGAACCCGTCTAGGTGAGAGGCGAGTGGTCTAACCAACCGGCCACGGCGGAGCCTCGGGGTCCTGGAGCTTAAAATTACTCGATATTTGTTTTCTCAGGATAAGGGAAACCCCCACCAAAAAAAAACCTTGTCCGGGTTACTCATCCTAAGCGAGATTCGAACTCGCGATATGTTGAATGTGAGGCAGACGCGCTGCCACCACACTACCCAGGCGGGCTTACAATTTGTGTGTAGTAAGTTTTTGTCTATCTCTTACGGTTTACCGGTCATGCAAATATCATCCAAAATGAAGTAGACTGCCCCTAAAAAATTTAGGATATTAATTTCGTTTTTCATGAAAATATCTGAAATATATATTTTAATCAAAATTCTAGAATCATTTTTGAAAAAATGAACATTATCGAAAATGTTCAAAGCAAAAAGAGCTGGAAATGTTAATATTGGAAGATACAGAACTTAACTATAAAATTTGGCATATAACTGATTTTTCGTTTTTAAGATATGTCTTCATAGATACACAAGCGTGCATGGATATAAATACACTTCTTTTTTTAAAAAATGTTCTTGGAATATAATTTTAAGTGATATCTTGTTCTCGAATTTTTGTTTGCAACATAATACCTTCTCCACCTAACATGTACATTGTACGTGTTAGAGAAATTAAAAAGTGGTTATAATAGGTAAAATAGTTTTTTTTATTTTTTTTTATTTTCTACTTTTAGTCCTAATTTAAATGATGCACATTATTACGTTATCTACCACTGTACATTGTACATAGAATGCAGGGAGGTATTGCATTCCACCTAAAAATTCCATATACCGAGATTTCACGAAAAATACATGCTTTTAGGTCCCCTGAATAAAAAGCATTCTTAGAAAAATGTTTTTAACTGACCGTGTGTCTGTATGTCCATGCGTCTGTGAACAGCATACTTCAAAACCGAAAAGTCGGTTGAATGCCAAACTTGATATTATATAAAGACGCGACACGAAGATTTTTAAGAACATCCTCCCATCCCAAAATACCGTTTATATGGAACGTCTTTTGAAAAAGTGTGTTTTCTCAAAAATGATTTGACGATTTTGATTAAAATACCATAGCTATGTTTAAGAGCATTAATGAGAAATGAAATCAATATCTTGAATTTTCTAGGACTAGCTTCTGAGGACTTCTTCATTCCGGATGACTTTTGTATAAGTGCCAAACAATAAGAGATAGAGAAAAACATACTATGCAAAAATATACAACTCATTAAAATACACAATTTATGTCATACACTTTTTTTAATTTCTCTAAATGTACTATGTACATATTGTATAGAGAAGGTATTGCATTCCATCCAAAAATTTGATACCGAGATTTCACCGAAAATACACGTTTTAGGGTCCTCTGTATCAAAAAAATATTTTCAGAAAAACGTCCGCGTGTGTGTGAGTGTGTTCGTGTGTCTGTGAACATCCTAACTCAAAAACGAAGTCGATAAAATTCCAAACTTGGTATTTAAGTTTAGTATCTCCAGGGATGCGACATGATTTTGAGAAAAATCCCCCACCTCAAACTACCTTTACATGGGAAAAATTTCGATAATTTTGATTTTCTCAAAAATGACTAACGATTTTGAATAAAATAGCGTATATTAAAGATATTTATATGGCAAATAAAATGTATATCTTGAATTTTCTGGGAATAGCGTTTAAAATCCTCTTTATTCAGAATGAATGTTGCTGAATTTTGCGGTAAACTGTAAGAGATAGAGAAAAGCTTACTACACCAAAAATGTAGATTACGTTAAAACACACAATTATGTCATATACGTTTTTTTCGTTGAATTGACTATTTCTGATATATTTCTTGCTATTCGTTTCAGATGTAAAATACATAAAATGTTTTCACACAGAAAGTTGTAAACTCCTGGCACTGCATAGAAACTAATTTCTGCCACGTGGCAACCAGCTTTTAAAGGATTTGACTATCGTGTGTATTCCATTATAGCTAAGACAATATCTGCTAATGTTTATCTCAATTATCATAAATTAGATAGAAGAATATACGTTTTAACAATAATTTGTTGCAGCAATGTGAATGGAACACATCAGATTTTTTTTTTTGTAAAGTTTATCTTTCCGAGGTATTCTTTGTATTTGTTTCAACGTATACCTTCTCCAACGACAGTTGTCACTCGATTTATATCTCTTTTGTTTTACTCCTGGCTATGCAGAGAGAAGTGAATTTCAAATTAATCACATAGCGACCATTTAAAAAAATTACTATCGCTTTAGCCTAGTGCATTCCCTTATTTCCTTTCTAATTACAAGGAAGCAAGTATTAAGACATTTCCTGCTACTGGATCAGTTTTACTTACATTATTTTAAGCCAATACTGATAACAAATTGAATAGACCATAAGTAATTACTTACAGTTCAGCCTTTACTGATTACTGATAAGTTAATTACTTTTACTTGTTCAGTAATTACTAGTTTTTCTAGCAAACACTTAAAATGTATTTGAATAGCATTCAATGATTACTTGTTGAGTTAAGTATTTGCTCAAATACGTGAGGTAAAAGAGCTACAATAAAATAAGGGATATTAGTCCCAGTTCAAAGAGGTTTCTGAGGTTTCAAAGTGAAACTGTAAACTTTTTAACAAACTATTTTCTAGATCGTATGGATGAAATAAGGAGTGGAGCATTAAGTTCACATCATAAAATGAGATTTTTTTTTTTTTTTTTTTTTTTTTTACGCTATTTGGTTGAACCAGGAGATTTTGGTATTCACCATTCCACGGTATGCAAGACCATAGACTTCGTGGCAAACAGAATTGAGGCAAAGGCAGGTGACTGGATAAGGTTTCTAACCTAAATTTTAAATTCAAGAAGCGAAAGAAAAATGGTCTTCTCGCTTTAGATTTACTTGTTACTTTTTTTTTAAACTTGTTTAACTTTTTCAAATTTCCAATTTTATTGATTGTATTTCCATTTATTTAAATAGTTGGCAGCTTTCTCTTTGCTTTCATCCAAGGTTGTTTGATTTTCTTATTCTTCTTTTTTTTCCTTTGTGCTATTTTCTTATTTTTGACTGTGAATTATCCAAACTATCATATTGTTTTTTCCTATCCAATTGTTCATTGCTGTTTTTTCTTTTTTTATTTTGCTTTTTACTTAATGTATCTGCTGGATCCTCTTTCTCAGGTTCTCAGGTGCATCATGTTATCTTCTGATTCTCAATGTCATTTCCAAAGTGTCACCTTATGCTACATAAACTGAGCACACCTGAAGCATCAGCAGTGCAGAAGAGGGATCTTGTCTCAGGAACATTTCTCAGAAGATGTTGATCCTAACCTCACTACTGTAGCAATGGAACTACTCAGTAAAAGCCTTCAAGTTTTTGGGCAACCACTCATTAAGAAGCAGCACTTAATGTGAAAAGAAATATGCACTTATATTCTTAATGTTCTTCTTTATTGAGGGCTCTTCGGTGACACATGTTACTGGTGCACTTGACTGTACATACGTACAAATTGTTACAATATACTGCTTTTTGCTCCTCCGTGGCAAGGCTTCATATCCAGTTATTCATCTGTTTATTCAGTTTACACTGAAAATGTTCCAAGGTATTACTTATCAGTAAAAGTAAACTGTTATTCAATTAAAAATCAGTAATTACTTTCATTGATCAGTCTTAACTTTCCTTGTCAAGTAATTACTTCTAAGAGTTTTATTCAACTGGCCCAGTGTTTATCTCAATTATGTGAATAGAGCATATCAGATTTGTATTCCTCGTTCATGTGGAAAGAACAAATCAGAATTCCGTTAAAAGCAACGCAACACTGTGATAGGATATACCTAAGACAAACATCCACTCTGTCCGCAGTCCCACATTGTATGTGTTCAAGGGAATCCCGTCGCTCTCAAAATAAAAGAGTTTAGCCCACGAGACTGTAATCCCTTATCGGTTTTATTATCGCACCTTGTCTGTCCACAACTGGTTCACCCTTGCCCTGTTGTATGAAGCTTTGATGCTCAGGTGAGCATGACCGTCCTTCACGGTCGCGATGAATCGATTGTAGCCTTCCTTAACAAGTTTCTAATGAGGACATGCTCCATCAGATTTGGATGACTTGTATCCTCTGTGCGCTTACTAGAGGGTATCTTAGACGATATTACATAAACTGGCGTGGTATTTTGTGATTCAGAGCTTAGTAAGCATGTGTAATATAAAAGATAGCAAAGCAGTTAGCCCTACATTAAACGGGACGGATTAAGTTTGCTAGCATCAGCTTAATTTAATTTTTAATTCCTCTCCTTCGTACATTGTACAAAGGTATAGAAGATATTGCATTCCACCCGATAATTTGATACCGATATTTTACTAGAAATGGACGAATTAGACTCCAAAAAGCTTTTTAGCCAAAAAAAGCTCATGTGTTCCATTCACGTTGCCCTCTCTACCTCGCCTGCTAGTTTCTAGTCTGTAATAGACTATTATTACAAAAGATTATTTTCCATCTACTTCATGCTAATCTAGATAGACATTAGCAGAAATAGTTTTACTAACTTGTTTCTCATAAGTGCAAGGGAAATAAGGCTATAGCGATAGTCGAATCCTTTTAAAGCAAGTTGCTGTGTGAATGAAATTTTCTTTTCTTTGCATGGCCAGCAGTAAAACAAAATAAACAGGAATGACAAATTCACGTTTGAGAAAAGTTTAAGTATTTTAAAATTAAAACTAATAACAAGGAATATCTCGGAAACGGACAAAAAGATGTATATGACATAAATTGGGTGTTTTAACGAGAACTACACTTTTTGTGGAGTACGCTTTAATCTATCTCTTACGGCTTACAAATTATGTAAAAATTATCCAGAATAAAATTTTGTTCACAGGGAATTTTCTGGAAATTTGAAATGTAAGTTTTATTAATCATGTAAATATCTTTAATATACGCTATGTTAATCAAAATCATTAGAAGCATTTTTGATAAAATTAAATTCTTCGCAATTTTTTTTTTTTTTAATGTTTAGTGTAGTTAGGGATGAGGATCTTCTTGAAAATCTTCGCGTTGCATCCTTAAAAGATAATTTAATTATCAAATGTGTATTTAACAGATTTTTCGGTTTTGAGGTATCGTGATCACAGACACAAACACACACACACACACACACACACACACACACACACACACACACACACACGCTTTGACATTTGTCTATAAATACTTTTTTTGGACACAGGAGACCTTAAGACGTATATTTCCAGTGAAATCTCGCTATCTAATATTTGGTGGAACACTTTCTCTACTTATGCACTATGTATGATGCAGAGAAAATAAAAAGGGCCGTTTGTGTGTGTGTGTGCGTGTATGTCTGCGTGTGTGTGTGTGTGTCCCTGTGTTCCAGAATGTATGTTTCTGAACAACATAACTCAAAAACGAAAAAATAAACAACCAAACTTGATAATCAAGTTCAGCATCTTCCAAGGCTGCAACACGAAGAGGAAAAAGCCCCACACTCCAAACTACCCTTTACCTGGGAAAAAAAATTAAAAATGTTGATACTCCCAAAAATGGCTCTAAGGTATTGATCAAAACATTTAATATATTTTCATGACAAATAAATGTTTATTTTGAGTTTTCTGGAAAAAGTCTAAAAACCTCTTCGTTCTGGATGACCATTAAGAGGCAGACAAAAACTTACTGCAGACAAAAAATGTAGATCTCGTTAAAAACAACACTCATGACGTATACTTTTTGTTATTGTTGTTGTAGAGTTAAGAAATTATTTGTTTCAATTTTGTAATACGTTTCTCAAACGGAAAATTTTATTTGCTTTTCTTTTGTTTCACTCCTGGTCATACAAAGAGAACGGAATTTTAATGTCAATTGCTAGCGACCAGCTTTTTAAAAGATTGATAATTGCATTAGCCTAGTGTATTCCCGTATTTTCTTTCTACTTACAGGGAATAATATGACACTTTCTGTTAATGTTTGATCTGGATTAGCATGAAGTACATAGAATAACGTTTTATAGGAATAGTTTGTTTGCAGAATAGCTAGAGAAAGTCCTGTGAATTGAACAACAGATCTCATTAAAACACACAATTTATGCCATATAGTTTTTTTTTTTTTTTTTTTTTTTAGTTTCTCTAGCTGTTCCATATATAAATTATTCTTACAAAAAATTAGTATTTCAACTACATCAAGTTAATCGAGATAAACCTTAGCAGAACTGGTCTTATTTCTTCTTCCTTGTAAGTAGAAGGGAAATAATACATTAGGCTGAAGCAATAGGAAACATTTTAAATGCTGGGAGCCATGTGAAACAATTGAGGCTCATTTTGCTTTGCATTGACCCGCTTGAAAAATAGCTTCTAGTTTAAAATTGAAATTAATGACAAAGAATAATGACAAAGAATATCTTGAAAATGGTTAACTCTACAAGAAAAATGTAAATGACATAAATCATGTGTTTTATAGAGATCTAAATCTAAAATATGTGTAGTAAGTTTTTACGGTGTCTCTTACGTTTTAACCATTATGCTTTAACAAAACTCGCCCAGAATAAGGACGACTTCAGAGGATATTCCCAAAAAATTCGAAATATACCCTTTATTTGTGGTGTAAATATCATTAATAAACGATATTTAATCAAAATCGTTTAAGCCATTCTTTAAAAAAAAAAAACATTTTCAAGAATTTTTCTATGTAAAGCGTAGGCTTACATAGTATTTAATGGTCTTTTCGTTTTGAGCTATGCTGTCCAACACATACACACGATATTTTGCTAAAAATGTTTTTTAGGACTCAGGGGACCTCAAAACATATATTTCCTGTGAAATCTCGACATTGAATTTATTGGTAGAATACAGTATATATACAATACTGTTTTACACCTGGTCATGCAAAGAGAACCGAGTTTTAGTCACATAGCACCAGCTTCTGAAAGATTTGACTGTCACTTTAGCGTAGTGTATTCCATAAGTTTCCTTCTACTTAAAAGGAACTAAGTTCTAAGACCACTTTTGATAATGTTTATCTTGATTAGCATAGTAGAAGAAATGTTTGCATGAATAGTTTGTTACGGAATAGGTAGAGAAAGGCATGTAAATGAACACCTCAGTTTTATATGGTTTTTTGTTTGTTTTTGTAGTCACCTTTGTATTCTCTCTGACTGTTTTTAAAACAAAGTATGAACTGTTCCAATGTTTTTGGTTTACAGTAATTCTTATTACGTCCTTAATCTTCATTTACCAAAGTCGCAATTGTTTGTGATATTTCATGAGTGATATTCTCATGTACCCAAATCACCGTAACATAAAATTGCAGCAACTTCGTAAAGTTCACCTGAGCGACCGTCTGGGCAGGGATTAAGTTGGACAGAGGTAGGGGAACTGAGTGCCGGTAGCCGCTTATGAATTCCAGACGTGTTCAGTCTGACCTTGACGCACGTCCACCACTGTTATTTTCAAAATCAATTTCAGCACCCCATAGGCTTACTCAGTTCGGATGTGACAGATCATACTGTGGTCGACATGGTCACCCGGGATATTAAAGCAGTCTTTCTCCAAAGTATATGTATGATGCTGTAAAGAGCATTTTCAGAATTGTTTTACTTGCTCTCGCAAATATCTACAATGTACACAGTGGATAGATAAGGTATTAGATTCCAACCCAAAAGTCCCCCTGAATCCAAAAATAAACAACACTTTTAGAAATATGTCCGTGTCTGTCTGTCAAGAAAGAAAAGTCGGTGACTTGGTATTTAAGTTCAATATCCAAGGATGTGACATGAAAATCTCGCCCCCCCCAACTACACTTTACGTAAAACATTTTTCGAAAAATGTTATTTTCTCAACAATGCCTCAAATAATTTTCATTAAAATACTTTATGTATAAGATATTCAAACACACAATTTATGTCATACACATTTGTTTTCGAGATGTTCCGTATTCTGGTTTCAATTTTAAGCCACTTAAACTTTTCCCCAATGAGAAGACTCTTTCTTCTGTATGTTTACTCCTAACAAGCAAAGAGATAGCCACGTAGCCACCGGCTTTTAAAGGGTGAGACTATTGCTTTGCTATTCCCCTTTTAGTTACAAGGAAGCTAATAATAAGGCTTTATTCTGCTTGTGTTTATCTTGATAAGTATGTTAGACAGATTAATCTTTTGAATAAAAGGTTTTATTTACCGAACAGCTAGAGGACATCATGTGAATGGAACGCATTAGACTTTTCCCTTATACTTACAAGCTTTTTAACAATAATTTGTTACAGGATGTAAACAAAGCCATGTGAATGTACACATCAGATTTATTTACCTTCTCTAGTCCGTATGTAGAATGTGCACAGTGGATAGAGAACGTATTGTATTTCAGCCAAAAATTTGATATCGATATTTCAACGAAAATACATATTTTGAGTGTCCGTGAATCCAAAAATAAAAAGCATTTTTAGAAACATGTCCTTGTGAGTGTCTACGTTTGACTGTGTGTCTGTGAGCAGCATAGCTCAAAAACGAAAAGTAGGTTAAATACCAAACTTCGTATTTAAGTTCAGTATCTTCCAAAGATGCGCACGAAGATTTTCAAGAAAATCCCGCCACCTCCTACTACCGCTTTACATTGAATATTTTTCAAAAATTTTTACTTTCTCAAAAATTACTCTCAAGATTTTTATTAAAATGTCATATGTTTAAGACAACGAAATGTATATCTTGAACTTTTTAGGAATAGCCTCTGAAGACCTCTTCATTCGAATGATTTTTGCATTACTTTTGTACAACTGATAAACCGTAAGATATAGATAAAATCTGCACAAAAAATTTAGGTCTCATTAAAACAGGTAATTAATGTCTTATAAATGTTTGTGGAGTTAACAGTTTTTTAGATATTCCGAGATATTGGTTTCAGTTTTAAGTTACTTTAACTTTTCTCAAACGTGAGACATATTTCTTTTCGCCTCTCTTCCGTTTATTAATAGGAAGCAAAGGAAAAAAATTCAATTGTTTCATATAGCGACCGGTTTTTAAAAGATCCATCACTTTAGCCTGTCATTCTCTTATTTCCCTTCAACTTACAAAGAAGCAATAATAAGAGCAGTTCTGGCAATGTTAATTTTGATTAGCATGATGTAGATAAAAGAATAAATTTTACAAGAGTTGTGAAACAACTATAGAAAGTAATGTGAATGGAATATATCAATTTTTTTCCAAATATAATGAATGGTTTCAAACTCAAAGAAATTTTGGTTCATTAGTAAGAAATGGTAGGATTCGACGGTATGGTCAAAATGTGGATACTACATAAGCATGTCTCTTCAAAATTTTTATGTTAATAAGCGTACATAAAATGCTTCGACGTGACGTCGAACCCAGATGTAAATGTTGCTCAGTCATATATAATACGAAAATATAGTTTTCAACGCCAAGGTACATGAGCAAAAAGCGTCATAATCAGCATGGATTAGGTAGTTATCCAGGAACAAAGGCGCGCGCCTGGACGCATTACGAAAGTAACACAGGCATCTTGGAAAGCTCCACGTCACTTCCTTTCCAACACACCGAAGGCTGCACAATGGTTTGCTTACACTGAGGTGATGCATTTGTAAAACTTCACAAAACATTGTGAAAGATTCAAAAAACATTTCATAATAAAATAATATGAATTCTAAGTTTTTAAAAAAAAAACATTGTTTTTTCAATTGACGTACTTTAACTACCAATTAATTAACTTAAGCTTTAAATGTGCAGGCGCATGCAGGCAGTCCCAAAAACATACTTTCATGTGATTTTTTCAACACCTATCCATACTCAAAATACTCCGCATAATGCAATTTTTTACTGATTTGTTTTTAAATGTTTACGCTCCCTCTCAAAAGCACATGAAAGAAAATAATCAAATAGTTTTCCGAAATAATAATTCAACTTTGAGAAGTAAACTATTAAATGGAATATAAAGAGCTTTGGAGAGTTTGAAAAGTAAAAATGCTTGTAGAACAATTAGTTTTATATAAAAAATATATGATAGATCTATTTTTAAACTCTTCACTGTAAAACTTGATGTTTTTAGAATAGTTTTAAAAATGCATCACTAGCTCATTTTATAATAACAGTGAATTTAGTGAATAAAAAATAATTGTTTAAATAATCATGTCAGCTAAAATGTTTATACACTGCAAAAATATCCTATTTATTGTGTATAATAACTTGTTTGAATTTCAGTAAGATATCTTATATGCTGCGCATTTTCGAATTTCACAGATGCTGGTCTTACAAACCCCACTAAAGAACCCTTAGTAATTGTTTGTTCTTCCAAAATATTTTATCACAACAGACACCGAATGAAAGGAAATAACTGGGAAAATACGCCGCTAATACATTGTTTTACAGGCAATTTAAAGAATGTGCACATAGAATGACTTTCCAAATTTCCACTGTTTGAATGGATTTTTTGACAATTTCACTGCGATTGCATTGCGATTTTAATACTATTGCATTCATATTGTATAAATATTCCTAGGGTTATAAACTATTTTTACTTTCTCTATAGGCACTATGTACATAGTGTATAGAGAATGTATTGCACTCCACCAAAAAATTCGATACCGAGATTTCACCGGAAATATATGTTTTAGGGTCCCCTGTATCTATAAAAAGTATTTTCAGAAAAAGGTCCGTGTGTGTGTGTGTCCATGTGTCAGTGTGTCCGTGTGTCTGTGAACACGATAACTCAAAAACGAAAAGTCGGTAAAGTACCAAACTTGGAATTTAAGTTTAGCATCTTCCAGAGATGCAACACGAAGATTTTGAGAAAATTCCCCCCACCCCAAACTACACTTTACATGAAATATTTTTCCAAAATTTTGATTTTCTAAAAAATGGCTCTAACGATTTTGATTAAAATATCGTATATTAAAGTTATTTACCTGACAAATAAAATGTATATTTTGAATTTTCTGGGAATAGCCTCTAAAGACTACTTTATTCTGGTTGAATTTTCCATAACAACTAAACCGTAAGAGATGGACAAAAACTTAACCCACAGAATATGTAGAGCACGTTAAAACACAGAATTTATGTTATATACATTTTTTTCGTTGAGTTGATCGTTTTTGAGATATTCGTTTTTCTTGGTTTCAGCTTTGAAAAACATACTTTTCTCATACAGGAATCTGTCAACTCTGTCCATACAAACAAAGGAACATCAGTCACATAGAAACCAGCTTTTGGCTTTCACTTTAGCCTAGATACTCCCTTATTTCGCTTCTACTTACAATAAGCAAGAGATAAGACTATTTCTGCTAATTTTGCTCGATTAGCATGAAATAAATAAAAGATAAGCTTGTTAAAAATGATAATTTACAGAGATATAGAGAAAGTTATGTGAATGGAACACATCAGATTTGTACTTTCTCTATACGCACTATGTACATAGTGTATAGAGCAGGTATTGCACTCCACCCAAAAATTCGATACCGAGATTTCACCGGAAATATACGTTTTAGGGTCCCCAATATCCAAAAAAAAAACATTTTCACAAAAAGGTCCGTGTGTGTGTGTGAGTGTGTGTCCGTGTGTCTGTATCCATTTGTCTGTGAGCACGATAACTCAAAAACGAAAAGTCGGTAAAATACCAAACTTGGTATTTAAGTTTAGCATCTTCCAGGAATGCGACACTAAGATTTTGAAAAAAAATCCCCCCACGCTCAACTACCCTTTACATGGAACTTTTTTCGAAAATTTTGATTTTCTCAAAAATGGCTCTAACGATTTTGATTAAAATTTCGTATATGAAAGATATTTACCTCACAAATAAAATGTATATCTTGAATTTTCTGGAAATAGCCTCTGTAGAGTAGTTTATTCTGGATTAATTTTACTGAATTTTGAATAACTGCTAAACCGTAAGAGACGGACTCAAACTTACTACACAAAAACTATAGAGCACATTAAAACACACAATTTATGTTATATACATTTTTTTCGTGGAGTTCGTCGTTTTTGAGACATTCCTTATTTTTGGTTTCTGCTATGAAAAACGTATAATTTTCTCATACAGGTACTTGTCAACTCCTATCCATATAAACAAAGGAACTTCATTGACATAGCAACCAGCTTTTGACTATCACTTTAACCTATGGTAGTCCCTTATTTCGCTTCTACTTACAAGGAAGCAAGTAATAAGACTATTTCTACTAATATTTTCTGATTAGCATAAAGTAAGTAGAAGTATAAGCTTTTTAAGAATAATTTGTTGCAGGGATATAGAGAAAGTCATGTGGATCTTACACATCAGATTTTTTAAAGTTTATTGTGCAAATATGTCACGCATCTCATAATTTGAGAAAATTGGTTGAAATTTTTTCAATAGTAGCTTTAAATCACAAGAAAACCGAAATTAAAAATATTTTAAATAATGAGCATATTATGACTATACTAAAATTTAATCCTTTTAAACCACATTTTCAAATAAACATTATAATTGCTATTAGAACGCATTTCGTCCAGCAGAATGTTACACTTTGTGGGAAAACAAAATTTAAACAAAAACAGAAACGCGTGGAACATTTTGAAAGTGTGAAAGTGCAGTTTTGATAAACACGCTGTTTTATAAAATACAAGCCGATTGATCGATTGTGGTAAAAAATGCACTCTGTTTCCCGTAACATTAATGATCTTGAGGATGTAGTCAAGGAACAAAACCAAGAATTGTAGATAAAGTTAAACGAAAATAAATTCCTTTAGCAGCGACACAAGGAGCTTGATTTAATTTAATTTACTCAAAATATTAAGTTACACACTTGTACATTTAACGCAAGTTCTGTTGATTACCATAATTTACTGAGAGACTATTAGAACAATTAAAAAATTATTGGGTTAATAAGTAAATTATACTACTGGTATGCTTGGTATTTTACAAGCTCGAAACTGTCCTAAGCCTTTATCCTTTAGCCTAAAGCTAGGACACGTTTGTTGATAACACACAAGCAGAAATGAATTTGCTTTCATGACAAGTGTTCTACAAGTAGTATGTGAGCATCATAACAAGTGCTTTGTGTGCTGCATTAAACTTTGAACTAATTCAAGTAACAACTATAAGAGTGCTACATTCTTTCGGTGTCATTTCGAAACAACGTATTTACTCCAGTTATATCACTAAAAGAATAAAAAACGTTTTTGATAATTTTTAACTAAAATTCGGTGATGGATTTACCTTGATGTATAGATATACTTATACAATTTGTATTTTCTTTAAATTTTCAGATTGTTATTTACCACTGTATGGACCTAGGGTCTCGTCTGCAAGCAAGCAAGAGGATGTTGCATTTCATTTGTTTCATATAAAATCAAACCCAGAAGTATAAACAGCGTGTAGAATGTATTAGAAATAGCCACATAGATGCATATTTATGTGAAGCAGGATGAAATGAATTCGAGTTTAATTTATGGACGCTCTTTAACTATTATGGTTCTCAGAGTGCCATTCTACATTGGGCGTGAAAGACCCAAATCTTGCTCAGAGACCTCTATTAAGCTTGAGATTCTTTTTCGTGCGATATGAGACGTGGCCGAGGGGTTACACTGCTCGCTTCTCACCTAGGCGGCCCGGGAGACCGCATGTGAAATTTTTGGTAGACAAAGCGGCATCTGGGTGAGTTTTCTCCGGCCTCTCCGATTTTCCCGCGATTATTCCACCAATCAATCCATCATACCCTTACTATCATCTGTTTCGCCTTCAATTTCACTTCATCTAATTCCTCTTCTCTTGCCCGGTTACGGGCCAATCCCTCATTGCGGGTTTTTCATTCTTCCAAACGGCGTTTGACTTCTCGATACCCACGTGTAAGTCCTCCAGATGACTAAGTTAAATATATGAAACGAATCACTGGCTTTACTTCCCCTCCAAAGGATGCCATGCTATGGAATTTTACATCACCTCCACTCCGGCGACCTCGGAAACTAGAAACTACCATAATACCTCTAGACCACGGAGGACAACAAAGCAGTGTTAGACACAATTTATGACATTTCATTTTCGTTGCCATAATTCTGTGTACAAAGATATTGATTTAATTACTCTACCACGTTGGCGTCGTGATAACGCACCATTCCCTAGTGTGTGGCTCCCAGTTTCAAATCCCCATAAGAGCCTGAACGCCTCGGTCGGGTTGTGGTTTCCCACAATTCCGTACCGGCCATTGACCAACCTTGGGGTTGAATACTTGTCTCTGCATATATAGTAAGTAGAGAAAGAAATGCATTACGCCCAACAATTCTATACCGAGATGTCCGGCATTACGTGTTTTGAGTACTTCTGAATAGATAAAATCTTATGTGTTCCATTCATATGACTTTTTCTACATCTCTGCAACAAATTATTGTTAAAAGGCTTATTCTAGACAAACATTAGCAGAAATGGTCTTATTATTTGCTTTCTTGTAAGCAGAAGGGAAGAAAAGGAATACTCTAGACTAGTCTAGACTAAAGCGATAAAAGTTAGTTGCCATGTGGTTGATATCCGTTTCTTTGCAGTTGTTTCTAAATTACCGTATGAGAAAAGTTTTAAGTATTTTAAAACTGAAACCAATAAAAAGAAAAATCTCAGAAATGGACAACTCCACGAAAAAAAATGTATATGACATAAATTGTGTATTTTAACAAGATCTACATGTTTGTGTATTAAGTTTTTGTCTATCTCTTACGGTTTATTAGTTATGCAAAGTTCAGCAAAATTCATCCAGAATAAACAGATCTTCAGAGGTTATTTCTAGAAAATTCAAGATATACATTTTATTTGCCATATAAACATATGTAATATATGGTAGTTTAATCAAAATCGTTAGAGCCATTTTTGAGAAGATAAACTTTTTCGAAATTTTTTCATGTAAAGGGTAGTTTGGGGTGGGGAGATTTTTCTCAAAACTTCGCGTCGCATCCCTGGAAGATACTAAACTTAAATACCAAGTTTGGTATTTTACCTACTTTTCGTTTTTGAGTTATCGTGTTCACAGACACACGGACACACACACACACACACACACACACACACACACACACACACACGGACATTTTACCAAAAGGTAAAACATGTATTTCTGGGGAAATCTCGGTGCAATACTTTCTCTATACACTATGGGCTTTAGCAATGTTAAAGAACATGTGACTTGGTAAGTACAAGTACATATAATTGAAAACATGCACGACAAAGTAATCACGCTAAAATATAAGCTATTCTGATAGAAATTTTGCCTTAGAATCTGAAAGCAAAAACGCGATTAAATTTAAATTTAATCTGCAAAGAATTTACGTGAGAGAATAGTGCATTCTCATTCGTTTGACGTCAATATTCAGTACAAGATTGTTAGCAGAAATAATTTAAGTTTTGCTATGTATCACGTGGTGTTGGCTTCCTTTTATTTAAATGTATGATGTAGTTGGGTGGAGTTTTAGAGTAGCTTATTTAACAGAATATTTTGATTTCCAGACAAACATGAATTTTATTCTGACCGGATGTTGAAACAGAAAAGCTAAAATCGACCTCTGTGCAACAATACATAACAGATGCCTACACAAATGACTTATTCATTGTTCATTCCAATTGAAGGAAAGTGTCGATAGAGATTGCACATAATTAAGAAACAACATTCTTGAAAATACTGGTTACAGTTTAAATAGACAAAGGTAAGGATAAAATATTTGTATCATAGAAAATATTTCAAAGAAAATAAGTTATATTTTTCTTAAAGAACAAAAAGGTATAACTATTACTTTATTACTTAAATGAAGCTTTTGCAAAGCAATTGATAATATTGCAGACTAGCTTCCAAAATTTCAGAAAAATGTACTAAAATTTATAAAACACTCATTTGTGATAGTGTCCTGAAGGCTATATTTAAATGTGTAAGTTATATCTATTTTTATATTTTCTACCATTTACCTATAGCAAGTAGCGGAAATATTGGATTGCAGCCTAAATTTCGATAGCGGAATTTTCCCAGAAATACATGTTTGAACGCTTCTGAATAAATAAATAAATAAATAAATAAATAAAAAATAAAATTATGGAACTTTAGAATCTAGAATCGGAGTGTGTTTGCGTGCGTGCGTGCGCGCGTGCATGTGTGTGTGTGTGTGTTATAAAATGTCGGATGGACATCAAACTTAGTATTTATATCAGTAATTTTCAAGGAAACGAAAATTTTCAAGAAAATCCCTAAATAGTTTTCGTCATTTCTGATTCTCTAAAATTTACTAACAATTTTGTTTGAATTCCATGCGTTAAATATATTTGTTTGTTAAATAAACCGTATTCCTTGAATAATCTGCAAATAGCTTGCAAAGTCCCCTTCATTCTGAATGAAAATTTTGGGTCACAGTAAGTAGCTATACATAAACCTAAAAGTTAAACATATTATTTAACATAAACATAGAATTTATGTAAAATAAATTCTTCGTAGAAATTAACCATTTCTAAGGTATATTGAATTTAATTAATTCTCTTTTATTGGTTTGAATCTTTAAATACTATAGAATTGCGATTATTACTTTCTCTATACGTGCTATGTACATCACAGTGTATTGAGAAGGTATTGTATTAAAGCCAAAATTTCGATACCGACATTTTACCGGATATATATGTTTTGAGACCCCTGAATAAAAAAAACATTTTTAGAAAAACGTTCGTGTATGTCTGTCAGTGTTCGTGTGTGTGTGTCTCAGGGCAGCATAGCTCAAAAACGAAAAGCCCCTTAAATAACAAACCTGGTATTCAAGTTCAGTATCTTCCAAGGAGGCGACACGAAGCTTTTCAAGAAAATTCCCGCATCCCAAACTACCCTTTATATGAAACATATTTAAAAAAAATGTATTTTCTCAAAAATGCCTGTAACAAATTTGATTAAAATACCTTATGTTTAAGATATCTTTATGACAAACGAAATGTATATATTCATTTTTCTGGGAATAGCCTCTGAAGATTTACGGCACGAAAAAGAACCTCAAACCTGATAGAGAGGCCTCTGAGCAAAATTAAACGGTCTTTCACGCCCAATTTAGAATGGGACGCTGAGAACCACTGCAGTTAAAGAGCGTCCATAAATCACACGCCATTTATTTTTTATCTCTTTATTCTGGATGATTTTTGCATAACTGGTAAACCATAAGATAAGAAATATACAAAAACTTCTATAGAAAAAAATTTAGATCTTATTAAAACGCACAATTTGTCATATATACCAATATATACCTATAGGTGTATATTTATAACCGTTTTCGAGATATTCCAGATTGTTGGTTTAGCCACTTAAACTTTTCTCAAACGGGAAGACATCTTTCTTCTCATTTCTCGCTTATTTACTCCTGACAAGCAGGGAGATTGGAATACCAATTGTTTCATATTGCGACCGGTTCTTAAAGGACGAGAGACTATCGCTTTAGCCTGTACATTTTCTTATTTCCCTTCTACTTACAAAAAAGCTGGAAATAAGATTATTCTGCTCATGTTTATCATGATTAGCATGATGTAGAAAACAGATTAATCTTTTTAATAAAACGTATGTTTGCCGTACAGCATCATGTGAATAGAATGCGTTAGATTTTTGCCTTTCTACTTGCAAGGGACCAAGAAATAAGGAAAATTTCTGCTAATTTTTATCTCGATTAGCATGATGTTGAGAGAAGAATAGGCTTTTTAACAATAATTACTTACAGAGATGTAGAGAAAGTTATGAGAATGGAAAACATCACATTTTTTCCGCCCTCGTGGATATGCAATAGTGGAATTTCAAAGTCATAATAATTATAGAAACCTAAGCTACACTATATGCATTGTGTATAGAGAAGGTACTTGTTGCACCCAAAAATTCGATACCGAGATTTCCCCGGAAATATATATTTTGAGACACCCTGGATTCAAAAAGAAGCATTTTTAGAAAAATGTGCGTGTGTGTCTGTCAGTGTGTGTATTTGTGTTTATGTGTATGTGTGTGTGTCTGTGTGTGTTTGTGTGTATCTGGGCAGCATGCTCATAAACGAAAATTCCGTTAAATACCAAACTTGGTATTTAAGTTCAATACCTTCTAAGCATGAGACACGAGGATTCCGTTAAATACCAAACTTGGTATTTAAGTTCAGTACCTTCTAAGCATGAGACACGAGGGTTTTCAAGAAAACTACCTCATCCCCAACTACCCTTTACATGGAAACATTTTCGAAAATTTACATTTTCTCAAAACTGGCTCTATCGATTTTCATTAAATCATTGTGTATTAAAGATACTTACACAACAAAATAAAATATATATCTTGAATTCTCCGGGAATAGCCGCTGAAGACATCATTATTCAGGATGAATTTTGCGGAATTTTGCATAACTGGTAAACCATAAGAGTTAGACAAAAGCCTCCTATACGAAAAATGTAGAGCTTGTTTAAACACACAATTTATTTTATATACTTTTTTCGTATAGTTGACAGGTTTTTGAGATATTCTTTGTTATTGGTTTTAGTTTTAAAATACTTATACTTTTCTCATATGGTAATTTTTTCAACTCTTGGCCATACAAAAAAGGGAACCTCAATCACATAGCAACCAGATTTGAAAACATTTGACTATCGCTTTAACCTATGGTACTCCCTTATTTCCCTTCTACTTACAAGGTAGCAAGTAATAAGACCATTGCGATCAGCATAAAATAAATAGAAGCATACGCTTTTTAACAATAATTTGTTGCAGAGAAGAAAGTCATGGGAATGAAACACATCAGATTTTTTACTTTCGCATCAACCTCCTTTATTTCTCTTGTACCCTCAACGAAGTGCGAAACCAGAGCATCTCGATTAACAATAAATGGAGAGTCGGTAGAGCACCTGCCTGCTGTGCGAGGGATCCCAGGTTCGATTCCCGGCTGGGGTGTAGGGGTTTTTCTCTAGTCCAGATTATTCCCTATCCTCCCCAGAGACTTCAAGTATAAACGTGAGTAATATGTGTGTGTGTGTGTGCGTGTGTGTGTGCGCGCGCGCGCGCGCGCGAGATCCAATGATTAAAATTAAAGATAAACATATATCAGTACATGAGTTAAGACTATTGGCGATAGACATGATCCACAAGGAAGTGAAGCCGATAAGAACATGCAGTTAAAAGCGGGTATAAATGGAGCAATAAAAACTAAATACAAGGAGAGAATGTTTGATTTATTTGGGAAGCTTTACTTTACTATTCCCCTCACAAGCCGATCCATCATCACCCTCACAAGCCGATCCATTGTAAGAATAAGTTGAGAATTAGGAGTAATGAAAGTCATCAAATAAATGTAATATCTCAGAGTTACAATACAACAAAAAATCGAATATCCTTAAAAGGGAAATTATACTGTAGTGTACGTGTACTAGAGTAGTGCCCTAGACTATTAGCTGCGTTTTTGGTGAGGAGTGTATCCAACATCCCTTATAAGAGATGACTGCTTTACATGCTTCTAATGAAATATTAAGATTGATATATCACATTATTGGAAACTTCAAAATCAAAACGTAAACACGTTATTTGAACAACTGTAGTAAGAAAGAAAATAAAAACAGAAAGGACACTGTCATATTATCTCAACACAGTTGAGTTAATTTAATAATAATAATAAAAAAAAGTAAATGATGTGCTCCAGTACCACGTTTACTGTTCTGCAAACAAAGTATTCTGTAAAGGCATCTTCTTTTATCTAGAGCATGCCAATTGAGATAAAACATACAGAAATTGTAGTATTACTTGCTTTCTTGTAAGTTATAGTCTAAAAGGATAGGCATGCTAGTCTAATTCCCAAGGTCGCGTGCTCTATCCCGGCGGAGGGGGATGGTTTTAACGGGCCTAAAAATTCTTAGCATGACTTCCTTCGGAAGGGAAGTAAAGCCGTTAGTCCGGTGTATTGGCACGTAAAGAAACCTCCAACTTGATAAAGAGGCTTCTAAACAAAATTAAGCCGTCTTTCACGCCCAATATTAAATGAAACGCTGAGAATTACAATAGTTAAAGGGCGTTCATAGATAAAACTCACTTTAATTTAAAGCGATAATCAAATCCTTTCAAAGCTGATCACCAAGTGAAACAATTGAAACTCGGTTCGCTTTGCATGGCCAGGAGTAAGACAAAAGATATATATATATGAAACGAATAACAAACTTTATTTAAGTATTAAACATTGCAAAATTGAAAACAATAGCAATTGGTTAACTCTAAAAAAAAAACTAATATAATATACATAATATACATCACTTAAATTATATTTTAATGAATCCTATAAGCATTTTTATGTGGTAGCTTTTTGCCTATTTCTATGGCTTACCAGTTAGGCAAAAGTCATCCAGAATGAAGAGGACCAGAGGATATTCCCAAGAAATCTAAGATATAAATTCTATTTGTCATGCAAATATATTTAATATACGGTATTTTAATCAAAATTGTTAAAGCCATTTTTGATAAACTTGAAAATATTGAAAATTCTTCCTTGTAAAGGGTAGCTTAGGGTGTCATATCCTTGGAAGATGCAAGTTTGGTATTTCAACGGTCTTTTGGTTTTTTAGCTATGCTGTCCACAGACACAGGCATACAAACACACACGCGGGTTTTTTCTAATTTTTTTTTCTTTTTTTTTTTTTTTTACTCAGGTCTGCTCAATGCATCTGGCACCCAATTTTGGGTGGCATAATATATCTTATCTGCGTAGAATAATAATTATCAAAATAAAATAAACGGCTGAAGAAATAAGTTAGAAACAGGCGTAGAAGGTCCGTTCCTATATTCAGCCACCCTCATACTAGGATGCAATGATACATAAGCATAAGTAATGAGTATAATGGGGTTTACTATGCTAAGTTAACCTTTTTTTATTTCGAAAGAACTGCAAGTACAGAAACAATCTTACCTGTGCATAATGTTTGGCATGTTGATTAACAGACGGAAGGCAGATATACTGGTAGTAAACATCAAAAGCGCACTGTCATACACCACAGCACACCATCTGGCACCCCTGGTATTGCTTCTTGAACTGACCTACTACACGTACTTCTCCAGTGGCACCCAAATTCACATGGACCCGGAGGACCTTGAAGCAGCACTTCCGATTTCTTCGCGCTTTGGCCGGTCCTGAGGAAATCACGGAGCGTTTCCTCTCCTCACACTCCAATACACACAACTGACGAGCAAACACACGCAACAATGCAGTCAAGAAAGTCTTCTCCCGCCAAGTGAAGGCAAACACTGGCTGAACAACACTGCGAGTACACAAGCCGGGACGAAATAATGTTTTCCTTCTCAGAGACGGATCGCAGTACAACAGTGCATGCCACGAAGGAAAATACACCTCCGAGTTCAGGCTAGGGAGGTTTTCCCCTCCTTGATTTCCCCACTCCGACGCAACCATTCAAACCGAGAATCCCTCTGACCGCCTGCTGCGCGCGCACGTCCTCGAAACTCACGCACTGCGTGCGTAAAGTATTGTGCCGATACGAGCCGATTTGTTTGCCCATTCTGCTATTCTTTCTAAGAATATTGGCTAGCGAGACGGGAAGAGACCTTTCAAATAAATTCTACCGCTCCTGGGGGACCAATGCAAGACTTCACAGAAGTTGTGCGTAGCATCGCCCATAGAATTCTTTATTTCAGGGGAGCACTGGAGAAAAGAGGTGAGCCTTTGCCTGGAAATACTACCGGTGGTGAAGCAGGAAACCAGCTGCAAATGTTCAGTTTAATGGATTATCAAAAGTAACCACGATCTCCGGTTTCCTATCTAAAGTAATTCTTCTTCGAAAAATATACCCTATTTAGGATATATATTATAAAAAATATATTATAAATTTAGAGAGGAGTTTAGGTATTGTTTTTACAAAATTTTGGATACTTGGATTTTCAGACCTCGCAAAATAATGAACTTCCTTGCAACTTGCATACCTTATATGTAAATGTATCGCGTTTGACCTATTTTGAAAAATCTTTATACACTGAGAACTCGGCGAAACAACTTACGAAAGTTACTTCATCCATAACTTGAGTACAAATCAATTCATCGTCGCCATCATCATCATTAGCGGCAGCAGCTTCATGGTTTAGGTCCAATTGGCCCGTTCCAGCCCCAAACTAATTATCAAACTGGTTGCTCTATATTTTTACTGGAAGTCTTCAACCCTTTCCGTCTTCTTGGATTATAATGGAATATGGTATATGGCAACCTACTTAGTTTACAATTTTTTTTTTTTTGTTGTTGTTTATATGTGATTCTTTCATGTAAATTAAAAATATTATATCTCTAACAGATATAATTTAATTTGCAACTATGTCAATAACTTTCCTTTCTGTACTGAATATAAAAATGTAATGTCAGTTGTGGGTTCTTCCTTTAAGTTCTTTATTAACGTCCAACACTGATCCCTAAGTTAGCAGTATTTTATAACTAAGTGTTCTTTTTAAATACCACACAATAGCACTACATTGCTCATGTTGTAGCCTAAATATTTAAAATTTTACACTTCAGGGAAAGCCGAGTTATTCTTATTATTTCAGCCGTTTTTGTTCCCTCCAGCACAGAATGTCATTATTTTGAATTTTGCTGCTGATATATGAAGATTATACTTTCTCATTATTTTGAGTAAGGTACTTTTTTCGAAACTAAACGTGTCCGCATATCGTTGCGTGGCATGGCATGTTGCGATGGTACCCCAGTG
The DNA here is from genome assembly GCA_030762935.1 of Hymenopus coronatus. Lineage (NCBI taxonomy): Eukaryota > Metazoa > Arthropoda > Insecta > Mantodea > Hymenopodidae > Hymenopus > Hymenopus coronatus. The sequence goes on from CM060881.1 coordinate 100,103,223, forward strand.
ATAGAGCAACAGGCCAGAGACCGGGAGATCCTTGGTTCAAATCCCGGCTATGGCATTGAATTTTTCAGTCTGACTCTACCTATCCAACTCCTGTCCTACACACGGCTTGTGTGATAAACGATTAAATCAATATCAATAGGGTAATTTTCATACATTAAACCCAAAACATTGGAACTTAACTAAGATCAACGGACATGGATTTTTTTCCATTTAAGGGTAGGCGGGGAAGGGTCGTGTCGCATCCTTGAAAGATGCTGAACTTAAATATGAAATTTGGTATTTAAAATTTAAATTTAAAACTTTTCGTTTTTCAACTGCTACCCACAGACACACACACATTCAGACATACACCGACATTTTCTAAAAATGGTTTGTTTTTTTTTTGATTCAGGGGCTCTCAAAATATGTATTTCCGGTGAAATCTCGGTATCGAACTTTTGAGTGCAATACAATATCTTCTCGATACATGTACATAGTACGTGTAGAGAAAGTAAAAATTACATGAATGAGGCATCCTAACCATCCATTTTTAAAGTTTTTGAGAAGTTCTACAGCCTGTGCTCCCAAAACGAACAAACTTTCAAAAGTGAAAAAATTACAAATTCTGAGTGATTTGCGAGATTGAACGTACACGGGACACGCGCGCGCATACATGTACACACACACACACACACACATACACACCACAACATTCAGGCACACGCTTACCTAGACAATATGAATTTAGTTTATCTCTGTTCTCTATCACGAAACCTAACGTTTAGTATCCTTAGCTTCAGGAAGTTTCGTTTTCATGAATAACGTTTGAGAGTAAGACATCATCCTCATGAGAAAAGATGCGTCTTATTCAACTTAGTAATTTATTGCATCATTAAGGACAGTGAAAGTAAAAATTGACTGGAATAGTGACATTGCTGTGTATAAGAGTTACTCACATCAAGAGGACCTATTCAGAGAGAGAATCCCCATGCCCTTCATTTACATAGCTTTGTGTAGCAGGTTGAAATGTTGATGAAATTTAGAAACCCCGGCGTAGCACACCCTGGCAGGCGATGACACTGATGATACATGGAATGAAGATGGAGAACCGGTGGAATGTGATGGTGAAGGAGACCTGAGAACCCGGAGAAAACCCGCACCTACGCCGCTTTTGTTCACCGTAATCCCACATGCGATGCCTGGGATCGAACTTGAGCCACCTAGGTAAGAGGCGAGTGGACTAACCACTTGGCTACGGCGCAGCCGCTTGTTCGTGGATGATATTCAAACTTAAGTGGATTCACCTTAATAAAGCTAATTTAGTGACCGTAACATGGGTGGATTTTTACTTTCTCTACAACGTACTATGTACAGAGAGTTAGAGAAGGTGTTGCATTCCATCCCAAAATATTCGATGTCGGGAGTTCGCCGTAAATATATGTTTTGAGGTCTCCGAATAAATAAAAGGGTTTTTAGAAAAATGCGTATGTAGATGGTGTGTAAGTGAACAGCACAGCTCAAAATGAAGATCAGTTAAATACCAAATTTGATATTTAAGTTCAACATTTTCCAAGGATGCAAATAAAAAGATTTTAAGAAATTCTCTCCACCCAAAATTGCACTTTACATGGAACATTGGTTGAACATTTTTAATCCCACAAAAATGGTAACGATTTTTATTAAAAATATCTATGTTTAACGCATTTTTATGCTAAATAAAAGGTATACCTTGAAGTTTCTGGGAATGGCCTTTGAAGACCTCTTTATTCTGGGTGACTTTTGTCTAACTGGTAAACCATAAGAGGAAGACAAATTGTTTTGGTAGAACTAACCATCTCCGAGATATTCCTTATTCGTTTGAATTTTAAAGTGCGTAGTTAGTTATACTTTTCTCAAACGGTAGGTCTCCATTCCTTTCATAACCTTTGTTTTGCTCATGCCATGCAAAGAGAAATGTCTCCCTTTCGTGCTGTAGTGGTTACCATGCTAACCTCTAAAACCCAAGATTGCAAATTTAAACGTGGATGTGGTTGATGGGTTTTTTCGGACTTTGAAATCCTTAGATTTCATTTGGAACGGAAGTAAAGCCCTTGGTCGCGTGTAATGTTTATTTTCACGTAAAAGAACTCTACACCTTGAAAGAAGAAGAGTTCCGGACAAAATTCCTCCTTTCGCGTCCGCAAGTCATGATTTCGTTCTACTGTGCCATCTTTAGGGACGATCCGATCCCTCGTCACTATGGCTAACAGCGGCGTACTCACGAACTAGAAATTCAAGTCGATCAAGAAAAAACACCGTAACAATGTCCTATGCTCCACTTAGGAGCTACAGGTAATTAACTAATGCAAAGAGAAGTTAATTTTAACATCATCGCGTACTGACAGCTCTTAAAATATTTAGCTATCGCTTTAATCCAGTGTATCACCTTATTTTCCTCTACCTACAGGATGCATTTAACAAGACCATTTTTGCTATCGTTTATCTTGATTAGTATGAGAATATAGTTTTATAAGGTCAGATTATTACATATTGGGTGGAGAAAGTCGTGTGAATGTAGCGCATCAGATTCTTTCAGTAGCTGCGTATATATATGTACCATATACACTACCGAACCTACTAGGAAATCTTCCGCATTAAGAGTTTCGCAAGTAGTCATTTGTAAGTGGCGTTTCCACTCTCGTAAGGTCGAGCAGAGAATGAAAGAGGTAAGGGAACTTTTGATTATGTTAATGGATCCTTCGTGATAATAAATTCGGAGCGAATGTCAGAGATATGAACTTACAGCGGGGTTCTTCCTAACCACAAAGCGGGCGTCAAAGAGATTAAACAGAATACCAAAGCTTCCTGTCTTTTTTGTTCACGAAATTTGGTAACTAAATAACCCGAGTATCAGGTCGTTATTTATCGGCCGCCAGAAATAAAAGCAGAGACGCATGAATTAGACACTGCAGGTGTTCCTTACTAGAGCAGACGCTTTATTCATCCCATTCAGGAAAAGGATGAATGCGGCCATTCATTATTCACATCACAGAGACAGGGGAGGGATGTGGGGTTGCAGGGGTAGGTATTGGAGAATTGGGATGTATAATTACCTTGAGTATCAGGGAATTTGTGTCACAGCACTGCTTGTCAAGAGGCTTCTTGAGGGTGAACAGCTTGTCTAAATAATGACTAGACACTGGAAACGTACTGACAGAATAGGATATCCATAGCGTCTGAATACGAAAATGGCATCACTTCTAGGGTATATGCTGATGTTCCTCCAGAGCGGACATAGTTAAGGCAGTACATTGATGAAAAGTTTCGTTTTCTCTTTCTCTACATAGACGATTTGCACTCCACCCAAAAATGTGATACCAGATTTCACCGGAAATACACGTTTTAGAGTCCCCTGTAAAAAAAAAGCATTCTGAGAAAAATGCCCGTTTGTGTGTGTGTGTGTGTGTCCATATGTCCATGTAACTCAAAAACGAAAAGTCGGTAAAATACGAAGCTTGTAATTTAAGTTTAATTACCTCCACGTGGATACATACATGGACCTTTTATTATAAAAATATTTTTTGCATACAGGGGACCCTAAAACGTGTATGTGCCATGCAGAGAAAGTAAAAACAAAATACCTATGATGTATTACGTTCACAATGACTTTCTCTACCCTTTAATATTAGTGGCTATGCAGACTATCAGTACGAAAACGTATTTTTCTATCCATTTTATTGAAAAAATAGCTATATAACATGTTTTTTATAAATGGAATGGGGAATATCGATAATAAAACATTAAAGAACTAGGCGCTGTTATTATTAAACTGATTTTAAAATGTCATGCCTTCCAGAGAAGCAAGTGAAAATCGACAGGACTTATGACAATGAACAATTCTAACCATTAAAAACTGGTATCTGAGAAGCGGAACTGAATTATGTCGCAAAAAATATTGTTTGGATAAACTGGCAGTTTTAAAGAGAACTTTTATTTTTTGTTGTGTGCGTTTTCTCTCTCGCTTGACGTATACCAGTTATATAAGATTATTAAAATCTTCTCCAAATGCAGTGGATCTCATAGACTATTCCCAGAAAATTCAAGATATATATTTTATTTATCATGTAAAAGTATTTAATACACAGTATGCTAATAAAATTATTATAGCCATTTTGGGGAAAAATTATTTCGGAAAATGCTCCATCAAAGGGTAGTTGGGGGATTTTCTTGAAAAATTTTGGTTGTATTTTTTCCAGACACTAATTTTATTATAAATATCAAGTTTGGTATTTTCCCGACTTTTCATTGAGCTATGCTATTAACAGAAAACAAACGCACAAACAGACACCACGGGGATTACTCTATACTCTCCTTTATACAAAGCATTGAATTAGCCCTTGCCCAAGTTATATTGCCTCGTCATCAATATGCATTTCCGCTCTCATTCCTGCTGTAATGTAAACCAAAATGTTTCAGTTATTTTGATTTGGGTTTCTGATTTCTATTCTGGACTTCAAATTAAAATTAAAAACTCCTAACTATGTATAAACTTTCTGATGTCAAAAATTTACTTTTTGAGCAGTCCCAATCTTTAATTTTACGCTGATTTCTTTGACTAGTTTTGGAACGTAAATGAGGCTGACAGAATCTCCTGAAGTGAGCTTAAGCATGAAAATTGTTAAAAATATCAGAGAGTTAGAGCGCCTTTTAGAATTTTTGGCATGAACTTGGCTTACAATAACCTGAGAATGAAAACCAAAGTCGGAAAGCAAACAATATGGAACACTTTGGTTTATATTACAGCGAGAACCAGAGCGGAAATGAGTTGATTTTGTATGCATTTCGTTAGTAACAGATCAATAATATTGTAACAAATGTCATTACTAAATTCAAATTGGTTACAAATAATTCTTTAATCCACTGCTATACAACAGTTAAACCAACGCTTTGACGCTCACGCTACTGCTCTTATGCCACTGCTTGCTAAACCTCGCAGTCGAAGACTTGAGTCCAGCCTGACTAACTTCTCTCACTCACTCACTCACTCACTCACTCACTCAAGTTACTGGCTGGCTGAGGTTCAGCCAGAGTGTTTTTGCTGCGTACCCACCCTCAACAGGGTTTAACCGCAGGGTTTTTATTTCGGGATGGGGTGTTAAGGATGGTTGTTTCATTTTTTGGGATGGGTGAGGGTAAAAAGGAGGTAGCATTTTGCTCCCCAACGAATGTCATTTGGGTGCAGCTACCCTTCTGCATTTCTGGAGTTTCAAAATGATGCGTTAAAAACATGTTAGAATAATTTTGCAGGTTTACATTTAGAAGCTAGTCACCTCTTGGTGAGGTTGTAATGGAGCTCAGCTTTTGTGCGGCTGTTGGAGTTGTTCCAGTGTTATCTGGTATGCCCGCAAGCCATGCGGGGAACCCGATGACGCCTGAAGTGGCGTGTTCTGGGATTGTAATCACCAAGAGACCTAACCAGGAAGCTCTGATGTTGGTGTAACTTTTCGTAAAATGTTGTGGCCCGGCGTCTAATTTCGTCCTCCACATATGGTAGCGAGGAAGCCTCATGCAGCAGCCTCACGGGGAATGCACGGCCCACAGAATAGATGGACCGGAGTCCTCTGTTCTGTGCCCGTTGGAGCAGGAGCAACCAGCTGTCTGCGGCCATGTCCCAAACCTCGCAGGTGTATAGCATGAGGGGGATTATCAGCGCCCGGAAAAGGTGTATCTTTAGACGAACAGGCATCCCGGACTTCAGCATCCCTTGGCTGAGACGCCCCGTACGTGCTCGCCAAAAGTTAGACCCTTGTCCAGTTTAACCCCCAGGTAGGAGACGGAGTTTCGCCACTCTATTCTTTGGCCCTGGTAGGAGAGTGTGGGACAGTCTTCGGGGATGTGGCGCTTTGTAAAGACAACGGCGTGGCTCTTGTCCGTGTTCACGGACATTCGCCAACGCCGGCACCATCCTTGGATGAGGCGGAGATGTCGTTGTATGGGGTTTAAGGCTCTGATTAAATTTCTGTCTGTGTTGTACAGCAGCACGTCATCCGCATACTGGGCGATGTTGACGGACTGCTGGGTTGGAAAGTCTGCCATGTAGATGTTGAAGAGGGTCGGCGATGGTACAGAGCCTTCGGGGACTCCGCCTCTTGCAGGTCGTCGTGTAGATGTTTTCCCCGCAACTGTGACGTGGAAGTGTCTGTGTCTTAGGTAGCTGTGCAGTATATTGAGTGCCTGTGTGGGTAGTCCCAGGGGGATGAGTTTGCATAGGAGACCCGCGTGCCAGGTCGTTGAGAAGGCCTTTTCAACGTCCAGCGATACCGCGACAGTGAATGCGCCCTCCTGGAAGCCCAAGGTGGCCGCCTCCACTACCCGCAGCAGCTGCTGGCGTGTACCAGTTGCATCGATGTGTCACATTGCAAACTTTCCAGTTATGGGTGTTGCTCCTCTTCCGTTTATTACATTCCAGCTCCACCACCGCAAATACCAACCTTTTGCGAACGTGAGAACAGCCAAAAACTCGTGCAGCGTTTATGGGCCGGAAGTGCAGTCACGATATTTTTACACTTTCTTCAAAGCTAGCCAATATAATGCAGGTAAGCCAACATTAAAATGTGATTGATTCATTCTATTATTATTTTTACTTATGTATCACAAAAAATCCCTGTATACAATTTTGCGAAATCCAACCTTGCTTTGTCCAATTTAAAATCCTATGCGGTACCCTGGGACCGAACCGGGCCTCCTTGCTGAGAAACCAGCTCTCCAACCTGCCGTCCTCGGTTATGATCTATGCGTTAAAATTGGACAAATCAGGTGCAGTTTGCAAGTAAACTTTCTTTATTCTTTTATGCCTTAACTCAACGCAGTGTCATATATTTTCAAAATATGATAAAGAACCCAAATTAAAAAAGTATGTCAGTTAGATCGCATATTTAAGGACTTAAATCGTAAATAATCATTTCAGCAGGAAACTAAAATATTGCTCTGAAACACTTCGCATTCGGTTAATTTTGTATGGAAAAGTATCTCTCCTTGATGGAATCATAAGGAATATATTGCTAAGATATCGCAGACGATGGATGGAATAGTTGATTAGTGATAGTTTATAATGTTAGGAGGTTTTGGAACCAAAATTTATCCAATATAAGCATTTTCGAAGCTAGACTCCAGCAAGCGTCAAAGCGAAATGAAGTTTCTGGAACCAGAACACCTTCTTAAATCTACTTCTTATGTAGTCGAGTTTGGTAGTTAAAATATAAAAACGAAATAAAACTAAAATCAAACAGAAAAACTAGGAAAAGCACAAAAGATTATGATAAAAGAACATAAATGCCGAATAAAGAATGTAAGAACTTCATAAAAATAATTTAAGGATTATATTTTAAAGCTCTACAGGCTGTTAATTTAGGTATTATCTACCGGCAAATGCATGCCAATAAATAATATAAAAAACAGCTACATATAACGTAGATATATAAGACTTCCTTTAATTTTGCTTTATTTCTTCTTTCTTTAATGAGAGATAATATCTAATAATCGATAATATCTAAGTAACCCTCCACTATATTAACAAGAGCTCTATCTTTTGTGGAGATATGAGAGCCTTTAATACAGCGGTCGCCATAACGAAGCGCAATGATTTAGGGCAGGCATTGACTGTGCGGACAACACGAGAGGAAGCCAGTGCGTATCGGTAGGTATATAACAGTACGTATCGGTAGTGGCGATAACACAGGTACAGTTGTCATTTGTTCAATGGTGGTTTATGTGTGGAAATGCATTACACGAGAAGTGATTGAAGAATTTGACACCAGATTTAAAGGAATGATAAATCTGGAACCTGATAAATAGTTGCAGTTGATGATCATTTCTATCACACTGCAACTAGAAGTGATAAATGTGCAGAATGGCACAGAAAGACATATTTCAGGAAAAAAAAAAAAAAAGAATCTAGTCGATTCTACAGCAATAGCACTCCTAAAAAAGACATCGTTTTCCTCTCAGAACAACAACATGGGTAGCTGTTTTCTTGGAATGTCTTTGCTATCACGATCCTCGTGTTATTGTTTGACCCCGCACTGCTATTTTCTTTGTGGCGTGATGAACTGACTAGAGTAGACATTCGTGGTTTCCAATCCCATGGGTAAGATCAAACTTTTGTTTTACTGTGATTTTCGCTTCTCGGATTCCCACCGCCTTTCAATAAGCTTCTAAGAGAATTGAGTACCGAGAGATTTCCCTTGAGTAAACGCAAGAAAGTTGCCTTCCATCTGTTAGCCATCGTCATCAGCCTACAGGAATCGTTCCTATCCAGACAATATATTTTGTTTGACTGTAGGATAGAACTATTATACAATTGCAAATATGGCCAATTTAAAATAATCTTTATAACAACAAAGTAATAGTAAATTGCTCAAACATAAATTCCCTGAATTAGATGTTGTAGCAAATAGTGCGCGGTTATCATAAACAATATCAGCTGAGGTGTTACAAACACTCGCATTAAATAACATTATAAATACAGGATGAACAGGCGTGCAAATAATTTGATATATAGTAGGGAGCAATGCGTATAACATTCGATTTTTTACATTTAATTTTGTGCTTCCATTTATTGTAGCTGCCGCAGTTATAATTCACTTATTATTTCTTCATCAAACTGGATCAAATAGCGCATTAGGTTTAAATAGAAATATTGATAAAATTCCCTTCCATCCCTATTTCACATTTAAAGATATTCTATAATTTATTATTTTATCTCTATTATTCTTAAAAGAACCTTATACAAAAGGTGTGTGAAGGGTACTATTTATATTTTCAACCTAATAGTATAAAAACAATAATTTGTCATTGAAAATCCTTTTCTGTTTCTTGAAACGTTTTCCTTTATGATCAATACATATTTGCATGCATTTGAACCATTCGTCAAAGCATCTTTTCTAAACAGCTTGAGATACCTCCAAAACATGGTTTTTGAGCACATTAATGGCTTCTATTGCCGACGAAAGTCGTTATCCTCGCATTTTATTCTTAAATTTGGGAACAAAAAGAAGTCATTGGGGGCCAAATCAATACTGGACGGTGGATTAGTCACCAATTCAATGTTTTAAGTGTTTAAATTGTTTATTGTTAGACGAGATGTGTGAGCGCTCGCATCGTCTTGATGAAGAACGATCCGACGGCACTTCTTTGTTTTCCCTATTTCACCAAAGACTTCCAGCAAACAAATGGTACTGTACCATTCAGAATTGATCATTTTACATTAATATAAAGACACTGTTGCCACATGAATAGTTTTCTGAAGAAGAAGAAAAATAGGCGACAATTTCTTTTGAAGTGCTTCGAGTGCGAACAACTTTTGTTGAATTTGGTTCATCTTGAAACATTCATACAGTCGACTGTTGTTTACGTTCGGCTCATATGTATAAATCCATGATTCATCACCTGTTACAATATTATATACGTCTTTTGAAGCCCAACATTGTATTTCTTGAGCATTTATATGCGCCATTCAACACGAGAATCCTTTTGACATTGTGTCATAAAATGTGGGATCCAACGAGAGCAAAACTAAATGATCATCCAGTATTTTATATATACTGGTGGAACTAACGCTTAGGGTTGCCTCTATCTGGTTCTGTGTAGCATGACAATCTTACACTATCAGTTTTTGCACAATATCGATGTTTTCTGGCACAACTGATTTTGGACGACTTTCAGGAACTTCTTCAGTGAGCTAATGGCGGTCATGATTTAACTTGTTATACCACAGTTTCACAGTGGCAAAGGATGGAGATTCATCGCAAAATGTAGTAGTAAGTTTATTAAGCACTCTTGTCTTGATAATTCACTTCGAAAATCTAATAAATCAGCCCACGAGAATTTTCACAAGTTAATTTAATCTTTTCCATTGTACTTCCAAATTTTCTTTTCATTTCTAAAGTCACTAAAAACAATACAAATAACGCTCTATTGGCAAAATATCTGAAGTAGGTTAAGGTCAACAGTATGAAACTTTCCGGTGGAAATATTAGATGGCACCTAGAGCAATCAGTGTTGCCAGGGCTCAAATATAAATAGGATCACAGATGTATGACGCAATATGGTTGCTAGGTAGAGTTGTTTCATTTGTTTCAACACTTATAGAGGAAAACGGAAGGTAATGATAAAACTATTGAAAATATGGATTATATTCCACTTAACATTGTTTTCAAAAATGGCTCTAAAGGTTTTGACAAAAATGCCATATATTTAAGATATTTTCATCATAAATAAATGTTTATGTTGAATTTTATGAGAACAGCCTCTGAAGTCCTCTTCATCCTGGACACCTGTTAATGAAACAGAAAGTCCTCGACTGTTTAATTTTCTTTTTACTCCTGGCCATGGAAAGAGAACCGAATTTAAATGTAAATCGCATAGCGACAACCTTAAAAATATTTGACTGTCGCTTTTGCCTAACATATTCCCTATTTCCCTTCTACTTACAAGGAAGTATGTAATAAGATCAATTCTACTAACGTTTATTTCGATTAGCATGATGTAGATAAAAGGATAATCTTTTTAAAGAACAGTTCGTTTGCAGAACATCTACAGAAATTCATGTGAGTGGGACACATTAGGTTTTTTATTTAATAAACACAATGTGAACAGACTGACTGAACAGGTAAAGTCAGTACAAAACTAGTATTGTAGTATGCACTAAAATAGGTGACATAATTATCAATGACGAGATCAGATTTCACATGTTATCAATGGATACCACATGAAAGCGTTTCGAATTACAAATGAATAGTGAATGTATTGCACCCGAAGTTCGCTGCTCTCCATTTGAAGTTGATAATGCCTGGGGTTTAATAGAATTCCGAGTGTTTCCAGATGATTTCGGGAGTTGTTGTTTTTTTGTTTTTTGTTTTTTTTTTTTTTTCCTATGAACCTTGTGAAGGTTGGGGTTGGTGTCAGATTGTGTGGCCCATCAGATATTTGAAGGCAGATGTGTTGTTACCAGTTAGTAAGCAAGTCGTGTAGAGCAGAACTTTGCGTTTTACATATCTGGACTTAGCTCTACCAACATTTTCAGGTTTTGCTGTCTTAGGTATGGCTAAATTAGCTCCATGGCATGTGATGCCACCAGTACGAATTTGAACTTAAATAGTAAGAGGGCTTACCGAGAGAGGTCGTGCCACGTTAACGTGGGCGACTGGTATTCGGGGGGCTGCGGGTTCGATCTCACTCTGATTTTATGTTTTTTCGTGATTCCCCCTTGTCAGTTAGGCGAATGCTGGATGATTATTCTCTACAACTTACTTTCCATCATTTCCCTTTCATACCATCTCCTTATCATGTATCAGGTGTGTTTCCAGACTCATGGTGTGTGACAGTGCTGGCAGATGGTGCACGGATGCGTCTGCACACTTCGCGTGGTGATGGCGGCTGCACGTAGGATTTTGGCACCGGGATGACGAGCTTTCTATCACTGAGTTATGAACTTCCGCGCGTCTTTTCGGCCTGTCTACCACCGAGCTATGGGCACCTGTGATTCCCTCACTTATCCTTTCCTCCTGGGACTGTTATCGCACTATAGATCCTCATAAGTGCAACGTGTGAGATATTCCAGCGCCGTTTTCGATATGTTTACCTTAGTGTGAGGACTTGAGATTGCGGATCTCCATCGTGGCCTTTATCACCCCTAAGTTTTGTCCTCAATACGTCTCGTGAATATAGCTCTGGTAACCTGTAGAGTTACCCCTAGATATTTTAATCACATTTTGGTTCCCGCAGGTGAAGATATTTTTGGTGATAATTTCCCCCCTTTGAGAAAGCTCCATTATCTTTAGTCATATTCGTTGGCGTTGTCTTGTGACTACTTCTCTAGGTGTGTGAGTGTGTGTGTGTGTGTGTGTGTAGGTGCGCGCGCTTGTCATTCCAAAAGAGATTTCCACACTGCAGCCGCCATGACTAGATTGATGAGCGCTTCTTGTTGTGAAGTTTTTTCGTTTATATGTCCTTTGAGTAAAGCAAAGAGAGCGCGAATTTGACCGATACTCCTGTGAATCTCTTGACCAACTGCTCGGAAAGCAAGAACAATAATTCCTCCATTGCTGTGGCAGCTTGCAATATTTTGGGTATGAAATACAGAATGCACCTTTTATAGGTTTAATACACCTATTTAAGTTCATGATTGGTAGAAAAAAATGTTTTTTTATTTTTCTTGCACGGTATTAAACTTCGGATATGAAAATATTCGTATGTTCATAGGTTTGGTGCTAATTGATAATCTTAACATAAATAGCAAAAAAATGGCAATTATTATAGTAATAACATAAGAAACCAACAAGCTCCTTAACTTGGTTAATATCATTGTAATTGTATTGTATCGCCAACAGTATGAGAATTAATTTATAACGAAGAACTTTGCATTTATAGCAGTGAATATGAGCTGGCAACTTGTCAATTAATTGAGATCGAACACAATTGGAAAGAAGCGTTCTCCTCCTTGGTAACTGTCGTACTCAATTTTTTGATTTGTGTAATGAATATTCTAATTGAATGTTGCAGAGTGCAGAACTTTGCTACAAACTAAACACGTATTCCGCTACTTTCTATAAAAATGATATATTCCTCTTAGGCAGGGATAAAAATAAGAGGCAATATCTTACATATTGGATTTCTATTTTCGACATAAACTCCGACGCACTATACAAAAATAGAGATGATTCCCGGTGTCACTATATATCCACTGCATGCACGGAGCAAGCCTGTTCGCTACAGTGCAAATTCAAGTAAGCTAGTGACGCTTGGCATCTCATGCTTAGCTTCTTCATGAACTAAATCATAAGTAAATGTTAAAATATAAAAAAGGAAATAAACACCTAAGTATTAATAAGGCTCATTATTAAATATGTTTAAAATCAATGTCTGCAAATATAAATATATAAAAATATAATAGATTTAATATAGTTCTCACACATAAATGTAGCAAGATAAGTTAGGTTATCAGAACTGAATGTAGGAAATACAACTTCCTACTATGAACGGGAAGTAGATCAAAATAATTATCGTCGAAAAAAGATTTACCCTCTGAAGGCGCCCCTGTCTTATTGCGTTCATTAAAATTGCTCGCAGCATTGAACAGTAAGAGAGGGTATGGCATTACAAGCTGATGACTTGTACCTTGGAGATTGGTGCTGCATCGTATGCTTCGCAATTCGACGACAACAAAACATACATTGAACAAATGGGTCTTGAAAATGTTTGCATAATCGTTTACGAAAATTGCTTTACTCACGAAGAACAATGAAATTAACATCGTTGTGAAGTTAATGGAAATATTTCTAGAGGAAAACCGAGCAATGAACATGACTGTTTATACATAAAATTGTCTCAAATTATTATTTTGTACATGTTTATGCTGTGTCTTATAATACGGATATAAACATTTATGGTGCCTGAAAAAAAGCTTGGTACCTCTAATAAACGTTACAAGCCGTTCATGTCAGCTCACTTGAGGCTAAGAGTCCAGCTTGCTAGCCTCTTCTTAAAATGATATCTTTCATTTTTCGTAGATTATATGTCTGTACACACGATATCACGAAGGTAGAAAGTCAGTCAAGAAAAAACTATCTGTCGCGTTTATAACTTACCTATTTTACGATGCTGATGAAGTAAGCAAGTTTACATATTTCAAAAAACCAAAAATATCCGTCTAGATGGATGGACAGCCCCAAAGTTGGAGATTTCCACTTTTTTTTTTACTCATAAACGAAAGTGTTTAAATGGTTTCTCTTTGCAGCAAATTTCAATATTAATATTTTAAAAAAAATATTGAAATATATACGTCTTATTATAAACAATGATAGTGATAATTTTGCCATTTATCAAAATTCTAGCTTGCATGGTCATTTAATAATAATTTTACTAACTAAATCCATTGTCCTAATAAAATGATCCCCATGACGCATTTTAAAACAATGTACATAAAAATTCAAGTTTTTTGAAAATGAGTTTACAAATGGATTTGTTATATCATATTATTTAGTATTAACTCTAATTATTTTAGAACAAAACTACCTTTCGTAATCTCCAAAACTCTTAATTTTTCAAAATGTAAAAAATTGTTTCTCAAAATTGAACCATTACTTCGGAAAATGTATGTCCATTTCCTTTGATGTACTTTTGAGAAAAAGTTTAAAAATTATAAAACAAATTTGTAAAAATTGTATCCTGCGGAACATTTTGAGAATGGAAAAATGTTGGAGAAAAATTAGAGAAAAAAAAAAAGGTTTAAATTGTGACTTCCTGTTACTAAGCATGCGCCTACACATTTAAAGCTTCAGTTAATTCGTAGTTAGAGTTTTCCAATTAGAAAAAACTATATATTTTCTTAAATTTAGAATTCTTATTATTTTAATTACGTAAAAATAATAATTTTCTCTACACGCATTATGTATATAGTGTATAGAGAAGGTATTGCATTCCACCCAAACATTTAATACCAAAATTTCACCGGAAAAACACGTTTTAGGGTCCCCTGCATTCATAAAAAGCATTTTAGAAAAAAAGGCCCATGTGTGTATCCATATGTCTATGGACACTATATCTTAAAAACGAAAAACCCATAAAATACCTTTATAATGAAAAAAATCGAAAAATTTTATTTTTACGGTATTTTGATTAAAATACCGTATATCAAAGATATTTACATGACAAATAACATATATATGGAATTTTCTGTGGATAGTCTATAAAAGTCTCTTTGCCCGCCTGTAGTGTGGTGGTAGCTTGTCTGCCTCACGGTCAAAAGGTCGTGAGTTTGAATCTCTTTCTTAGAGTGTTACCCAATAAGGTTGTTTTTTATTTTATTTTTTCATCGTTTTCCCTTATCCTGAGAAGACGAATGTCGAGTAACTTTAAGCTCAATGGACCTTGAGATCATTTGAGCATTATTTTACCGATTTCATTCATGGTCCGATATGATCAACCAGGTTAAACGACGTTAAACTACACAAAAAAAAAACAACAACAAAAAACACTTTATTCTGGATGAATTTTGCGTAACCGTTAAACCGTAAGAGATAGGCAAAAATTTACTACACAAAAAATGTATATCTCATTAAAATACACATTTTATGTAATATGCGTTTTTTTGTGTGGAACTGACCATTTCTGAGATGTTCCTTGTCATTTGTTTCAGATTTAAAATATTTAAAATTTTCCCTCACGGAAATTTGTGAACTACTGGCTATGCATAAAAACGGATTTCAACCAGGCAACCAGCTTTTAAAAGATTTGACTATCGTTTTAGCCTTTGAATTCCCTTATTTACCTTCTACCTACAAGGAAGCATGTAAGTAGACAATTCCTGCTAATATTTATCGTTATTATCATAAAGTACATAGTAGAATAAGCTTTTAATAATAATTTGTTACAGCGATGTAAAGAATGTCAAGAGAATGGAATTCATCAGATTCTTTTTTAATTCATTATAATTTTCGGTCAAAGTTCACAGATGCATCAACTTCCTAATATTTTTCCAGAAATCTAATTTTCTAAACTAACAACACTGAATCTGTGGAAACTGCTTGTTATTTACTTTTGTAGCGACTCGTGATTAAATGATGCAACGAAACTTAGTAACTAGGGCGAAAATCAACCAAAACATAGTTTATATATCAAGTATATTATAGCCGGTTCCTAATGTAAATAGCTTCATTTCACGGTCGTGATAATGATAAAACATATTTTTGAGAAAGAAGTAGTACTTTTGTTAATGATTTACTTTCCACTCTCATACGCAAAGTTGACTGTTTCTCTTTTGCTAATAAACTAGAGGGAAATTGATTTTTTCATATAAACTGGATATTGAGAAATTTTCGAAAATGCCGGTATTTTAGTTTGAGATCTCTTGTTGCAGATGCATGCAGTTATATGTCTTCCGAGGTTGCCAGATCTGTGATCGAATTCGATAAATGCCTCCAAAGAAAGAATTCTAAAGGGTAAAATCTGGTAGTCTTGGAGGTCATTCATTAGACAATGAACTTTTGATCCATTTGTTTGGAAATTGTATTTTTAGGTAGTTTCGAAAGTGATGATTAGCGCAAATTGGAGGTGCTCCACCTGTAGGCACCTAGAAGTTCCGCTTGTTTTAAGCATAACTATACAAATAGTTTTGTACTCGAGGATTAATTTCACGTTATACTAACCTTCAACCACAAACGACAAGTAATCAATACTGTTTTTATTGTAAAATGAATACAATTTTTGCCCTAAAATTGCAGTGATTTTTAAATAGATACAAGAGAAAACCCCATTTAAATACAATCAAATGTAACCAGATTAGCTTCCAAGCATCATACCGATTATTTTACTTGAGATCTCCCCATCCTTTACCTCAGTCATTGGGATTTGAACTTGCAACACTTATGGCCATTTGAACTACTTTTTATTAGTGCCTTTGTAGGATTATGAAAACTGGTTTGGAGGAATTTAAACTTTGAATTGGGAAGAAAAAGGTTAATAAAGGCTCTAAATATATTTTCATTTCTATTATTTTTTCTATTATATAATAATTTTATGGGTTTATTCCCATATATATTTTACTAGAACTCCAGTTTTAAACTTGAATTAAAGGAAAAACGGTATCTGTAGTATACTAATGCAGGCAACTAAGAATTAAAAAGAACCCTTTCCATATTTGATGGACTGCATTATTTTTCAGCATATCTAAATACTTATTATTTTAGTCCTTTCAGCGATGTAGAAAGGCCCGTCACAAAATGCGTGTCAAAGCACAGCACACGTTAATTTTAGGGAGCTACGTTCATATTCCATTACGACGCATGTGTTTTCTTGTCTTCACGTTCTACAGCTATGCCAGTGCACTTTACCGGACGTGAGAAAGATGGCTTCATCTGAGAATGTCACATGATTGTCATTGTCCATTGTCATCAACAATTTGAGATAGCATTGAATTGGCGGATTCCCCACCGTCGTTGTTGTCGACTCCGCGTATGTTGTTTTATCATTTGGTGCAGCTTCTGCACGATGTTGGCAATGTTGTGAACAGTTGAATACTTAGTTCTAAACTGGCGCACTGCGCAGAAATACTTACTGAACATATTCAGCTTTGCGTGCAGGCACTAGTTTCTGCCACCTCCCTTTTGGCTTAATGCACAACCTATTTCTGTTTTCATTTCATAATGGCATGAACTTTGGAATATTTGCACTGTATTTCTGTTTAAAACTTCTTTGAATTGCCTTTGGCTTGGCAGTATCAAATGCTGACGAGAGCTTTTTCTCTATGTATAACTTAATTGTAACAGGCAGAAGAACAACTTGTATCAAGAACAAAAACCTTGTACGATGCAATTTGTGATGTCTGAATGCGATGTTTGTTTCTATCCCTGATATTGAATAAAATGTTTTAAATTTGGAGATAAAAGATTAATTTTACTTTGATAAAATGTACATTTTCATCTCTATAACCTCATTAGTCATTAAATCTTTCCGAAAATTAATACAAATTGATGTAGAATATTCAACATAAAATTATTAGTGTGAATGTATAAAATAATTTTGAGCACAAAATTTTGCATCTGGTGTAAAGAATACTTGTGAAATTATAATTGGTAGTTTTATGATTATTATACATTATATTTTAATTTTCTCCTCTATGTCACAATTTATCTCTAAATAGTGGAAGACAACAGCGCTTTAAATAAACTGAACTACTACTTAAAAAGAAGAACCATTTTCTTCACTTCATGTTGCCTTTCTCATCCCAGCTTGTAATTTGTTAATATGAGCAAAAGGCTTCTTACTTGGAACTGAGCACGATCTTTCTAGTGAACAGCATCGACCAAGCTAAATATATATACATACATATATACGTACAAACATATACGGAATAATTTCTACACATCAAGACGTCATTAGATAAACCAAACAACTGTTTATAGAAAACTGGAAGAGGACATGGTCAACATCCCACAGGAAACTGCTTAATGCCCGTGCTGGATCTATCAATTGCTTCGAGCCTCTCCGAAAATTAGAACGTCGTGAGCAAACAGTAATTACCCGCCTCAGAATTGGTCACTGCAAACTGACACATTCTGCATCAATAATAATGACCCAGTATCAAAATGTAAGACCTGCAACACACCGTTTACTGCACTACACATTCTGTTGCAGTGACCGAAATACACCAAACAGAGACTTCAGGCCGGCTTCAGTGACTTACCAAGTGCTCTACACAACCATCGCACAATTAAAAAGACTAATATTTATAAGACAATGTAAACTTTTTCATTTATTGTGAAGTATAAATTTAACCATTTTGTATTTTACCGTTATACAAATAACTATCTTATATACAATTTGAAAGGTCATGATATGACCATGCTGTTAAAGCGACCCAAAATAAATTATATTGTAAAAAAAATAATAATAAAAAGTCTGATTGTCTCCAACGTCTCTACCAGCTTGCGAAATGACCAGTTATTTTAGTCAAGATTAACTTTTATCCATTATCTTTACGCTGTTGGTACTCTTATGTTCTTAACACATGGGTTAGAGTTCATTTTAAAAAGATATAACAAATAAAGCTTCATTTTTAGTCCGCCGAGGATTAACCGCATTTTTGCACACAAACTCTGATATATTGCAATAAAAATAAAAACAATACAACAAGCAAATGTACTGCAATCTGAAAGAAAGAAAAGAAAAAACCATTTTAAAAGCCAATGAAAAACTGCAAGCAACAAAACAGTTCCGTAAGTTCGAAATGCAGAAAGTTAAGAATAAGAGTTGAGAATAAGACATGTTTCAAAGGCGGCATGGGATGTCGCTCACCTGACTGAGCGACTGCTGTCTGATCTGCTAGGCTCGTTTAACAATAGCGCGAATAAACACAATAGCAGGACAAGCAAAAGCCTTTGTGTTGTCCCAGCAGTTCAAGTAAAATAATCCTAAAGGTTATCGATAATTCCGAGAACAGTCTATATTTGGAGCCTTTTGAATAGTGATTTCCCGTTACTTCGATGACTGGAATATTTAGAGCCCGGCTATAGGAGTACATATGGGGCCCGACAAGTACCGGTCAGCAGCTTACAAAGCTAAACCAGTGAATGACAAACGTTAAAACGTGAAATGAACACAGTGGACAGTGCATAGTGCAGTCAGTCGTGCCAGACGTGGGTTCTGACTCAGTAATCCAGTTCTTTTGCGTAACAAGTTTTTGAGTTAGTGTTACAATTGTAACATGTTATTACGCAAAGTGCAACAATGACTGGTGTTCTCACTTGTTGCAATACGAGAGCCACTATTTATATGTATTTTGAGTCTCGGCAACATTGATTGCTGTAGGTGCCATCTGGTGTTTACACTGGAAAGTTTGAAATTGTTGACCTTAGCCTACTTCAGATATTTTGTCAATAGAGTGTTATTTGTGTTGTTTACAGTGACTTCAAAATTGTGTCTTAGCGAAAAGATGGAAATAACTGAAGAACATTTTCGTGAGATGATTTATTACGACGTTCGACATGGATTATCAAGACAAGAATGCATTGATCAAAGTACTTCTACATATGGCGATGAGGCTCCATCCTTGTTTCTATGAAACGCTGGTATAACGAATTTAATCGTGCCTGTCGTTCGCTCACTGACGAAATTCGTGAAGATCATTCAAAATCAGTTGTGCCAGAAAATATAAATGATGTGCAAAAACTGATAGTGCAAGACTGTCACACTATGAGATAGAGGAAACCCTTGACATTAGTTCCACCTGCATATATTATATAAAATATTACATGATCATTTAGCCGTGAAAAAGGTTTGTTGGATCCCACATAATTTGACACAATCTGAAAAGGAGTCTGTATCGATTGGGCACAAATGCTCAAAAAATACAATGGTGGGACTTCAAAAGACGCATATAAGATTGAAATAGGTGACGAATCATGGATCTATGCATATGAGCTGATACTAAACATCAGTCAGATGAAAGGGTGTTTCAAGATGAATCAAATCCAAACAAAGTTGTTCCATTCGAAGCACTGCGAAACAAATGGTTGCCTGTTTTTTCAACAAAAACTGGTCATATGGCAACATTGCATTTAGAAAAACCAAAACAGTACATTCTAAATGATACAGAACCACCTGTTTGTTGGAAACCTTCGGTAAAATAATAAAAACAAACAAGTGCCGTCGAATTGTTCTTCATCAATACATTCGAGCGCTCATACATCTCATCTAAGAATCGACTAGAGAACACTCAAAAAAATCGAATGCACAGTCCTGACTTGGCACACGATGACATCTTTTTGTTCCCAAACTTCAAGAGTATAATGGATGGACAACGATTTTTGTTGACAGAAGCAGCCGCTGATGCATTCAAAAACCATGTTTTGGAGGTATCTCACACAGATTGGAAAAAATTCTAAGACAATTGATTCGAACGCATGCACAAAAGAGAATATTTCTAGAAAGAACAAAGAAATTTCAATCACAAATTATTGCTTTTATTATGAGGCTCAACATCTAAATAGTGTCCTTCGCATGTTTCCGAATCCTTACCGTTCATCCATGCATTTTGAATCGTGCATACATAGCACACCTCTGTTAAACGTAAATAACGCAATTTACGTTCCTGTCTGCAACCTTTGTGAAATGGGCATAGTAATTCTCAGGTTCCAAAAATCATCCATTTTGTTTTGCCTTCGCCTATACATCCTGAGAAAGGAGTTTCGCCCTGTTTTAAGGATACACTTGATTCATGACGAAGGAATTAAACAGAAGCAGTCAACCTACCGCAAGTGACGAAGCATATTTTCAATTACGTGTCGACGTGACTTCTGAGACCATTACCTTCAGCAGTGAAGTGGTAAGAGACAACCCAGCTGTAAAATGTCGTCATGCCAACAATCAAAAGCTGGAATCCACAAAGGATTTCCTTGTAAACTGAGCAACCAGTTCTCACTAATAGTTTTCTTAATAAAATGTCTGTGCTTTACCCTTTTCTTTAGAATTAAGAACGTTCCATTAACCAGGTACCAGCACAATCTTAAATCAGATTAGCCAATATTTGAAATTATTTTAGCTAAATATGATAATTGTGGGATTTGTTTTAATAGAATATTAGGTGTTTGAGACACATATTTTTATACCAAAGCACATTCATTTCAAAACCTACGGAAACTTTTCTTGTGTATTATTTCATAAGCTAATTCTATGGAAAGAGAACATTAGAAAAAAAATCTTATGTGTTCCATTCACATGACTTTCTCTATATCTCTGTAACAAATTATTGTTAATAAGCTTATCTTTTATTTATTTCATGCTAATCGAGAAAAATTAGCAGAAATAGTCTTATTTCTTGCTTTATTGTAAGTAGAAGCGAAATAAGGTTAAAGTGAAAGCCAAAAGCTGGTTGCTATGTAGTTGATGTTCCTTTGTTTGTATGGACAGGAGTGGACAAATTCCTGTATGAGAAAAGTATAAGTTTTTCAAAGCTGAAACCAAGAAAAAGGAATATCTCAAAAACGATCAGCTCCACGAAAAAAATGTATATAACATAAATTGTGTGTTTTAGCGTGCTCTACATTTTCTGCGGGTTAAGTTTTTGTCCATCTCTTATGGTTTAGTAGTTATGCAAAATTCATCCGGAATAAAGTAGTCTTCATAGGCTATTCCCAGAAAATTCAAAATATACATTTTATTTGTCAGGTAAATATCTTGAATATACTATATTTTAATCAAAATCGTTAGAGCCATTTTTTAGAAAATCAATATTTTCGAAAAAATGTCCATGTAAAGGGTAGTTTGGGGTGGGGAGATTTTTCTCAAAGTTTTCGTGTCGCATCCCTGGAAGATACTAAACTTAAACACCAAGTTTGGGATTTTACCGACTTTTCGTTCTTGAGTTATCGTGTTCACAGACACACGGACACAAGGACACACACACGGACCTTTTTCTGAAAATACCTTTTTTGATACAGGGGATCCTAAAACATATTTCCGGTGAAATCTCGGTTTCGAATTTTTTGGTGCAGTGCAATATCTTCTCTATACACTATGTACATAGTACGTATAGAGAAAGCAAAAATCTGATGTGTTCCATTCACATAACCTTCTCTAGCTGTTTAATTTACAAACCATTCTTAAAAAAGTTATTTTTTTATCTACGACATATTACTCAAGATATACATTAGCAGAAATTATCTTATTACTTGCTTTCTTGTTAGCCTTAAATCGATAGTCAAATCTTTTAAATGCTAATCTTATGTGAAACAAATAGAGATCGGTTTGCTTTGCATGGCTGGCAGTAAAACAAGTGAGATAAAACGAAACATCACTTCCCGTTTAAGAAAAGTATGTGGTTTAAAATTGAAACCAATAACAAAATTTGCAAAATTTTGCAAAACTCATCCAGAATAACGAGGTCTTCAGAGAATATTCCCAAAAAATTCAAACTATACAGTTTGTTTGTGTTATAAATATTTTTAATATACGGTATTTTAAGCAAAATCGTTAGCGCCAATCTTTTTTTCTTTCTTGAGAAAAACAAAATTTTCAAAAATGTTTCCATATAAAGGGTACTTTGTGGTGAGAGGGTTTTCTTGATAATCTTTGTCCAAATCTTGTCCTGCACTAGACTTGTATGAAAAAACAATTAAATCAAAATAAATCTTTTACCTACATCTTGCTAAGTATTATTACTAATATTATTACTAGCTCCCTTGTAAATAGAAGGGAAATTAGAGAATGTACAGGTTAAAGAGATAGTCCTCTAAAACAGGTGAAAAAAAAAAACAAAAAAACATTCATTTGTTTGCCAGGAGTAAATAAAACGAGAAACGAGGAGAAAGTTTAAATTTATAATTGAAACCAATAATTCGGAATATCTCGAAAACGGTTAACTTTACGAAAAACTGTATATGACATAAATTGTTTTAATGAGATCTAATTTTTTTTTTTTTTTTTTTATCTCTTACGGTTTACCAATTATACAAAACTCAGAGTCTTCAGAGTCTATTCCCAGAAGATTCAAGATATACATTTCGTTTGTCATAAAAATATGTTAAACATAAGGGATTTTAATCAAAATCGTTAGAGCCATTTTTGAGAAAATTTTCAAAAACTGTTCCATGTAAAGGGTTTTTGGCGCGGGAGGATTTTCTAGAAAATCTTCGTCTCACATCCTTGGAAGATACTCAACTTAAATACCAAGCTTGGTATTTAATCGACTTTTCGTTTTTTAGTTTTCCTGTCCACAGGCACAAACTGACATTTTTCTAAAAAGATCAGGGGATCTCAAAACATGCATTCCGGTGAAATTTCCATATAAAAATTTTGGATGGAATACAATAAACTGTTTATGCATTATATAAATTGTACATACGGGCTAGAGAATGTAAAGATGCTATTTTCAGACTCAGGGACCTCAAAACGTATATTTCCAGTGAAATCTCGACTTCAAATTTTTGGGTGGATACAATACCTACCTTATCTAACTACTATGTACATTGCATGTACATACGTGCTACTCAAAGCAAAAATCAAATACATTCACATACCTTTTTTTTTTTAATTTATGTTTTTAAGGTCACTTTATAACAACAGAGGTCATCAGCGACCATCACATCAATTTCTCTAACTTTATTGTAACAAACTATTCTTGTATCTCCTACACTTGATAGAATGTATTATTGTACATTTTATTTCCTTGTAAAAGGGGACAATGGAAATATAATAAGCTAAAGTGATAGTCAAATCTTTTAAAAGCCGGTCGCTATATGAAAGTATTGAAATTCCGTTCTATTTGCCTGATCACGACACAGAAATATAAATAACAGCTTTCCATTTGAGAAATGTTTAAGTACTGGACAATTATAGCAATGGCCAGGAATGTCTCAGAAATGGTTAGCTGCAGAGTAGAAATGTGCCAGACTTACCTTGTGTTTTTGCGAAATCTACATTTCTATGTAGTAATTCTGTGCTCTTGCTGTTTACTAGTTAAGAAAAGTCATTTAGAGTGAAGAGGACTTCAGAGGCTATTCCCAGTAAATTCAAGATATACATTTTATTTGTCATGTAAATATATTTAATACGCGGTATTCTAAATTAAAATTCTTAGAGGCATAATTTGTTCTTTCAAATGGTGGTTTAGGGTGAGAAAATGTACTTGAAAATTTTCCTGCCACATCCTGTCACTCAAAATATCAAGTTTAGCATTTAATCTGCTTTTCGTTGAGTTATGCCACTCACAGACACACCAACACAGATACACACAGAGCTTTTTCTAAAAATGCATTGCTTTTGGATTAAGTGGACACTAAAACGCATATTTCCAGTGAAATCTCGGTATCAACTTTTAGGTGGTATGTAATATATTTTCTACTTATGCACTTATGTACGAAGTAGAGAAAGTAAAAAGTGTCTCTTTCAAGAATGTAAGAAAAATTATTTACATAGAGAAATCGGAAAAATCTAAAACATATATTGGATAAGAAGAACCAATATTTAATACTATTTAACGGTATTCTAACGCTGAAAGCTCGAATTAAAATACATTGCATTTAAACTTAAGACTTCTTACAGCGTCCTTGAAGATGTCAATAGCATTATGTTTGCTAGTTGGCGTGTGAAAATGGCGTGTTAATTATGGATGCTCTTCAACTACTGTGGTTCTCAGCGTCCCATTGTAAATTGGGCGTGAAAGACTGCTTAATTTTGCTCAGAGGCCTCTCTATCAGGCTTGAAGTTCTTTTACGTGCCGTAAATCTACGACACGGGACCAACGGCTTTACTTCTCTTCCGTAGGAAGCCATTCTAAGGATTTTTACACCCGACAAAATCCTCTGCCGGGTTTGAACCCGCGACCTTGGGTATATGAAGTTAGCATGGTAACCACCACACCACAGAGGGCGACGTTTTATCCTGGGGTGAGCAACCTTGATAATATACGAGGGTTGGGGCAAAAGTCATGGCTACTAGTTTTTTTCTTGTAGATATGTGAACGGATCACAAACGTATACGTGTCGTGTGGAAGTTCTGCAGGCATAGTGCGAATGCAGAACAACAGATGGCTCTGTGATAGCTGGTAGTAGCGCAACGAGGGATGTGAAATCAGTCAGTTGGTGAGTGTCGTGCAAAATGGAAGTAATCCATATTGAGCAGCGCGCTTATATTAAAATATCCGTTCTTCGAGGGAAAAATGTATACAGTAGCACGGTGGGTAGGAAAGTTTCAGCAAGGACGTGAGCAACGTTCGGCACGACCTCTCAGTGTGCGGACCGACGTGGCAGGTGCCATCATCGAGCAGCTCCTGGATGAAGACAGACGATGGATGCTACTGCAGTTAGAGAGGGCAAGTGGCATCGAGGAATATCCACAGGATATTGCGTAATGAGCTACAACTACGCAAAATCGCATCGCGGTGGGTAGCACATGCATTGACGGAAGTTAAAAGGTGGGTGCGCTATGCAAAATACTCCGATCACCTTGTACGCTGACAACAGGAGGGCGATCAATTCTTGTCACGAATAATCGCCATCGAGGAATTTTGGGCCGGGGCATTCGAACCAGAACTGCAACGTCAGTCCGCGGAGTGGTGACATGCTGGATCACTAAGGAGACAGAAGTTACGTCAGAATCCTTCCCCACTAAAATTGATGGTGATCGTCGCGTATGACGTCAGGGGTGTCATTGTTTGCCATTTTGTTCCACTTGGCCGAACAATGACCGCACACTACTACAGGGGCTTCCTGGTGCAACAGGTACGATATGGCATTTGGGAGAAACGTCCGGATCTTGTAGACAGTGCAATAATCCTTCTCGACAATGCAAAACCACATAAAGCAAAGTATGTAGGACAGCTACTGCGACGTTGGGGATGGGAAGAATTGGAGTACCCACCGTATCCTCCCGATATTTCGCCCTGCGAATTTGATCTCATTCGAAAGATTAAGGAGCCACTACTTTGCAGGCGGTTTGCAACACGAGGGGACATTGCTAATGCTGTGCGTGAACAGATGACCCGATTCACATATGCTGCAGCAAATGCTGCGGCAGCTGGTATTTAGTGCCTCCCACACCGTTGGCAGCGTGTGATGACAGTAGCAGGGGACTACTTAGAGGGTCTTTAGACCCAGGTTTGTCATGTTAACTGTGTGTGTGTGTGTACTGTGCCGTCATTCTTTTGCACCATGAAGGCCATATTGCCCTATATACTACCGTAATAAATTAGTGTCTTTTGACATTCGTGCTATTCATTGTCCACACCTGTAGTTAACACCTTGTCCTTTCGTCTATACATATTTTCCAACCGGACTGGTATCTTCAAGAAAATAAATAGTTGCCATGATTTTTGCCCCAATCCTCGTATTTCTTTTCTGTATTTCTATTATCTTACATACAATATTCATTGTAAGCGCAGCAATACTTGGTTCACAATTCCGCAAACCGAAATATTATAAGGGATACTAAAGAATTCAAGGTAAGGTGAAAATATGCTTTTAGTGCTATTCGCTACCTACCTTCTCTTCGCAAACCTTTTCTTTCAATGTCTTATGTTGATCTATTTCTTTTTACCCGTTTTCTTTTTACTAACAAAAGCTTATTCTTGTATCATACATATACACATTTACAATCTCCCATGCCTAAGGCGGAACTCAAACCCATGATCTCCTGCGCACGAAGTACCAAAGCTAGGCACATTAACGAGCTTGGCCACAGGGACCGGCAGCTTAGTGAGGGATGGACGGAAGAAGAGAGAGGTTGCGAGCCTTGTTTTTCCTCAGTGCTCTCAACCAGAGAAAGTGTCTTTCCTTGAGACCTTCGGCCATTATGGTGAATACGCATCCAATTTGCCACGAACCAGCAGAATTATTGAGCAAACACAGAGTAAGTGGGCAAACTCTGCCATCTACAGACAGTAAGAAACCTTAGCGCTGAAGCCAATTGATGAAGGGTGTATAGTGTATTTCATGTTTCAATGTTGTCTCTCTGTTCTGTTTCCGCAATTGCGCGAAATCTATCGAATGAAGACGTAAGCCGAGCGCCCACGAAAAGGTGCGCGTATACTAGATACCTACCACGTTATGCATAGTAGGGCATAGGGGGGTGGGGACGTTCGAACACCCCGAAATCTTAACTTAAAGCTTTTGCCACCTAAGTTGCAAACTGTTACTTTGGATTCATATTTAGAATTCTGCGTTTCTATCAGAAAGGCGTGTTTTATGACAAAATTGTTGTTTCCAGTGACAAGGGCAATTGGCACACTGATGTCGCAAACTGAGCTGCGATTTTTATAGTGAAAAGGCGTCGAAAACAAAAAAAAAACAAAAACAAAAAAAAAAAATAACAAAATCAGAAAAAATACATTGTTTCGTCTTTCTTTCCCATAGGGTTCCTAACCGTTGAAAAAAGTTTTAAGTTATAATTACTGAATTTAGATCCCTCTTCCGCCCAGGTGCATTGTATTATGCGAGGTGTTGATAATAACCTTCGCCCGCACCGAGCAAACATACGTGAGCAAGATTGCACTAACTTGCAATCAGCACTTCATATTGTGAAGATAAAATCGGTCAGAATTACGTTTCATTTTTACCCAGTGATGAGTGACTTGAAGAAAAACAGAAAACAGATAAAATTACATATTTGTGTAGGTTTGTTTAAGAATGATTAACATTGGTGTATGATAAGAATTAGATATTATTAGTGGAAGTTCTAATTTGCAAACCTTTTTTCTTGTAAAGTCTAGACTTATAGGAGAGAAAGCCGAGACAGGGGGATTTTTCGATATACTCCCACTAAAAAAAGTTCAGTTCGATCAGAACATCAATGTGACAGTGCTCCCTTGTGAGTCACGCGTATTTCTTTTTAATTAATTTACTTGGAGAGATTTGTAGTAGTTTTTCGTAAAATCCACGTTGTCTGCATGTGTTTGTGTGTGTCGTTCCGGAGGGATTCCTCGAGATCACAGGAGGATGGAAAGACATGAGTGTGTTCAACAGACACCGAAAACGACCTTGGGGAAAGAGCCACCATGGTGGGACCAACATAATCCAAGAAGTTCATCTCAACGCGGAGAGCGCTAGGAGCCCACACCCTGGGTCTAATTGCACTTTCCAAGTCCTATAGAGAACTTCAACGCCACCCTGCGCTGAGAGCTGTATTTCCAAAGCGCGTTAACCAATATGACCGGGCTCCATCAACGCAGTCAAATCGATACTAACAACCCTAAAAGAGATCAGTTAGGGGTGAAATAGAGCGAAACAAAAAGGATTGAGTAAAATACAACAAAGGCCTTTCCGCTCAAATAGAAGAGTTTTGCCCAAAATTCGATTTTTAAAGTCATGAAGTTCGAGGGATATTACCTAGCCAGGTTGCTCAAGCGATTTCGTTGTAACTGGCATTTGGGAGGTCGGGATTCGCTCCCCGTCTACCTCACTCTCTGGTCCTAGTTTTTTTTCATGGTTTTCCTGGGGCCGCTTAGGTGAATGCTGAGGTGCTGTATACCTACCACGGTTCCTTTCTTTTCATTCCTTCACTTCATTTCCCTTCTTCATCTTTCAGGCCGGCAGCGGGATGGATCAAGGCCTTGTAGGCAGATGCCACGGCTGCTTGCTCCGAGTAAAACTTGTCTTCCCCCTGGTAGCACTGGTTGAAGCTAGGAGCCGTTGAGAGGCATCCTTCCGACGGCCTCCCATCTAGTAACACTGCTAGGGACTTCCATGCGTCTCTGCGCTTGGCTCTGTCTGCTCCTGTATGCTGGCCTGTGATTCCCCCTCTTCTCATCCATTACTGCAGGGGGTCGGCCGCAAAAGATCAATACTTGGTCACAGTTGCTGAAATGTCTCCCACTGCTGGCATACTCATACCTCACAGCTCGGGGAAATTGAAATTGAGTTTTATTTATAGGCGCTCTTTAACTGTTGCGGTCCTTAGCCCCACAATCTATATTGGGCTTCATTTTTCTCTGATGTCTCTTTATTAGGCTGTAGGTTCTTTTACGTGCCTAAATCTACGACACGGGACGAACATCAAATTTACTTCCCTTCCAAAGGAAACCATGCTCGAAAAAATCCATCACTCGAAATAAATCCTCGTGGGTTTGAACCTACGAGCTTGGGAACTTCCCTTGGCCACGGAGGACGACAGTTCTGGGGAATGAAGAAACTTCTCAGCATTCGCCCTGTAACCTTCCCAAACAATAAAAAAAGACACCGGTCAGAGAGGCCGGTCGCAAGAATCGAACCCACGACCTCCCGAATGCCATTCCCACGTCTAAATCACGTGACTCGCTTTCACAGTATACAAAATATTTTTTTGAAATTTATACCAGGTATTTCACACTATGATAGTGATATTTTTACCTTGTGTCGAAATTCTCTGTTGCATGCTTATTTAAATAAAAATTACATTCTAGTTTGCATGTTTATTTAAATAAAAAATTGCCTGTAAATGCATCGTTCTAATTAAATGAGTTACTTGATACCTTTTTAAAAATATTCACTAATAAGTTCAAGTTATACAGTAAATAGTTTACAAATAGATGTGTCATATCATAATGTTAATATTAAACCTAATTATTAGGATTATCATACTTATTTAATTTACTTATCATACTCTCCAAAATTTTTGTTTTTCAAAATGTAACAAGTTACTACTCAAATTTGGAGCATTATGTACAAGGACAAAGTGATCATTTTGATGTACTTATGAGAGGCAGTATAAAAATTCTGAAACAAATTAGTAAAAGACTACATCCTCTGGAGCATTTTGAATATGGGAAAGTGTTGGAAAAGAGTTTGCGAGCAAAGATTTAAATTGGGACTGGTTATTAATAAGCATACCCTCCACATTTAATTCTTCAGTTGGTTAAAAGTTAAAGTACACCAAGTGGGAAAAGGATATAAAATTTAGAATTCATATTATTTTATTGTAAACAATAAATATTTTTTCAACATTTTTAACCAAGTTTTACCAATGGTTCACCTTAGGTAAAGTTTAATATAAACTATCAAGTTAAATGTAAAATAGGGAGACAATATTCCCTACACTTGACATTTGTAAATCACAGGACCCCTGCCCCCCCCCTCCAATATTTTTAGCCTGGCACGCCCATGCTACCTATCCAACATTTATTCCTCTTCTTACTTGCCGCATGCTAGACGCCAATCACCTTCCAACCACCGATCTATCTAACCACCTTTCTAATAACACTGAGCTCCCATTCTTCTTTTCACAGTTTATAGTACCGCCGCTGTATATCAGACTGGCATTTTGCATTACATAGAAAGAGACAGTGTTGCCAGCTCTTGCCACTATTGTGTGTACATCTACCATCTCTTGTAAAAACAAACAATGAAAGATGTAACGCTAGCAATAAGAATAACTATAAGACGGATAATTAAGTTAAATTGTACAAGCACAAAAAACTTCAGCCGGACTAAATCAATTAAATATTAGTGTTCTACTTACAAAAGCGTTGGTAACATAGTCGAAAGCGTGTATATGGGGAGGAAGTATCTAATTGATCCTAACAGACAACTTCCACCCTTTGCTGTGTGGGTCAACCCAACACTGCAAACCTTGCCGATTTTCATTTATTTTCTTTCGCGTTGTGTTTTGCGTGTACCAAAGCTCTAAGCAATAAAAGTAAACTAATATTAAAACGTTACAGGTAATAAAATTATAGTGAATATTCACAGCGCTAGTATACTAAAGGTAACCATTTCGATATACACCTATCTCCTCTTTAACATCACAAAACGTCAGAGCCGGAAATACAGCACCGACACCATAGTTACCTAGCTTACTCTTTGTACCCCTTTAACAGCAATAGCACTGTAGGCCATGATTTGTATTCGTTCTTCATATTATACTCACGTCAACCTGAAATGTTTTCTTACCCTTCCTTTTACTCGTGATTTTCCCTTCTTTTTGATCTATGATGCATCACATTTTCTCGCTCTCGCAGCGAATGTCATTGTTTTCCAGATTCCTCTGCATTCACATTGCAGTGTGAGTCACGATTCCTTCTGGTATGCATCAAGAGTGAGCGTGCTTTGTTTTTCCTCTGGCATCGTTTATTTTTAAGGTGTTTAAAATGCAGCTGAGCTGAACTCCATTATTGTCAGACGTTCCTTTGTTTGACACCAACTTTAAAATTCTTCAAATAAAACAAACTTTCCAGCGGATATTGTTAAAGACTTAAAAAGTGTCTATTGCGGCGGAAGTAAATTCCCTGGTAACTTTATGTGCATTAGATTTAAAATAAATGAAATTATTTATGATGAAGTGCGCACGACTCTTCTGTGGTAAATGCTATCTGACAGATAAGTTCCTCCACATCGTATTACAACTATACTGAGCCTATATCAAAATCATAAAATTTAGATCAAAATACCAAATGGAAAATATAAGATGGCTGAAATGAATATAAGAGTTCGACAACTGTACTATTTCTCCCACATCTTTGAATATTTATATAGATTGAATGATAATAAATGGCTTGAATAATATTACCTACATATAATTTAAAATACTAAAAGATAAACTTAAATCCTTTTATTTGCAGACGAACAGTAATAAGTCGCAAAGAAAAAGATATATAATTAGTATTTTACAAACCAAATAAGTATAAAAGAAAAAAAACACACTATAGCATTTATAAGATCTCAGCCTGTAAGAACAAACAAACTTTAAACGAAAATAATAGAACAGGTATGTTGCTTTTAAATACATTGGCTATACCGTAAGCTATGTGAAAAACTGTGAGGTTCAGAACACACCCGACTTCTTTAAGTATTTTTTGGCACCATACAGCGAATATTGGGTAAAATGCAAGGAAACAAACACCTTTAAAACTGTATGAGTTTATAGTCTTACCGGCAGCTTATTTATTTATTTTTTTATTTTATGGTCACATCGGGGGCTTTGCTTTAGAAACAACTCATTGACTACAGGTTCTTTGTTTAACGTTAGACTTTTAATAATGTTCTTACTCTCACATACATTCTTCCAGACTTTATGAGGGATAGGGAATGCTTTTGGTTAGTTAAAAATTAACCCACCCAGCCGGGAATCGAATCAGGGACCTCCAGGTGAGAAGTGAGATCGCTGACCACTCGATCACCGAGGCATTCTTAGCACTGTTATATGGCAGCTAAATTTGCATATTAAAAAAGGAAAGATAAAAGAAGAATTGAAGCTGCTGAAATAAAAATTTTGAGATTCCTGACAGCTATAAGCTTTTAGATAATGAAAAAATAAGAACTGAATTAAACGTACAGAACATTTCGGAAATACTCATAGTAACATGATGTCAAGATAGATGGTTGGAGCATACTATACAAGGGATACCACAATTGAACAATAACGAAAATAGCATATGCTTACAATCCACGACGGAAAAATTCACAAGACAAACCTTCGAAACAGGTGAAGATGAGATCGAAAATAAAGAAATTAAAGTTCATAATTGAAAACTAACGCAACACATGCAAGACTGTTATATTTTGAGGGGTTTCTTTTTCGGTATTAAAACCTAAAATAAATAGATGCATTCCTAAGACTATGGATACGTGAGATTAATAAATATAAAAATACACCAATGGAGAACTATGTGAGACATAGTCAACATCGAATAAAACATTAGAGCAGAAATACACGAACACACTATTATAATAATGAATACCATCCTACATTTGCCTGAGGTCAATCAGAGTCCAACCTATCATATTAATTCTAAAAGAAGCATTACACTACATCACCAAAACCTCAGATTCATTTCCAGAAATAAGATACGTTATTAACTAAATAATCCAAGAAGATAAATAGCATCCATCAAACATCCTATTAATCGAAACCCTCGGAAAAGCTTAACACAGTAAAAGTTTTCTATGCTCGAAGTATACTACAAAGGAAAGCTGCGGTAATTTTCGGAATGTCTCCTAGCTGATTACTCATCCAGTTCATCCCCTCATTGCTCATTCATTTCATCACTCTTCAAGCGCGAGTTAATCCTCTTCATCTATAAAGCTACCTCCCTTAACCAGAATGCGCACTGTGACACACCTCTGCTCATCACCAAATTTTCATCTCCCCATATCCAGAGTGCGTGGTGGGTTATGACCAATTTTCTCATCCGCACCGAAGTTCGGTCCCCCTTCTCCAAAGGAATATCATGTAGATATGTTTTGTTCTGCTCATCTCTACCGAAACTCTAACCTCGTATCTCCAAAATGGGCGCCGTGAATGCCAGACTACTCATCTACAACGAAATTCTATCATCTCTTCTCCAAAGTGAGTGCTATGTCCGACTGCTCATCTACAACGAAATTCTGTCCTCTCTTCTCCAAAGTGAGTGCCACGACTGTTGACTACTTATCTACACCGAATATCTATCCTCTCTTCTCCAAAGCGAGTTCCATGACTGTTTCACTGCTTACACCGAAGTTTCACTCTCTCTTCTCCAAAGTGAGTTCCACAACTGTTTCACTGCTTACACCGAAGTTTCACTCTCTCTTCTCCAAAGTGAGTTCCACGACTGTCTCACTGCTTACACCGAAGTTTCACCCTCTCTTCTCCAAAGTGAGTTCAATGACTGTTTCACTGCTTACACCGAAGTTTCACTCTCTCTTCACCAAAGCGAGTTCCATGACTGTTTCACTGCTTACACCGAAGTTTCACTCTCTCTTCTCCAAAGTGAGTTCCATGACTGTTTCACTGCTTACACCGAAGTTTCACTCTCTTCTCCAAAGTGAGTTCCATGACTGTTTCACTGTTTACACCGAAGTTCCACCCGCTCTTCTCCAAAGTGAGTTCCATGACTGTTTCATTGCTCATCTACAACAAAGTTCTATCGTCTCTTCTCCAAAGTGAGTGCTATGACTGCTTTGTACTGCTCATTTAGCCGAATTTCCATCCGCCCGCTTTCAAGTGATTGCATGATTTTACATCTATCTATAGGGATGTCCCATCCTCCCTTCTCCATAGTGATTGCATGGTATTTGTTCTGATCTTCTACAGCGAATTTCCAACCTCTTTTCTCCAAAATGGGCCATGACTATTTTGTTTTGATCATCTATACCGAATTCCCATCCTCCATTCTCCACAGTGATTGTCAAGTTGTTTCGTTCTGCTCATCTAAATAGAGGCTCATTCATTCCTTATCCAGATTGCGATGGCCGTTAATCTCCACTCACTTCTGCAGTGATGTTAGACATGGATGCCTGAATATGCACATTTACGTAAATATCCTTTCTCCCTTCTCCAAGGAAGCTATGATTGTCTGATTCTGCTCATCTATTCCAAACTTCCTTCCTCTCTTCCGGAGTGCGTGTTGTGTTATGGATGTTTTGCTTTGCTCATAATATAAGCATCATCATCTCGTCTTCTTCTTAATTGTATTAATTATTATCTAATTGACTTAATGTAGATAAAGCAGAAATCTTCTTCAAATCATATTCACAATTAGTCTCCAATCCTAATGTAAATATTGTGCAAGACTTCTGTGATAAAAGGTTCAAAAGAGCGACACAAAGAAAAATACTTCTGAAACAATTATACGTTTTGAGCCATTACTGTAAGCCTTTGTTCATCTAGGACGAAATTGCATTCTCTTGTCTATAAGATACTCTCCGTGTCATGACGTAGGCCTCTTTTCATCCAGAACGAGATTACTTCCTGTCCTCTACAGGATACGTTTTGTGTCATGACTGTAAGCCTCTGTTCTTCCAGACCGCGATTAAATGCTCTCATTTGCAGGAGACATTTTGCTCTATGACGTTAGCATTTGTTCACCTAGAACGAGATTATATCCTGTCGTTTACACGATACGCTTTTTTTATCATAATTTTAAGCTTCTGTTCACCTAAAACGTAATTGCAACCTCTAGTTTACAAGATACGTTTCGTGCCATCATTGTAAGCCTCTGTTCACCTAGAACGAGAGTACATCCTCATGTCTACGTACAAAATACGTTCTAGCCATGATTGTCTGGCTGTGTTAACTTGATAAATGTTCCATTCTCTAATCTCCAAGAGTAAGTTTCACGAGATGAATGTTCAGCTGTGTTCATTTACAATGAAATTCCACTTTCAACTCCAAAATAGGTTTTGTGGCATGATTTGTACATTTGCTTCTAATCTATATCCTCCCATTTCCATGATTATCTAATTTTAATTCTCTCAACTTCAGAAAGCGTATTCAGCCATGATTGTTCAACTATGATTAATTATTTACACCAAATTTCATATTTAGAACGCAAATATGTGTCATGCATTAAATCTGGTTTCAATATATCCAGTAAGCTGTGTAAGGTTAAATAATTAAAAGCTGTATGTGAAATAGCATAAATGTTATGAATAACTATTATTCCTACTAGTGCAATATAATCATAGGAATGATAACAAGCATGTTATTACTTTCTATACACGCACTATGTGCATAGTGTATAGAGATGGTATTGCACTCCACCCAAAAATTCGATACAGAGATTTCAACGGAAATATATGTTTTAGGGTCCCCTGTATCCAAAAAAAAGCATTTTCACAAAAAGGTCCGTGTGTGTGTGTCTGTGTGTGTATGTATGCGCGCGCGCGTCCGTGTGTCATTGTGTCCTGTGTCTGTGAACATGATAACTCAAAAACGAAAGGTCGGTAAAATACCAAACTTGGTATTTAAGTTTATTATCTTCCAGGGATGCGACACGAAGATTTTGAAAAAAAAAATCCCCCCACCCCAAACTACCCTTTATATGTAACTTTTTTCGAAAATGTTGATTTTCTTGAAAATGGCTCTAACGATTATGATTAAAATGTCATATATTAAAGGTATTTACCTGACAAATAAAATGTATATCTTGAATTTTCTGGGAATAGCCTCTGAAGACTACTTTATACTGGATGAATTTTACGTAATTTTGAATAACTGCTAAACCGTAAGAGATGGACAGAAACTTACTACACGAAAAATGTAGAGCACGTTAAAGCACACAATTTATGTTATATACATTTTTTTCGTGGAGTGATCGTCTTTGAGTCATTCCTTGTTTTTGGTTTCTGCTATGAAAACTTATAGTTTTCTCATATAGGAATTTGTCAACTGCTTTCATACAAACAAAGGAACTTCAGTGACATAGCAACCAGCAAGGAACAAAGCAAACATAGCAACAGGGTACCAAGTAATAAAACTATTTAGTCTGATTAACATGAAGTAAATAGAAGTACCTATAAGCTTTTTTAGAAGTATAAGCTTTTTAAGAGTAATTTGTTGCAGAGATGTAGAGAAAGCCATGTGAATGGTACACATCAGATTTTTTTTTGTTGTCTCCTTAGCGCGATTGCTTGCTGGGTTCGATTCCTGGTATCGGCGTGGGGAATTTTCACCTACTGGGAGACCTCTTCCGGGGTACACTCAGTTTCGTGAGTGGGGTCCATTGAGAGATACTTGATTGAAGTAGCGGCTCCGGATCGAGAAGACTGTATCAACGGCCGGGAGGGACTCGAGGCGCTAATTACGTCTCGCTCTCCAGCACTGCACCCCTTCGGACCGAGATGGGGGATGCAGCGGCCGGGCGGTAGGCCAAGGTCCCTTGTGGACTGTTGTGACTTGGAGTTACATTTATGTTTTACCAGTTTTAACAATTGGACCTTATTATGAATGAAATTGCGAATCTCTCGTAAAATGTTTGATATTTTATGATTTGATCGTTTGTGGGAGGTGAATTAAATAAAGTCTGACAAATGGCTATCCTCGATATTTTCTTCTAAAGTTAAGTACTTACTAATAACTTTATTCAGGTTCACATATTTTGCTTTAGTTCTATTTATTATTTTATACAATGACGTATTACATTATTCGTATAAATTAACATTTGTATTAACCCTTTTAAATCAGGCATTTCACTTTGTCATTTTTTATGTTAACAGTGTTTTACTGGGAGGAAAGATTCAAGTGTCCATACATTAAATGTACTATAAGAATAATAGTTTGTATATTTCATTAATATAACTCATTAAAAGACTGAGGACCGTAAAACTATTGCGTATATGGTATATTTCAATAAAACTTTTTGTCTCTCTCATACAGGTGTCTCAGAATGAGATATGCTACCTTGGCTATGGGCTCTAAATTCTTTGCTACAGCATAAAATGATTAACGGATTAGTAGGCTACTGATCAAACCGCAGTAGACTGTGACGTGATCAGCTGTATTTCGGAAAGAGTTGAGATAGTAGAATTATTTAGCGCTATGGTTAACGTGTGGGCATCAGATTAATATGTTGAGGCATTTCTGGGTTCAAGTCTCTAGATACATTTATTTTTATGTTGTCTCTTTTTTACATTTTATAATGAGTCCTTCGTATTTTGTTGCGGTACTCAATATTATTTATTCGTAACTGACAAACAAAATAAATGCAATGTACCATTAGTGCTGCGGTGAACGCTTCAAAAACAATTCTATTTAACACCTGAAGGGATACACTTCCCCGTGCCCGTCGAAGGAGTTTCTAAAATACAGAGTATCACACTGACGTATGTTGTACATTAAAATTAACCAAACAATATTATCATTCTGTCAAATGAGCTTCAAATGAAATATAAAGGAACACCTATCTCCGTAGTAAAACAAGTACCTACATAAAACTAATTAAGAACTATATACTAGTCAGGAAAGTGAATTCTACATTTTCATCTCTGCATGAAAGGCAAATAGAAAGAGACATCGAGAATTATTACAATATCCGAAGGAAAAAATACAACAGGTGACGGCCTGCAAAAATTCAGGGAGTGTTGACCTCGCCACAAGCAGCTAAAATTTCAGTCAGTAATTGTCATGTGATTCAACAGAAATCTGGTAAGCCAGGCGGAATAGTTATATGTGGCAGCAAAAAGCACATGGGCTCTGGAGTTCGCAGCTTAAATTATCTTAGGACGTGAGTCCGCGTGCTCTCCATTTCGCACCTCGTTGAAACAATTTTTACTTTCTCTACACGTACTATGTACATAGTGGATAGAGAAAGTATTGTATTGCACCCAAAAATTCGATACCGAGATTTCACCGGAAATACATGTTTTGGGTCCCCCTGAATCCAGAAAAAGCATTTTTAGAAAAATGTCCGTGTGTGTCTGTCTCTGTGTGTATGTGTGTGTGTCTGTGGGCAGCATAGTTCATAAAAGAAAACATCGTTAAATACCAAACTTGGCATTTAAGTTCGGTATCTTCCAAGGATGCGACACGAAGATTCCCAAGAAAATCCCCCAACACCAAACTACCCTTTACATGGAACTTTTTTCGAAAATTTTAATTTTCTTAAAAATGGCTCTAACGATTTTGATTAAAATATCGTATATTAAAGATATTTACCTGACAAATAAAATGTATATCTTGAATTTTCTGGGAATAGCCTATGAAGACTACTTTATTCTGGAAGAATTTTACAGAATTGTGCATAACTGCTAAGCCGTAAGAGATAGACAAAAGCTTACTACACAGAAAATGAGCTCACGATAAAACACACAATTTATGCCATATACATTTTTTTCGTGAAGTTGATCATTTTTAAATATTCCTGGTTTTTGTTTTAGCTTTGAAAAACTTATACTTTCCTTATACAGGAATTTGTTAACTCTTGTCCATACAAACAAAGGAACTTCAGTTACATAGCAACCAGCTTTTGGCTATCATTTTAACCTATGGCACTCCCTTATTTCGCTTCTACTTACAAGGAAGCAAGTAATAAGACTATTCCTGCTAATTAGCATGAAGTAAATAGAAGCATAAGCTTTTTAACTACATTTTGTTGTAGAGATGTAGAGAAAGTCATGTGAATGGGACACATCAGATTTTTTTTTCACCGCTATTAATTTTCTCTTTCATTCTTTGTAATAGTTTGACTCGAAAATAAATACATATCGAATACATCACTGTTATGATTTAAAACTGCGTGTTTGATAGTTATAGTAAATTTAATATCGGATAGTAAAATTAGCACAAAATTGTGACAATTGAATATTGCATTTTACACCAAGTAACGAAATGCTTTCACTATAAGCATATAATAAATCTGTCAGGAAACAAATTAGGTGCGCTAATTCTACTTTTTCTATCCATTACTAAAGGTAGAAGAAGATTCTAATGAATATAGTTCAATTTCCTTTTGTCGCGTGCGCGCGCGTGTGCATACACCCACATTTAAGGTACTTATTTAATTAACTCGTTATTCTTGTATGTTTCAGTATTACATTCCATAAAATAATAAGTTGAGCTATTTTGCTTTATGTATATGTGTCGGTGCCTGTGATTTTTTTTTTTTTTTTTGTAAAGCGTCTGTTCCGTTATTTTCTTTCTTATGAAACTCCATACAAAATAAATCATAAATGATATGCATAGAAGCTTCCGCTACGGTTAAAGTTAACTTGGAAATTCTCTTTTCTTACTTGTCCATGTTTATCAAGTACCGCCAGTGGAAATTTCAGAGGACCTTCCTACAAAACAGCAAACTCCATAATGCACGGAATAAGTCCACCAGCCGCTTTAAATATACTTCCCTAACCAGAAAAGATCGACTGCGTATCGACTATACGAGACTTACACACGTACACCTCCTCACAAAGGACCAACTCGTTGAGTGCTCTTATTGCAACACTATATTGACAATTGAACACATCATCTGCGCAACGAGAACTACGCCCACTACAAGAAAATCCACAACATCGTCTAGGAACTCCACAGATCTGTAGATCCTCAAGCATGACTAAATACCAAGAAAAACCTAAGAGACATAGGACTTCTTGACAAAATCTAAAATAAAATTATTAACCCTTCAGATATTAAGATTGTTTTATCCTTCCGGTTATCAAGGGGGGTAATGTAATTACCTCGGTTAACACTGTAAGAAGTGGTCATAAGATAATCCAGATTGAGTATTATTAATGCTAACTGGTGTTTATTAAAGATTTTAAACAGTCATTGATAGTTTATTGTCCAAACATATAGAATTTAGGATTCCCAGGTGTGTAGTCTCCTTGCAAACAGAATAGAAAAGCAAAATGTTAAATAAGATATAAATGTAGTTTTTTTTTAGATAACTACTCCTTACACTGAGTGTATTTTGCCATATTGTGTTTCTTCTGAGATTTTGGCACACTAAGATATTTTTGCACTTTATGCCCATGAACTTAGTTTTCAGGTATTCATTTTTGAACAGAATGCACATCTTTTTCCTGTTGGTAATTTGGAAAACGCTTCTTTGGTGCCTTCAGGAGAATTTGTCTTCTGTACTTCTATTCCAATAGTTTCAATGACTGTTACAACTTCTGTATGTATATAGTCTAGTTGGATTTTTTGCTCGTTCTTCCAATTGCGGTGTTACTAACATTAGGGTAAGTTCCTGAAGGAAATTCCTCCTTCTTCTTGCAGGATCTTTCTGCCGGTCTGGATATTTTTGTGACCACAGAATATACGCATTGAGAACTGCGATGTCCAATATTTCCATGAATATTCGGTACCTCGTAGTGTTATCTTATCATCATATCACCCATGTTTACTCCTCCTTTACCCTCATCATAGTGAGCAATAATATTGTAGGTGTCTTGTTGTCATTGTTTTCCTAGTGCAACAATCAAAATCCATATACATCATGACAGCATTTAGATGATAACATAACTTTATTCTTTCTGCTTGCATTAAGATGGCTAAAAATGAAGTTCTATTTGCTACAAATTTCAGAGCAAACACTACCAAGGGGGTAACAAGAACACCCAACATAAATCATGGAATATAAATAATGAA
Source organism: Hymenopus coronatus (assembly GCA_030762935.1). Taxonomy (NCBI): domain Eukaryota; kingdom Metazoa; phylum Arthropoda; class Insecta; order Mantodea; family Hymenopodidae; genus Hymenopus; species Hymenopus coronatus. The sequence continues at coordinate 100,143,984 of CM060881.1, forward strand.
TTGGATAATGATATTTCGATATATTAAGTGAAAAATGGTAATGGATATGTAATGAACAAATACACAGACTACCTAATTGTAAATGCGAATGAAAATGTAAATATACGCGAAAAATTGTTACTGGGACAATTCCATTACCCCGTTGGTAGTAGAAGTGTTAATAGTTTGTAATTCATTAATATTGTTACAATTCCATTGCTAATGTTACTAGTTTATTTTATTATTGCTGTTTTCATATTGATACAATTACTATAAACTCTGAAGTTATGTAAATTCACTGCTTTTTTATTTCATATTATGGATCTTATTATTGTTACAGTTATTAGTATATACTTATTTTAAAATGTTTATTGTTATAATCTAATTGTGTCGCATGTGATCAGTTATTGGAAAAAACATTTAATATTAATCTGAGTATTCGATAATGTAATTTCATTCTTCTCATATTTTAATTTTAAGTTACATATTCTTTTTGTACTATCTGTCCCATTTCATTCCAGCCAAAAATCCAACACTTTAACATTTCAATCTAAATAGACAATTTGGTGTCCTTGAACCCACAACAACTTACAAAAACGTCAATTAACTGCATAAGTCAAAAACAAACTTCAATCTTCCTGGATGAAACAGAATCTATTTAGGTATACCAAGCGAAAATATTCAAGAAAATTAGTCCGTAGATTTGCTATGAAAAGCATTAAAATTCGTGTGACTGCTGCATAAGTATATTTATTTTCTTTAGCACCATCTACGGTAGATACAGGAAGTTTAGCATTCCACACAAAAAAAAAAAAAATCAAAGTAAAAATTCCATCTTAAATAATATTTTATATAAAAATCCTTGTGTGAGTGTAATGTTCTTCAGACTGTCTCTAATGAACTTTAGAGGCTATTCCCAGAAAATTCTAGATATACCTTTCATTTGCCATAAAAATGTCTTAAACATATCGCATTTTAATCAACATCGTTAAGATCATTTGTGAGAAAGACTAAATTTTCGAAAAGGCTCCATGTAATGAGTGGTTTGAATTGATGGAATTTTCTTGAAAATATTCGTGTCGCTTCCTTGGAAAATGGTGAACTTAAATACCAAATTTGATGTTTAATAGACTTTCGTTTTTGAGTTATGCTATTGACAGACACACGGACACACAGATATACACGAACTTTTTTTCTAAAAATAATGTTTTGAATTAGGAGGATCAAAATAGTTTATAACAGTGAACTCTCTCTTGAATGCTAAACTTGATATTTAAGTTTAATATCTTCCAAGAATACAACACGAACATTTTCGAGGATATTCTCCCTCCAAAAAATACTATCCTTTACATGAAAAAATGTTCGAAATTTTTATTACTTAAAAACGTCTCTAACGAATTTGATTAAAACATATTTACATTCTAAATAAAATGTACCTCATATATTTTCTGGAAATAGCCTCTAAACACTTCTTTATTCTGGATGAATATTGTACAGCTGGTAAAACAACAAAAGATATTACTTTTACACAAAAATATGGACACATCTCGTTAAAACACACAATTTATGTCATACACATTTGTTTTGTAAAGCTAACCATTCCTAAGACATTCTTTATTATTGCTTTCAATTTTAAAATACTTTTCTCAAACGGGATGTCGTTATCGTATATCTCTTTTATTTTACTCCTGGCCATGCAAAGATATCCGAATTTGAATTGTATGACATAGCGACCAGCTTTTAAAAGATTTGACTATCGCTTTAGTCTAGTGTATTCCTACATTTCCATTCTCCTTACAAATAAGCAAGTAATAAAATCATTTGTGCTAATATGTTTCTCGATTATCATAAAATAAATAAAATAATAATCTTTTGTCACGTGAATGGAGCACATCAGGTTTTTCACTTTCCCTACTTTGGACATAGTACATAGGTAGAGGAGCCATTGCATTTTACCCAAAAATTCAATACCAAGATATCACTGAAAATACACGATTTAATGTCCCTGAATCCAAAAAAATCCAGAAAAAGTCTGTGTGTGCGTCTATGAATAGCATACCCCAAAAACCAAAAGTTGAATAAATACCAAACTTGATATTTAAGTTTGGCATATTCCAAGGTTGGACACAAAGATTTTCAAGAAAATCCTCCCACCGCAAACTACCCTATACAGGGAAACATTTTTGACAATTTTTATATTTTTCAAATATTGCTCTAATGATTTTGATTAAAATACCACATATTAAAGATATTTACATGATAAATTTACATGATCAACATCTGAAGCCTTCTTTATTCTCAATAACTTTACTATAACTGGTATACCGTAAGTGATTGACAAAAACTTAGTGTGTAGGTATCGTCAAAAACGCAATTTATATCTAACACATTTTTGGTTTGGATATATTTCCGAGATATTGTTTCTCATAGATTTAAATTTTCTAATACCTGTACTTTTGTCAAATGAAAAGTAATTATTCGTTTTTTTTTTCGTTCTGGGCAAACAAAGGGATTAAATTTCAATAACATCATAACGACTTGTAAAAGATTTGGTTATCGCTTTAGCTTATTGTATTTACTCATTCCACTTGTACAAGGAAATAATTTTGCAGTAAACCATTTCTTGTTTACCTTGATAAGCATGAAGTAATATAAGACTAAGCTTTTGTAAGAATAGTTTGCTGCAACATAGGTAGAGTAAGCTATAAGTATGAGGCTCATTAGATTTTTTAAAATATTATTACTTGCTTTATAGAAATTAAGTTTTAAAAAATGCCAAGTTTTCGCTATCTGTCACGTACTTCTGTAGGCTTATATTACACTTTCACATTTCTGTGTCACAGAATATGACAAAACCTTTGATCACATGATTTGAACACATTTAAAGCTGTTGGGTATATGGAACTATGTCAAATAATTGATCACTTTTGAAAAGGTTACCCAACATTTGACACAACATGAGCTGTAATAAAGGTCCTCATCTTTCTGTTTAGAATGTGTGTTGTGCCATTATATTGGATGTTTATAAATAATTTTACTATAAAAGTGCTTTATTAAATTCATGTGCAATAATTTCAAGTACCCTAACCTAAAACTTAACCTCAAAAAGACAATCTCTTAAGGAACTTCAATGCGCATTTATGAGTATACAAATAAGTATAAAAACAAATTCATCAGTTAAATAGTACTTAATGCTAATGAAATAATTCATTTTCAACTAAATATTGCCTTTTCAATCCATTTAATTTATTCCTCACACCATTTGCAGTATGTCCTTCCTATTAATGGCTTCTTCTATGTTTTAATGTACTTGAAGTCTTTTGTTTGTGGTTTTAGAATTTTTGTTTTAAATTATACAGCATTTAATGTGATTAATAATAGGAAATGAGAAGTTTGGTTGTAGCCATTGACCAAGTGCACCTTTTTGCCATTTTATTTTCTCAGATGTGATTCCTAGGCATAATGGTGGGTACAACTTTTATCAGAAGTTTGTCACAGCTAGATGTGATCAAAGATGATATATTACACTGTAAAAAGTTTTATCACATCTATGTGATCACATTTCTGTGACACAGGAATCTGATAGTGTAATATAGGCCTAGGAATAATGCAATATATGAAACTTAGAAAGCGTTACAAAGGTAGGGAATCACTTGTATCAAAATATCGTAATAAAGGATCTTTATTATAGTGTTTTAATACGAGTAAGTCATCAAGAAGAAATCACTCAAAGCACCTAAGTTGCAAGACGACTGCAAGGGCCGACGAAATTCCGTGTGATTTTTCAGAACGATCCTTTACCATGCTTCTGGCAAACAGCCAGAACACCACCACATTAACCAGTTCTTTTCCTTCCTGCGTTCTCAGATCCAATACAGCATTCTTTCGACATTGAACAAATCACTTGAAATATATTCTCAGTAAGGTATTTACTAGAAAGTAAACATCGGAAATATTGTAGAAGCACGTTCTTTCGAATGTTGCAACGATTTAGAAGAAATTCTCTTGCGGTATAAGTGTGGAAAGTCCAAGAACAATAAGAAAGGAGTCTCTCAAATATTAATAATTTTCTACGGGAAACACCATGACGTATAAGAGTCTTGGTTACTCCATATCACCAGTACGGTCTTTCATATAAAAACTACTTTCTTAACCGAAGTTTGGCTTTGGATTAAAAGATTCGATACCGCGATTTCCATATTGATTTTGATTTTCATTACAAGATAGTATATATTGACATGATGACTGTAGTACACGTAAATCTGGAATTTTCAACAGCCTATGAGTTCCTCAATTATCATTATACAGTTAGGAACCCATAAGAGGCAAACATTTAAATTTTAGAATTTTTCTAAAATAACTCCTTTTCATCGATTTACCATTTTCGATTTATTCATTTTCCAATTTGGTTTGTTTGGTACCTTACCTAATGCAACATGTTTGAGCATGTGTAATTCATCCTTTTCACAGTATTTCATTTGAAGAAAAACCTGACTTGTGATGTAAATATTACTTGAATTTTCCATTGAACATATAATCATGTCGCAGGTCACTATTTGAAACCATTTATAGGCAAACTTTTAACAGGTAATCTCAGGAGAGCTTAGGAATTTGTCTGATGAAATTCTTGCTCGATATAATGTATTTAGACAATTCATTAGTAAAATGTACCAGATTACATAGTACTTGTCCTGTTACTTATATTGTTTAAAACAAAGCTCACCATTGTCATCTATGGTATCAGGCATACCAGGTGGCCCAACAGCGCCATATTTCATGTGCGCAGACAACCTCACGTGCGCTTAAAGAATTGCAGAGCTCAACGGAGCAAATCCAAGTAAACACATGTCAGGTCGGGGTTAACGCTTCTATTCCTCTTCTGCCTTCTATTCCTCTTACATATCAGCAGAAACGGCGAGGGAATTTCGCTCATAGAGAGGTTTGAGGTTTGTATTGGAGTCGTGACCTCGTATACAAGAATAGTGGAAACAGGTACAAAATGTTAACATTTCCATTCCGGTTACAGAGCATATATATTTGAGAGAACAGAATCAAATTTTAGATTGGAAAGTAATAAAAAAAATCTGATGTGTTCCATTCACATGACTTTCTCTAAATCTCTGTATCAAATTATTGTTAAAAAGCTTATTCTTCTATTTACTTCATGCTAATCCAGAAAAAATTAGTAGAAATGGTTTTATTCTTTGCTTCCATGCAAATAGAAGCGAAATAAGGGAGTACCAAAGGTTGAAGTGATAGTCAAAACATGGTTCCTATGTGAATGAAGTTCCTTTGTTTGTATGGACAGGAGTTGACAAATCCCTATATGAGAAAAGTATACGTTTTTCAAAGCTGAAACCAAAAACAAGGAATATCTAAAAAAAAATTATCAACTCACGAAAAAATGTATATAACATAAATTGTGTGTTTTAACGTGCTCTACATTTTTTGTGGTAAGTTTTTGTCCATCTCTTACGGTTTAGCAATTATGCAAAATTCCATAAAATTGATTCAGAATAAAGCAGTCTTCAGAGGCTATTCCCAGAAAATTAAGATAAACATTTTATTTGTCAGGCACTATGTACATAGTACGTGTAGAGAAACTAAAAAGTCTTCATATAAGTATTCAGCGATAACTAATTTTGTAATGGTGTATACGCTGCTCTTATTTAACATTAGAGACTAGATCCACCGTAGGGTTAAATAAAAATATTAGGTATCCCAACAAAAAGATGTATAAGAGCACATCTGTTTTGCTGTATTATTACAATTTTTATGGTGTTCATTTCGCATATAATAATAATAATAATAATAATAATAATAATAATAATAATAATAATAATAAATATTATACAACAGATGCTACTTAACATTTTCAATTTTGTGAACATCCAAAATACATACTTACTGCTCCGGAGCGATCTTGCTTGGTGTATTAACAAATAGTCAGCAGAAGTCTGTGCTACATCTTACCATCAGCTTTCACACTAGAGACAGTATGGCTCCGGACTAGGAATGGCAGATGGGGCTAGATTAGAGTCTAATTCGAAAACTCTTATGTGTTATATTCACATGTCTTTTCTACCTATTCTATTCTTATAAAAGCTTATTTTTCTATCTGCTACATGCTAATTAAGATTAACATTAGCAGAAATGGCTTTACTAGTTAGTCCCTAATAAGTAAGGGAAATGAGGGAATACTAGGCTAAAGTCATGATCAAATCCTTTAGAAGCTGTCGCTATGTTAAAACAATTGAAATCGGTTCGCTCTACAAAAGTCAGTAGTAAAACAAAAGAGCGGAAGCGAAAGATGACTTCCCATTTGAGAAAAGTTTAAGAAGTTTAAAATTTAAACAAATACAAAGAATATATCGGAAACTATTAATTCTACAAAAAATGTGATTGGCATAAATTGTGTTTTTACGAGATTTACATAGTTTATATAGTAGGTCTTTGTCTATCCCTTACGGTTTACCAGTTATACAAAAGTTATTCAGAATGAAGAGCTCTTCAGAGCTATTCCCACAAAATACAATATATACTTTTCGTTTGTCATGAAAATATCTTAAACGCGTGGTATTTAAATCAATATGATTAGAGCCATTTTTGAGAAAATCAAAATTTTCGAAAAATTGTAGTTGGGGCGAATATTTAATATCTTCGTGTTGAATCCTTGGAAGATACTGACATTTAATACCAAGTTTGGTATTTAACGGACTTTTCCTTTTTGAGCTCACAAGACACAGACATACAACCGGACAGTTTATTAAAAATCTTTTTTTTTAATTAGGAGGTTTAAAAATATGTATTTCAGGTGAAATTTCGGTATCGAATTTTTGGGTGAAATACAATACCTCCTCTTTCTACTATATACATTGCACATACGTGCTAGATAAAGTAAAAATGTTTGTACATTACATTATCTGAATTTGATGATTATAATAAACAAAATCCTTGATAAAAATTGAGGAATTCAAAATAGTGAATCCACCAGTTCACGATTCGTTTTTAGGAAGAGCCATTTTTATACTACATATTCAATAGCAATCAATTAATAAATAGAATATATTGTAATCCAGGAGATGTAACACTTTTCAATTTTTTTTATTTATTTATTTATTTATTTTAGTTTTAATAGTTCTATTATTAATAATTTCTTTAATTATTTCCGAAGTAGGATTATATTATCCTATTTTCCGAAGTAAAATGCGTTGGCATTCTCTGTAGGAATAATATGCTGCTGGTACATTTTAAAAATGACGGTTATATATAGTTATTTCCTAACCATACGTTGGATAGCTTTAGATTGATATCTGACCGCCGTTAAAGATGTCAGCTCTGTGTTGCACATTCAGAGATCTGGATGAACATTCCAGATTCGTAAAACAAAACAAGTCTACAAGTCCTTGGAGCCATTTTCCCTAAAGCGTTTGACTTACGTGTACTTTCACATTTGAATCCCACCATGGACATGTGTTTGTCTCTGTATCATTGGTGTAGGTATGTGTGTGCGCGTGTGTGTAAACACATAAAAACAGAATAACGGCAAAACTTGGGAAAATTGCAACATTTTAAACAATCTGATGTGTTCCATTCACATGACGTTCTCTACATCTCTGCAACAAATTATTATTAAAAAGTTTATTCTTTTATTTATTCAATGCTAATCGAGAAAAAGAAATCTGATATGTTACACTCACATGACTTTCTCTAGCTGCTCTACAAACCTCCTACAAAAGATTATTCATTTTTGTACACAACGCTAATCGAGATAAATATTAACAGAATGTTATTACTTAGTTCCTAATAAGTAGAAGAGAATAAGGGAATGCGCTATGCTAAAATGATTGTCAAATGTTTTAAAAGCTATCGTTATGCGATTGTCATTGCAAATCACTTCTTTGCTTGGCCAGGAGTAGAACAAATGAAAAGCGGGCACTTCCTGTCTGAGAAAAGTAAGTACTTCACAATTGAAACCAATAACTCGAGATATATATTTTATTTCGGACATAAATAGTTTTAATATACGGGATTTTAATCAAAATTGTTAGAGTCATTTTTAAGAAAATAAAAATTTTCGAAATTTGTTCCATGTAAAGGGTAGTTTTTAGTAGGGGGATTTTTTTGAATATGTTCGTGTCGCATCCTTGCAAGATACTAAACCTAAATACCAAGTTTGGTATTAAACGTTTTTTTCGTTTTGGGGCTATGCTATCCATAGACACACACACACACACACACAGACACACACACGGACTTTTTTTAAAAATTGTTTTTTCGGACTCAGGGGACACCAAACCATATATTTCCGGCGAAATCTCGGTATCGAATTTTTGGGTGCATTACAATACCTTCTCTATCCCCATGTACATTGTACCCATGGGGCTAGAGAAAGTAAAAATTGGCAGTAAGAGTCTTATTAGCTGCTTCCTAGTAAGTAAAAGGGAAATAAGGGCTAAATCCATAGTCAAATATTTTAAAAGCTGATTGCTATATGATTGAAGTACCTTTGTTTGTACGGACAGGAGTTGACAAATTCCGTATGAGAAAAGTATAAGTATTTTAAAGCTGAAACTAATAACAAGGAATACCTCAAAAACGTTCAACTCCACGAAAAAAAAAATGTATATAATATAAACTGTGTATTTAAGTGAGCTCTTACGGTTATGCAAACTTCCGCAAAATTCATCCAGAATAAACATGCCTTTGACGCTATTTCCAGAAAATTGATAGTATACATTTTATTTGTCATAAATATCTTAAATATAAGAGATTTTCAACAAAATCGCTAGAGCCATTTTTGAGAAAACCATAATTTTCTAAATTTGTTCCTTGTAAAGGGTAGTTTGGGGTGGGGGTATTTTTCTAAAACACTTCGTGTTGCATCCCTGGAAGATACTAAACTTAAATACCAATTTTAATATTTTACCGACTTTTCGTTTTTGAATTATTATGTTCACAGATACACAAACACACGGACACACATACACGGACCTTTTTCTAGATGTGCCTATTTTGTATCACGGTGGCCCTAAAACGGTATTTTCGGCGACATCTCGGTGTCGAATTTTTGGGTGGATGCAACACCTTCTCTATGTGTGTTGAATGTAGAGAACGTAAAAATAGCTTCCAATCATGTATCAGACTGATGGTAATTTTGAAATATAAGATCACTTATCGAATTACAATGAACATGTGTGAATTCTAGTAGCTACTATCCACGCCAGGATCATGTTAGCGCCGCCGGTGCGCTGGGATTTCGTCCCACAGGAGCTATTTAACGTGCCAGTAATTTTATTGACATGGGACTAACACTTTAAACACACTTAAAACCATCGGTATGAGCCGGATTTGAACCCACAACCTTGAAAGCAGAAGACCAGCACCTAACCAACTGAATCTGAAATAAGAGTGGTAACAAAACTGGAGTAGTCGAAACTTTAGTTGTCAAGGGAGATCCTTCGTTCAGGCAAAAACGCAACGAAATTCAGAAGCACAGATCAAGAACCCATAGCTGACTATTGTGAATGATTACATTGCAGAACCAGTTTGTAAACCGCATTTCCTAAACAAAAACTTGTCGGCCAACTGGCTGCGAGTTGAAGACCGTTGATCGCAGCGTCCTTGGCCTGGACCAGGTGCTGACAGTTTCCGCATCGTCATCTTCGGTGAACAAGATGGAGAAAACCGCAGAATGATGAACTACCTTAATTAACCGTTGGTTACTCAGGTGTCCTTGTTAGACAACCAACGTTTTTATTGTGGTGTCTAGGTACTGGTAAAGTTTTTACTTGAATTTCTGCAAATCCTTTTATTATGTATAAGCGCTGCTCTTTACTTAAATCATTTTGGAACCTCGAAATAAAGTAAGGAATTTAAATTATGTTCAACAGCAAATAAAATAATAGTAATACTAATGATGATGATGATGATGATAATAATAATAATAATAATATCACTATTTTAATACACGTATAGGTGTGAATTTTTGGGACAAAATTGTACAATTTTTGAAGTCCTCCATATAAATTATCAAACTTTTTAACCATTTCAACCAAATTATACATATTATTATAAATTTTGTTAAAAATATTCTACAAAATTTCAAATTTCGCGGAATGATTTCCCTAAAAATATTTTAAAAGATCTTTATGTATCCTTACTCTTTATATTGAGTCCATTACAACTAAAACTTAAATGTGTTGTAAATTTTCTGCATTTTTTAAATTCTCTGCCTGCGGCGGTTTTCCAGATTTCACCGGAAATAGAGTATAAAAAAATTAGAAAACGGTGTATGTGTGTGTGTGTGTCTGTGAACAACATAACCCAAAAATGAAAAGTCGGTTAAGTACGAAACCTGATATTTTAATTTTGTAACTTCCAAGGATTCGACACGAAGATTTTCAGAAAATTTCCCCACCCCAAACTAACCTGTACATGAAACATTTTTCGTAAATTTCGATTTTATGACAAATAGTTCAACGATTTTGATTAAAATACCGTATATTAAATATATTTACAAAGCAAATAAAACGTATATCTGGAATTACATGGGAATAGCCTCTAAAGACCTCTTTATTGTGGATGAATTTTGCTGATTTTGCTTAACTGGTAACCCCTAAGAGACAAAAACTTACTGCACATAAAAATGTGGATCTCGTTAAAACACATAATTTATGTCATATATATTTCTTTCGTTGAGTTGACCATTTTTGTGATATTCCTTGTTATTGATTTCAGTTTTAAAACACTTAATAACTTTTCATATGCGGGAATTTTTTAACTCCTGGCAATGCATAGAAACGGATTTCACCCACATGTCAACCAGCTTTTAAAAGATTAACTATGATTTTAGCCTTGGGTGTTCCCTTATTTTCTTTCTGATTACAAGAAGCATTTCTGCTAATGTCTATTTCGATTACCATGAAGTATATAGTAGCATAAGCTTTTTAACAATAATTTATTACAGAGATGTAAAGAAAATCATGTGAATAGAACTTGTCATGCTTTCTCTACACGTACTGTGCACATAGTGTACAGAGAAGGTATTGTAACGAAGCCAACAATTCGATACCGAGATTTCACCAGAAATATATGTTTGGGTCCCCCTGATTCCAAAAAAAAAAAACATTTTTAGAAAAAAGGATCGTGTGTGTGCGTATATGTGTGTGTTTGTGTGTCTGTGGACAGCATAGCTCAAAAACGAAAAGATTGTTAAATACCAAATTTAGTATTTACTGAAATTTCTTGCTATTGAATTTCTCTCCTGTCCTACACTCGGCCTGTGTGAAAAAAAAAGTTAAACCAATATACATTGACCATAATAGTTGGCTATACTATGAATCCCGGGACTTAAAAGTACTTACAACATTGTAAGTCGCCATTGAGATCACCTTGTGGTTTACCGGGAAACAAAGAGTCAGTTGAGAAATTCAATGCTATGCCCGCATTTTTCCGTGGTGGCTCAGTGGAAGAGCAACCGGCTGGAGACCGGGATATCCGTGGCTCAAATCCTGACTATGGCATTGAATTTTTCAGTCTGACTCTAGCTATTTATCTCGATTATTATGAAGTAGATAGAAGAATAACCTTTTAAATAATAATTTGTTACAGAGACATAGAGAAAGTCATGTGAATGGAACACATCAGATTTTTTTTTATTTAGGGTATCTCAAAATATGTAAGTCCTGTGATATCTCGGTTTCGAATTTTTGGGTGGACCATAGTACCCTCTAACTACTAGATACATTTTGTAAAAGTGGTCCAGAAAGTAAAATGTCACTTACACCGACCAGCAAAGAAAAATGTCACCATAACATGCAGGTGTTTTATATTTTAATGCGAAACGTGTAACTTCGAAACATATAACATATGACATGTTAAAATCTCTGATGAGTTGCATTCACATGATTTTGTCCACTCATTCTTCTACAAACTGTATCTTAAAATATCTTATTCTTCCATCTACTTCATGTTAATATAGAGAAACATTCATAAAAGAACATGGATAGAGACTTAGCGATAAAACAGATATGAGATAGTTGACAATTCAAACCAATAATAAAGATCTTCTCGGAAATGATTAAGGTCCAAGAAAATCCATTTAGCATATTTTGATAAATTGTGTTTTTATGCAACCTATAAGTAACCTTTTGTCCTTTTGTTAACGTTGACAAATTATACAAAATTGATTAACACCGAAGAGGATTTTACAGGTTTACTTAAGATGTGCAATTTGTCATGCGGATAACTCAGTATTTGATTAACAATTGTTAGCCATATAGAAAATAAAGAATAACCCAAATACTTGCATTTAAGGGTAGGTTGGGGTCAGGAAATGTTCTTGAAAATAACATAATTTGTACCCTTAGAAGACGCTAATATTTAAGTCAGCTACGTAACCAATCTCGTATTTTGTAGACTCTAGGGCTGCATAAGGTTCAATTTTCAGATTTCCGGCAAACCACTGCAAGTTAACGTTCTATGCAGAATGTTTAAATAAAATTTGATGACGCATTTAAAATTTTATTAATTTAGTTTAATATTACAGGTAGTTAATATCAACAGTCTTCAAATCGAGGTTGTAGAAAGGTAAAACGTTGCTGGCCTAAACAAAAGTAAAAATAAATGCGTAATAGCGGGAATAAACGTGTTGTTTTTATTTGGTTTTATTGTATTTTATTTACATCGCAGAATGTAATGAAATAATATAAAACCAAATTTTTAAGCCATATAAAATCTCATTGTCCTTCAATTCTTACCTTCTTAAATATTTGATCACATATTTTAGAACTATAAGATTTTAAAACTTTTAACTTTTTTTTTTTTTAAATACAGTACCGGCGTCTGATCAGGACTCCGGCACTGTATACCCTACTTTTATTTACCTTTTTCTTTTTACTTTGGTTTGCCGTATTATTACTGTTTATTACTGTTTTCTTACTTTTACAACACATATACAGAAACATAAAACACCCATGCCCAAGGCGGGACTCGAACCCAGGATCCCCAGCGCTACGAAACACCAAAGCGTGCCGGTCCCCATGGCCGCGCTCGCCAAGGCGTCCCGCTTTGGTGTTTCGTAGCGCTGGGGATCGTGGGTTCGAGTCCCGCCTTGGGCATGGGTGTTATATGTTTGTGTATATGTGTGTGTTGTAAAAGTAAGAAAACAGTAATAAACAGTAATAATACGGCAAAACAAAGTAAAAAGAAAAAAGGTAAATAACAGTAGAGTATACAGTGCCGGAGTCCTGATCAGACTCCGGTACTTTAAAAAAAAAAAAAAAAAAGCGGGACGCCTTGGCGAGCGCGGCCATCGGGACCGGCAACTTTAAGAATAAACGATAACCTGTAACCACTTTAAACTGTCAATTAATTACCTAGACGCCTGTTCATTTTCAATGCTAAAATAAAATGGTTATCATATTTAAAGATAGCTATTTGTTTAATAAATAGATTTAATTCAGATAATATAATTTATATTTTGTTTAACTATGAAAATATTTAATGTTTCTAATTTTAAAGGGGATTAGCCTTTTAAAATATAAGGTAAAAGTCTAAAATTTATATTATTTATTCCAGGGAATACTAATATTAAAGGTTTTAATAAATGTCCAAATCCTCCAATTATAATAGGTATAACTATTAAGAAAATTATAATAAAAGCGTGAGCGATTACAATAAAGTTATACATTTGATCATCTCCAATTAAAGAGCCAGGTTGTCCTAATTCGGTTCGAATTAAAATTCTTAGAGATGTTCCTAATATTCCTGCTCATGCACCAAAGATAAAATATAAGGTTCCAATATCTTTATGATTTGTTGAGAATAACCATCGTTGCAAAAAGGTAAAATGGCTGAGATTAAATAGGTGATAGGTTGTAAATCTATTAAGGAGATTATTTTCTCTTTTACTAGAAGTTAGGCCTAAAGTTTTTCATTACAAATTATTCTCGTGTTGGCGTTACAATGCGAGAGCAATGGTATTGGCTTGTTTTATTACATTAATATTAGTATAATTGTCAATATCTTTTGCACTAATTTATGCTATAACTATCAATTATCAACAAACCTGTGAATGTATATATGTTCATATCCGAAGTATAAATACTATTACAAGAGACATAACAGAGTAATTGCTCTACCAACCATAAGCCTACAATAAGTGTATTAACCTTTTTAAATGCAAAATATTGCATACTGCCACAGCACTGAAGGGACTGTCTGATTTTGCTTTCCGCGCGGTTGGTCACGCACTGCGCAGTATCCCTCTGCTTTACTCAAGTGGCAACTAGCTGATGACGTCTGCCTTAGACCATTATTAGTTACGTTTGTTCTGAAGACCGCACTTTCTTGGTAACACCAATACTACGAAGTTTAGAAATGTAGCAGAACACATTGCTGAGATGTAAGTAATTTTTGCGGTTTTCCCCAAATAGCCTCGGGAAGCACGTTGGGAATATTCCCCCTCTTACATTTTATTTTTTCTGTTACTTCCAGTACATTTGCTCCAATCATTTTCCTTTGCTTTCCCCTCCGAGATTATCTTCAGGCTCCAGTAATGCACTGCAGGTGCATACATAGTACATAATTATCTTTTAGGGGCCACATAAATAATTCAGGGAACACGCTCATGGGCCGTGGTCTATCTCCGTTGTATTTTAAAATGCATTACATTGAAGAAGTAAATAAAATATTGAAGAAGTGTTTTTCATTGATGTTTTTATGCGCCAAAATTTCGCTGAAAAAATATTTCTGTGAAAGAGTCTGAATTTGATTTTAGTGTGGAATTATAGGTAATTTAAATTATTACATTATTAAATCGCAAGACATTAGATTGCGAATAAGTAAATAACAAAGGGGGCATATTTCTTAAAACGAAAAAACCTTAAACAAAGAAAGCAAGAGTGAACCCGCCTCGGTGTTGTGGGAGGTAGCTTGTCTGCCTCACATTCAAGAAGTCACGAGTTCGAATGTTACTTAGGGTGAGTTACCCGGATAAGTTGTTGTTGTTTTACTTTTTTTTCCCTTCCCCATATCCTGAGAAGACTAATTTCGAGCATCATTTCACCGATTTCATTCATCGTCCGTAAAAAATACTGATGTGATACATTCACACGAATTTTTCTGCGTCTCAGTAACAAATTATTGTTAAAAAGCTTATTCCTGTCCCTCTATTTAATGTTAATCGAGATAAGCATTAGCAGAAATGGTCTTGCTAAGTTTCTATCTTGCGGTTTGCCAGCTATGAAATTCAGCAACATTCATCCTGCCTCCATGGTCAAGTGGTCAGTGAGCTGACTTCTCATCCGGAGGTCTCGGATTCGGTTCCGGCTGGGGCGGGGAATTTTTCTTTAGCCAAAATTATTCCTTATCCCCCCCCCCATAGAGTCTGGATGTTTGTATGTAGATGTGTGCGTGTTTGAGTAAAACTAAATGAGTTAAACTAACGTAAAAGTACTTACAGACAACGAGTTGTTTCAAGTGGAAAGCCCCCGATATGACCTTAGATGTTAAAGGGAGCTATATATATATATTAAAAAAAATTCATCCAGAGCAAAGAGGTCTTCTGAGGCTATTCCCATAAAGTTCAAGACATGCATTTTATTTATCATGTAAATAGATTTAATATACCGTATTCTAATCAAAATCGTAAACCAGTTTTGAGGAAATAAAAAGTTTCAAGCCTTTTTTTTCATGTAAACGATAGTTTAGGGTCGGGGGATTTTCCTCATAATCTTTGTGTCGCATCCTTGGAAGATAGTAAACCTAAATACCAAGTTTGGTATTTTGTCGATCTCTCATTTTTGAGTTTTCTTGTTCACAGACACATGGAAACCACACACACAAACACACACACGCGCGCGCGAACGAATCTTTTTCTAAAAATCTTATGTGTTCCATTCACATGCTTTCTCTACATCTCTGTAACAATTTATTGCTAAAAAGCTTATTCTTCTATTTACTTCTCGCTGATCGAGTAAAAATTAGCAGAAATTTGTTTATTACATGCTTCGTTGTAAGTAGGAAAGAAATAAGTGAGTACTATAGGTTTAAGGGATAGTAAAATGTTTTAAATGCTGGCAGCTCTGTGATTAAAATCCCTTTGTTTGTATGGCCAGGAGTTGATAAATCCCCGTATGAGAAAAGTATTTTAAAACTGAAACAAATAACAAAGAATATCTCAAAAACGGTCAACTCCACGAAAAAATAGTATGAAACATGAATTGGGTGTTTTAACGAGCTCTTCATTTTTGTTAAGTAACTGTTTGTCTATCTCTTACAGTTTAACAGTTATGCAAAATCCCGCAAAATCATCTAGAATAAAGATGCCTTCAGAGGCTATTCCCAGAAAATTCAACATTTACATTCTATTTGTGATGTAAATATCTTTAATATATGATATTAAAAAATTGTTAGACCCATTTTTGAGAAAATCAACATTTTCGAAAGTTTTTCCGTGTAAAGAGCAGTTGGAGAGGGGAGGGGGTTCTTGAAAATCTTCATGTCGTATTCTTAGAAGATATTGAACTTGAATACCATGTTTGGTATTTTACGTATTTTTCGTTCTGATTTTCAGCCATGTTACATACACACACACACAAAAGCAAACAAACGACACAACACACACGAACATTTTTCTAAAAATGCTTTTTTGGATTCAGGCGTCTTAAAACATATATTTCTGGTGAAATCTCATATCGAATATTTTGGTAGAGTGCAATATCTTCTCTATGTAACATGTACTATGCAGAGAATATTAACATGTTTTTATTCAGGGGACCTCAAAACATATATTTACTGTGAAATCTCGGTATCAAATTTTTAGGTGGAATACAATATTTTTCTCTGCCTATGTACTGAATAGAGAAAGTAAAATATATAAATATTTAAGTAAAATACAGAATAAATAATCTACATTAATATTTCACAGTGATCCATACGCTGTAAACTCTTCCTTATCAAAAGCACACTATCTGCCTTCGCTTCGCGGCTTGCGTTGAATAGACAGATGATTATTGTTTGTCATGGACAATGAATGCAAGAAGGTACAGCTTATCTTCTCAAACCCCTATCAACATTTCTCTTGCTATGTCTTCTTTATAAACCAATATCAAAAATATGTTCCATTCACATGCCTTTCTCCACATCTCTGCAACAAATTATGGACAAAAAGCTTATGCTTCTATTTACTTCATTAATCGACAAAAAATAGCAGAAATATTCTTAATACTTGCTTCCTTGTAAGTAGAAGCGAAATAAGGGAGTACCATAGGTTAAAGTCATCAAAGGCCGGTTGCTATGTGACTGAAGTTCCTTTGTTTGTATGGACAGGAGTTGACAAATTCCTATGTGAGAAAAGTATATGTTTTTTTTAAAGCTGAAACCAAAAACAAGGAATATCTGAAAAACGATTAACTCCACGAAAAAATGTATATGACACAAATTGTATCTTTTGACATGCTCTACTTTTTTGTGTAGTAAGTTTTTGTCCATCTCTTACGGTTTAGCAGTTATATAAAATTCCGTAAATTTCATCCAGAATAAAGTAGACCTCATAGGCTATTTCCAGAAAATTCAAGATATAGTACATTTTATTTTTCAGGTAAATAGCTTTAATATATGATATTTTAATCAAAATCATTAGAACCATCAAAATGTTCGAAAAAAGTTCCATTTAAAGCGTAGTATGGGGTGGGGGGATTTTTCTCAAAATCTTCGTGTTACATCCCTGGAAGATACTAAACTTAAATACCAAGTTTGGTATTTTACTGACTTTTCGTCTTTGAGCTATCGTGTTCACAGACACGCGGACACACACATACACACACACCTACTTTTTTCTGGAAATGCTTTTTTTTGGATACAGGGGACCCTAAAACAGATATTTCCGGTGAAATCTCGGTATCGAATTTTTGGGTGAAGTGCAATACCTTCTCTATACACTACGTACATAGTATAGAGAAAGTAAAAATGTTTACGGCTGCTGACTTTTCTACTGCTTAGGAATAGAATTTTCCGAAAATAATTTAATTTTAAAAAATCTGGTGTTTTCCATACACATGACTTTCTCTACAACTCTGTAATAAATTATTGTTAAAACACGTATTCTTCTACCTGATTCATGCTAATCGAGATAAACATTAGAAGAAATTGTAAAATTACTTGCCCCCTTTTAAGATGAAGGGAAATAAGGGAATACTATAGGCTAAAGTGATAGTCAAATGTACAAAAAACTGACTGCCTTATGACTGAAACCCGTTTCTTTGCTGGCCAGGAGTTGACAAATTTCCGCATGAGAAAAGTTTAATTTTAATAAAACTGAAACCAGTAACAAGGAATTTTTAAAAAATTGTCAACTCCAAGGAAAAAATAAATATATGTGACACAAATTGAGTGTATCAAGAAGATCTACTTTTTTTTTGTGTGTACTAAGTTTGTATCTGTCATTACGGTTTACCTTATATGAAAAATTCAAAAATCGTCATCAAGAATGAAGAGCCCTTCAGAGACTATTCTCAGAAAATTCAAAATACACATTTAATCCTTGTGTAAATATTTTTAATATACGGTATTTTAATCAAAATCGTTAGTTCCGTTTTTGAGAAATTCAACATTTTTGAAAATGTTTCCATCTAAAGGGAGTTTGGGTGGGGGAAGTTTTCTCAAGAATCTTCGTGTTGCATCCTTGCATCTAGTTTGGTATGTTACCAACTTTTGTTTCGACTTTCGTCACACGGACACACATGGAGCTTTTTCTAAAAATGTTTTGATTTGGATATAGGGGGCCCTAAAACAGTATTTCCGATTAAATTTCAGTATCGAATTTTTGGGTAGTGTGCAAAACAGTTTCTACCTACGTATATTGTACTACTTAGAGAACGTAAAAATCATAATGTTCGTCTTATTAAAGAGTTCAAATTTGGTAAGTATGGACACTCTAGTTTACTCCAGCTAAGAACAACACATGTTGTTGCGTTCTGGTGTTTAGTTTATTAGTTACCGCGTGATAAGCACAAAAACAGGAAATATCAGAGGTTTTTTTTTGAAAATGTTGACCGCATGTAAATCTAAAAGAGCCTAAAACTGATAATCTAATAGAGAACAATCTGATGTTTTGCATTCACATGACTTTCTATAGATCTGTGCAAAAATACGTATTATTATAAAGCGTATTCTTCTATATACTTCATGCTAATCGAGAAATAATTAGTAGAGATGGTCTTATTACTTGCAGCGAGTAGAAGTAGATATTAGTAGGAGGGAAATTAGGAGTTCCATAGGCTAAAGCGATAGTCAAATTTTTTAAAAGGTGGTTGCTATGTGATTGAAGTTCCTTTGCTTCTTTGGCCAGGAGCTGACAAATTCCCTTTTGAAAAAAGTGCAAGTATTTTAAAACTGAAACAAATAATAGGGAATATCTAAAAAAAAAAAAAAAAACTCCACCGCCGTCATCCACCCAGGTTGCTCCAACTCGAATTGTTTGGGCCAGAGTTCATGCGTATACTCAAACACAAATATATATATATATATGTACATGTATGTATCATAAATTGTGTGTTTTAACGAGTTATACATTTTTAAATAAGGCTTTGTCCATCTCTCACGGTTATCAGCTATACAAAACTCCGCAAAATTCATCCAGAATGAAGATGTTTTTTGAAGCTATTCCCAGAAAAATCAAGATATACATTCTAGTTGTCATCTACATATCTTTAATATACGATGCTTTATTCGAAATCGTTAGAGCCATTTTCGAAACATTTTTCCATGTAAAGGGTGGTTTGGGGATGGGAGATTTTCCTCAAAATCTTTGTGTTGCATCATTGGAAGATACCAAACTTAAATATCAAGTTTGGTATTTTACCGTTTTTGAGTTATCGTGTTTACAGACGTACAATACATGGACACACTGCTACATAGACATACACATACGGAGCTTTTTCTAAAAATACTTTTGTTTTATACTGGGGACCCTAAAACGTCTATTTCCGGTGAAATCTCGGTATCGAATTTTTTAGTGAAATGCAATATTTTCTCTATACACCATGTACATAGTACGTGTAAAGAAATAAATATACTGCATAGGGTAATATGTTCAAAGCTGAAAATACTAACAACTAATATTTACATCGTGTTATTAACAACTTGCGATAGCGCGAGAATAGAAAAGGACGAAGCTGATGGCAACATGTATGCGTTAGATAGAGACACAGTTATCCCATTTAACTCCATAGGTTTGAGACAAGCTATATTCCCAAATAATAGTGAAATTTAACATATTAAAATATAATCATAACACGAATCTATTAGAGCATTTGATAAGTAATGTCATCAATGAAATAATATTGGATTTGGATAGGTAGAGTCAGACTGAGAAATTCTACTCCTGTCCTACACACGGTTTGTGTGAAAAAACAATTAATCCAATACCAATTGACCATAATAGTTGGCTATACTATGAAACCTGGGTCTAAAGTACTTACAACATTGTAAGTCGCTATTGGGGTTGAAATCCCAAAATAATTTGAGATCACCTTGTGGTTTACCGGGAAACATGCGAGTCAGTTCACAAATTCAATGTTATGCGGACCAGTTGCCATGGTACCTCAGTGGCAGAGCAACCGGCTAGATCGGGAGATCCGTGGTTCAAATCCCGACTATGGCATTGAATTTTTCAGTTTGACTCTACCTATATAACTCCTGTCATACACACGCCTTGTGTGAAAAAACAATTAATCTAATATTGGATTTATTTTCTATTTCTATGCGTTGAGATTAAGGACCAGTGAAAATATTCACTGCTGCCTCATGGTGGGGACTGCTTCTTACCGTTGTTTACTTCAGGTGTGTTTCTTATTTCGGGAGGTGTCTATTAAGTTACTGAGTTCCCTTGAACACTAGCACTGCGAATCTCCATACCGTCGGGATGATGTGTCTGCCCCACATCCAAGAGGTACCTAGTTCCAATCTCGCTTAGGGCGAGTTACCTCATTTTTTTCTGGGTTTTTCCTTATCCTGAGCGTCAGATAAAGGTAAAAGTAGATATCATGGAGAGAGCCCCATAAAGGGAAAGAGCACCATACGTAAGCCACTTGGCCATTTGTGCTTCCAACATGGCCCCTGGGAGGGAGAGATAAAAGGAAGACCCGAAGGGCAACTATATCGGGATGACATGCACAAGCATGAACACATCCCTAATAGATGTAGGAATAGAATAGGGAACGCGGCACCGAGTCTTATGTTGATTATTGTAGCTATGCCCCAGGAGGAAAGGATGAGGTGAGAAGATATTTCGGGCGGCCGGTACCAGAAGCAAAAGCACACCAATAACAGTATCCCTACTACCTAGAGCCCGGTAGCCGGACAGGCAGACCAGGGATTCCGCCCCACACAGGACCCGACGGCCCCACCAGGCAGTCCCTATTACGGCAACGAGCCGAAATCGGGGACGGAGATTCACTAACACACTGCACCGAATACTATGGCCGACACTTCCAAGCCAGAAAGAAACCAATTAATGAGATTACTATAGAAACGACATGGAGGGACAGGAAATTTTGGGGATGAAATTCACCTGGCGACCCAAGGAAAGTTGCAATATTTGGATTCATTAAATTTTCATTTGGATTTAATGTAAGACTTATATGTACAGAAACGTTTACAGGCCTTAGTTTATTTACTACTTATTTTCTATTTTACACTTTATTTCTTTATATCCTTAAATAATTTTGAAAACCACCTGAATCATCCAGTTTGGTACACGGCCCCTGAAATTTCAGATTAGAACTCACCCACCGCCGTCACCCAGGTCGTTCCAACTCGAATTGTCTGGGCCAGAGTTCACGCGCATACTCAAACACAAAACTCGGAGCAGAGATGGGGGGGGTGGCGTGGAGCCAATACATTACTGAGAGGAGGTGATTACAATACTTACATAATTAATTTTCAATACTTAATTCAGATATGACAATAGCTTACCCTCAATGCTGCGCCGTATTTCAAGTTGCAGGTAAGCTCGGGAGTTACTCGCTGCTCTTTTGGCACTCGCCCAGGTTGGTACAGCCTGCTCCAACCCCAGAAGCTCCTACCCTACAGAGGGAAATACACACTGATCATTTTTTAAAAATGCTTTTTTTTTTTTTTTTTTTTTTGGAACTCAGTGTTCCTCAAACATATATTTCTGGTGTAATCTCGACATCCAAATTTTAGATGAAATGCAATATCTACTCTACCTAATATGTGCATAGGAAAGTAAATTAAACACTAGTGATAATGGTCAAAGAGAGTTTTGGTTTTTCTCTTCACTATCGCAAATTTTATATGCATATACCTACATGGTTTCAAACCAGTAAATTCATTATTTTGGTCACATTTAACCCTATAGGTATTATTTATGAGAGCCTAGTGTTCGCTGGAAAAGCCTCAAGATACTCTATAATTGGTTTATCCCTGCGACCAGCATAATGCTATAAATCATATAATTACGAGCAACACACCGAATGATGAGCTCGTAACATATGGCATAATATATTCCTTATTTCACTTGAAGCAAATTTATGACATTCTGCATCACGCGTTTTATCTCTGTGAAAGTATGGACATAAATCTTTTAGACTATTCGAGACCGTCTTTCGACGAACAAGAACCTTTCAACTTCTAAGATGTATGAACCTTCGAGCCTTTACGACGTCGTCAATCACTTAATACGGTGATTGTTATGGTCAGATATACCCTCGCCGCAACTTAGTTGTAAGTACGAACACTGAACCATAATATGTCCAGAAAGGACAGAATTGGTTAAAATGCTGTTGTGAAACGGAATATACTGAACAATAGTGCTAGCAAATTAACGATCAGAAACTGCTGAATACTCTTCAAATACTGAGTATAGCATTTCATGTACCAACAATGTTGTGTGTGTGTTTTTTTTTTTGTAGTGCTTAATCCCCGCGTTAACTATTAATGGCACCGCAGGCGGATGTGTGTGTGTATGTATGTGATGTAGGAAGGGATTCCGCACTGCAGCCAGTAGCTTATTGTACATCAGATCTCAGGAGGATAGAATGAGATGAGAGTAATTTCAAAGGACACCCGAAACCAGACGGCGGGGGAAGAGCCACCGTGGAGGGTCCCTAGCATATTCCAAGCAGTTCTTCATCTCGACACGGGTAGAGCTAGGAGCCCGCGCCGTGGGTCTGAGCAAACTCCCTGGATCTTCAGACGACTTCCAACGCCATCCCACCGTCGAGATTTGCATTTCCAGAGGGCACCACAACCGCAGTCCTCGCCGACTCAACTTGTAAGAGACCGGTTGGATGAAATGGAGATGAAATGAAGGGACAGGAAGTTTGGGGGAATCCCAACATTCACCCAGTGACCCGGGAAAATCCCCGATAAAAACCAAGGGTCAGAGAGATTGTCCATGGGAATCGATCCCACGAATATCAGTCTTAGACGAAACGCCAGAGTCATCTGGCTCGGTATATTTTGGGAAGCTAGTGGTTAGCATTCATATCCAGAGGCCCGGGTTCTATCCTGGCTGAGAGATGCGCATTTTTTGTTAACCTCCCAGTCCTCCCTAGAGCCTAGAAATATGAGTGAGAGTGTAAATGTTTGTGTGTGAGTGTGAATTTAATATTGTTACAGAAAATCTAAAGTAAACAAACCCACAGAACAGAAGAGCGAACATCATTGTCGATTGAATATGATCTTAGATGATCAAGGCATCATATAAATGAAACAAAAGGTTTCTGGAAACACGCTGTTTACTTTCTCTATTATTTAACAGTAGTAATAAGAGGAGGTAAGTTTTTACTTTCTCCAGCACATATGTACAGTGTACATAGTAGATAGAGAATCTATTCTTCCGCTCAAAAACCGATATGGATATATATTTTAAGAGTCTGAATCCTCCCCACAAATAAAAGCATTTTTAGAGAAGTGTGTGCGTCTGTGTGTGCCTCTGTAAGCAGCATAACTAAAGGTGCTTGGTGTTTAAGTTAAACGTCTTCCAAGGATGCGACACGAAGATTTTCAGGAAAACTCCCTCACCTCTGACTACCCTTTCTTTATATGGAACATTTTCGAAAATATTTATTTTCTCAATTGGCAATTTTGATTAAATTACCATATGTTAAAGTTATTTTCATAACAAATGAATTGTATACCTTGAACTTCCCGGAAATAGTCTCAGAATTGTCTCTGCATTCTGGATGAACCATAAGAAACAGACAAAAGCTTACAACAACAAAAATGTAGATTTTGTTAAAACACAGAATTTATGTTTTGTACATTTTTTGTAGACTTAATGACTTCCGAGATATTCCTAGTTATTAGTTTCAATTTTAAAATAATTTTCTCAAATAGGAAGTCGGCCTTGTGTTTTTTTTTTTGTTTTTTTTTTCGTTTTACTCCTCCTCATGCAAATAAACAAGTTCAATAAGGCGCATAGTGACTTTTAAAACAATCGACTCTTTTGCGCCTTTAGGCAATGACAGCAATGGGATAACGTTAAGAAATTTAGCAAGAACTGTAATACTGCAAATAAAATTTTGCGTTGATAACTTTCGTTATTATTTAGTTCTGGACGCTCTTCAAATAATCCACCCAAACATTCCATACAACCAGGGAAAATCTCGAGAGAAAAAAAAATCAAGGTCAGGAGACCTGCCCAATGAGAATCGAAACCAGGACCTACCGAATGAGAACGTCATACGTTACCTCGGAGCCATCTTGCTTGATTAATATTACATTCATACCTTTAACTATCCATCTCATAGCTGCATATATCAACTGATATGGGCCAGTCATATGTCCATAGCTACGATTATTTGAAAAATTAATGAAGTTTTACTGTAGTTTAATATCTATAGTTCATATGCATATGTACAGTCAAATAGTAAATGAAATGAAATTGTGTTTTATTTATGGACTTGAACTACTGTGGTTCTCAGCGTCCTATTTTATACTGGGCGTGAAAGATAGCGTAATTTTGCTCAGATGTTTTTTTATCAGGCTTAAGCTTCTTTTAAGTGCCGCAAATCTACGACATGGAACCAACTTTCCTTCCGAAGGAAGCCATGGTATGAATTTTTACGCCAGAAAAAAATCTATTGCTAATTTTTTGTTAGAGAGCAATAGTTTTATAACTTGTACTATGGACTGAGAAAAGAAAGTAATAAAAAGACATACATGATTTGATGTAACAGTTAAAAAATGCATTTGTGTTAACCCCATGCAGAGGTGCCGTCTATGTTAGTATTCAGAGTTCAGGCCAAAAATGTGAGGCTATGCAAAACAACAGCCAAGTCTTGTGCTGGAGACACGAGAAGGTGCTGGAGGCAAACATTCCAGCAGCTGGAACATAAGGTAGTAGTCAAGTTCACGGCCAAGCAGCCGCCACCTCAAGTACAAGATCGATTTCATTGGTAATGATTCTCCTATTGTACGATAAATCAAACTGCATTACCAACCAACTGACTTAACTTCCGCTAGATTCCAACTATTAGCTAAAAGTATCTTCCAATAATTCAAACATACCTAATAAGTATGACTTCTATAAAAATTGTTCAGGTTTTTTGGTATCTGCACTAATTAATTCTGGTTTAAATTTAAGTTTATCATGGCCTTTGGATGCTATACGAACATTTCTTTCTGCTTATTTAAAAGATAAAGTTTATGATAAAATAATTGCCGATAGTGTGTTTATAATACGAACATTATTTTTAAAATAAATTATTGTGTAAAAATAGCTTGCCCAGAATATAGTTGCAAAAATGAGTATCTAATAAAACTTTCGAAATTCAATTTTACTGCTTCACATAGGTCTAATTGTGCTCTCCGATTTTTTACTTTCTCTACACGTACTATGTACATAGAGTATAGAGAAAATGTTGTATTGAACCCAAATATTCGAAACCGAGATTTCACATGTTTTGGGACCCTTTCAATAATAATAATAAAAAAAAAAAGCATGTTAGCAAAATGTCTGGGTGTATCTTTCTGTGTGTGTGTGTCTGTGCATAGCTCAAAATCGGAAGGTTGTTAAATACCAAATTTGATATTAAAGCTGAGTATTTTCAGGGATGTGACGCGAAGATTTTAAAGCAAATTCCTCAACCCCAACTACCCTTTAAATGGAAAATTTTAGAAAATGTTGTATTTTACAAAAATGACTAACAATTTTGATTAAATGTTCTTAGATTTAAGATATTTACATGACAAATAAAGTGTATATCTTGAATTTTTTGGGAATAGCCTCTGAAGACCTCTTTATTTTGAATGAATTTTTTTTAACTGGTAAACCGTAAGACATAGACCAAAGCTTAAAATACAAAACATGTAGATCTCCTTAAAACACAAGCATGTTTCGTGGAGTTGACAGGTTTCGAGATATTCCTTGTTATTGTTTCAGATTTAAAAACTTTTCTTAAGAACGCAAAAAACGGATTTCAATCCCATAACAACCACATTTTGAAACATTTGACTATTGGTTTAGCTTAGTGTATTCTAAGACTCTTCTATTTATAAGAAATTAATAAGACCGTTTTTGTTGTTTTTCTCGATTAGCTTGAAGCTCGATTAACAATGATGTGTTACAGAGATGTAGAGAAAGTCATGTGAATGAAACACATCATATTTTAATTTGTTTTATTTTATATTATTTCAACTTCTAGGACATATCGCGACGGATCTGCTCATAGGATACCTCGTTGATGGTTTGTGGTGGACAATAGCCTTTTAGTCCTATGCCCGTATTATACAACTTTTGCTTCGTGCCAAACAGATACGGTGTCACATCCTGACTGCTTTTCACCATTTGTAGTCAGAGCGGCACAAACCTAGACATCATGTGGTGTAATGGTTACCATGCTGACTTCATATACCCAAGGTCGCGGTTTCAAACCCAGCGGAGGACGATGGATATTTTCGGGCGTAAAAATCCTTAGCATGGCTTCCTTCGGAAGGGAAGTAAAGCCGTTGGTCCCGTGTCGTAGATTTACGGCACGTAAAAGAACCTCAAGCCTGATAGAGAGGCCTCTGAGCAAAATTAAGCGGTATTTCACGCCCACTATAGAATGGGATGCTGAGAACCACAGCAGCTAAAGAGCGTCCATAAATAAAATGCTATCCCATTCCCAGACATAATGGCCTCTACTCTAACTGCCTCCACCATTCTCATTGGTCTGGGTAGCTCAGTTGATTAGGCGGTGGCCTTCTGATCATACCCGGCACACATCAATGGTTTTTAGGTGTGCTTAAAAGCGACAGACTCATGTCAGCAGACTTTACTGGCATGTTAAAGAATTACTGCGGGACGAAATTCTGGCACACTGGAGGCACCTATATGATCCTGGCATATGACAGCGTCGTTAACAAACAAGTAATTTAATTCTTCCATCCGAAGTAGATGACAAGAGTTCAGCCAGCCCTTCAAGGCCAAATCCCGCAACAAGCAGATGGCGTTAGGGTAGCATTTTAGTCTAATTATTTTATCTGCCTGTGGATAGATAGCAGCACAGATGCTAATACCATCTTATTTAGTTTATTGTTGTTTTAGATTGTAGGTGGAGCGTTGTTATTAAATATTCAAATGGATTTACCTTGACGACTGTGGGAAAACACAAAAAAACAACAACAACAACAACAGCCATATTGGTTGAACCCAGGATCACCCACACGTAACTCCCTAAGCCAACCCGCTCGGTTCTCCGAGCTTGTTTTCATGTCTTCGGTTATTTTACAAAAATTACAGTAAGTTTTTTTTTTTTTATATTTCTATATAATACCTAAATAGTAGGTGCAGAAGATATTGCATTTGAACTAAAATTCTAGATTTCATAACAAATACACATATAGAAGTCCCTGTATTTAAAGTTTAAGAAAAAGGTTCGTGTGTGTCCGTATGCCTGTAATCAGTATTGAAAATCAGTAAAATTGAAAACTGGGTTATATACCAAATATGACATTTAATTTCAACATCTTTCAAGAAATCCAAGAACATCTCCCATTCCATTGTGTGTGTGTGTGTGTGTATTAGCAATTTAAAATCCTGAGCCTAATAGAAAATGTTGGACAATGAATGAAATGGGTGTAATGATGCTCAAAGTGCTTAATGCTACTCTACATTCGTCTTCTCAGTATAAAGGAAAACCCAGAAAAAGTCTTATCTGGGTAATTCATCTTAACCGAGATTTGACCTTAAGACCGCTTGAATTTGAATGTGCGACAGATACGTTGCTCCCACACCATAGAAGCGAGGATTTGTGCACCTAATCTTGTATAACTAGGAAATATTAAGGATAGACAAAAACTATTCGCCCGCTCCACAAATATATACATTGTGTGATTTAAATATATATATATATATATATATATATATATATATATATATATATATATCTTTAAATCACACAATTTGTTCCAAATAGTATTTTTTTTTTGTGCCATAAGTTATTTTCGTGAAGTCCATTAGAATGGTTCGAATTTTTCAATATATTCAATATAAAGCTGTTATCGATGTCCAATTGTTTCTCGCGATTGCATGCAAAGAGCATGGAATTTTAAATTTTAAATAATGTTTTGGAATTTTTATGTACTAGGGGGCCCAACTTCTCCATATTTGACGTGTATAAATCCCTTTCCGAATTAAAGGAGTTGCAGCTCTCAGCAGGGCTATTTCAAGTTAAGAACTATTCAGTGAGTAATGGCGTGAGCTATTTTTGTTTTACCTACCCCTCTTAATGAGCGCGACTCAATTGGTCTCCGCTGATAAGCAAAGAGGAATAAAACGAAGGTCCAGGTGGCCCGGTGTACAATGTATATAGTAAGTAGAGAAGGTATTGCATTCCCTCCAAACATTCATTACGATATTTTTATTGAAATATGTGTATTGAGAACCCATGAACAAAAAGGCAGTTTTAGAAAAAGGTATATATGCGTGTGAGCGCGCGCGTCTAAACAGTATAACTCGAAAACGAAAAATCGGTTAAGTATCAAAATTGTTATTTAAGTTTGATTTCTTCCAAGATGCAACACCAAGATTCGAAATACCTCCCTAACACATAGGTTCTAACCATTCTTATAAATCATTAGATATTCTTCTATTTACTTCACGTTAACCGAGCTAAACATTAACAAAAATTGTCTTGTTAGTAGAAGGGAAATAAGGGAGAAAACTAGGCTAAAGTGATAGTCAAATGTTTTAAAAATTATTTCTGTATGAAACAGGTACATATTCAGTAAAACAAAAGAGATGAAACGAAAGTTGACTTCCCAATTGAGAAAAGTTTAAGTAGTTTGAAACTGAAACCAACAACAAGGAAATCTCGAAAAAAATTAACTCTTTAACTACTATATATATAAAACATAAATTATGTGTTTTAATGATATATATATTTTTT
Organism: Hymenopus coronatus; assembly: GCA_030762935.1. Lineage (NCBI taxonomy): Eukaryota > Metazoa > Arthropoda > Insecta > Mantodea > Hymenopodidae > Hymenopus > Hymenopus coronatus. The sequence goes on from CM060881.1 coordinate 100,173,368, forward strand.
GTATAGTAAGTTTTTGTCCATCTCTTACGAGTTATGCAAAATGCATCCAGAAAATATCTTAAATACCTATATGGCATTTAACCAAAATCGTTAGAGCTATTTTTGAGAAAATCCAAATTTTCGAAATATAAAGTGTAGTTAGGGTGGGGTATTTTCTTGAAAATTGTTGTGTCGCATCCTTGAAACATACTAAACTTAAATACCAAGTTTCGTATTTAAAAACCTTTTCGATTTTGAGCTATGTTGTTCACAGACACACATACATGGGGCGTTTTCTATAAATGCTATTTGGGATTCAGGGAACCTCAAAACATAGATTTCCGGTGAAATCTCACTGTAAACATTTTGGGTGGAATAACACTATTTTCAGAGTATTTGCACAGAAAGTAAGTTGGCGAGATATTTTCTCCAAATTAGGTTTCTTTTTATGCGCTACCTTTTCTGCCTGTCCTTCAATTCAATCTAGATGTCTCAGTTTACCGGACTCGGAACTTACAGCTTCAATCTTCACGGCTATAAATTTGCTCAGGTGGTTTTCGATACATAAATCAAGAAGTGTCTTTAAATTCAGCTCTCGATGAATATTTATACCAACAGTGGAAACAAAAGCGTAACAGTGCTCCTATTAGGAAGCGCTGTGAGCTATAAATAATGCCAACCTTCCCATTAAAGCGTTACGATGAAAGAAAAAGTATATTAAGAGGAACTGATGGAGCGGAAAAAGCGAATACGCCCATCATGATATGCATAGTAAAGTGTAAATAGCTCACAAAAACTCGGAGGGGAGTGGACGTCTAGAGCTCTGGTTTATTTACAATCATCACACAAAATCAAGGGTTAAAAACATAAAAGCTGCTACGCCCAAAGAAGGGTCGCACAGACAGAAGACGGTGACAATAGATGTCGTTGACGATACAGGTGTGAAAGAGGTCAAATAAGTTTTCCTTGGCGACGACAAGTGCCTTATTTCATAAAAGTTGATAGATGCTACAATTTGTTAACAGGATAGATATCATCACAGTTTTATCCTCTAAGGGACCATTTATAATGGCAATTAAGGCTTAACACAATGAATAAGCTTTACTTGAAAGTTTGTAATTCACAATCACAAATAGAAACACACTGCAGCAAACCAAAAGAGAGTGTGACTGCCTCCATGATAGAGTGGTCAGCGAGCTGACTTCTAACCCGGAGGTTCCGGGTTCGATTCCACGTTCGGGGAATTTTTCTTTAGCCAGAATTGTGAGAGTGAATGTGTGTATGCTTGAGGAAAATAAAATGATTTAGACCAAACGTAAAAGAACCTACAGACAACGAGCTGTTTCAAGTGCAAAGCCCCCGATATGACCTTAGATGTTAAAGGGGGCCATAAAAAAAAAAAAAAAAAAAAAAAAAAAAAAAAAAAAAAACAACAACATCAAAAAAGCTAATCTGTTCCATTCGCTTGACTTTCTCTACATCTCTGTAACAATTTATTGTTAAAAAGCTCAAGCTTCTATATATTTCATGCTAATCGAGATAAATATTAGCCGAAATGCTTTCTTGTAAGCAGAAAGGAAATAAGGGAATACACTAGGCTAAAACGACATTAAAAGCTGGTTGCCATTGGATGAAATCCGTTTCTATGTATTTACAGGAGTTCACAAATCCGCGTATGTGAAAAGTTTTAAGTATTTTAAAACTCGAAAAAAATAACAAATAATATCTCAAAAAAGGTCAGCTCTACGAAAAAAAAAAAGTATATTACATAAATGGTGTGTTTTAACGAGATCTATATATTATGTGCAGTAAGCTTTTGTCTCTCTCTTACGGTTTACCAGTCATGCAAAATACAGCAAAATTAATCCAGAATAAAGAGGGCTTCAGAGGCTATTGCCAGAAAATTCAAGGTATACGTTTCATTTTCCGTCTTTAATATGTGATATTTTAATCAAACTCACTAGAGGTATTTTTGAGAAAATCAAAATTTTCGAAAATTTGTCCACGTAAAGGGTAGTTTGGGGTGGGGGAATTTCCTCAAAATGTTCGTGTCGCATCCTTGGAAGATACTAAACGTATATAACAAGTTTGGTATTTTACCGACTTTTCGTTTTTGAGTTATCGTGCTCATAGACACACACGCGCCTTTTTCTAAAAATGCTTTTTCTGGATCCAGGGGGGCCCTAAAACGCCTAATTCCGGTGAAATCTCGGTATCAAATTTTTGGGTGCAATGCAATAGCTTATCTATACACTATGTACTCAGTACGTGTTTTGTTTCATATGTTCCATTCATCCAACTTGCTCAAGCTGTCCCAGAAAGAAACTTTCCATACAAATAATTATTCGCTTATCAAGTAATGCTAATCAAGATAACCTTTGTCAGAATTGGTCTTATTTCTTGCTTTTTGTAAGTAGAAGGGAATAAAGGAATACAATAGGTTAAAGCGATAGTCAGATCTTTTAGAAGCCGGTCGCTAAGTGAAGAAATTGAAATTAGGTTCTCTTTGCTTGGTAGTAATAAACAAAAGAGAGATGAAAAGAAAGAAGTCTTTCGATTGAGAAATGTTTGAGCACCTTAAAACTGAACCCAATAATACAGGATATGTATCTCGAAAACGGTTACCTCTACAAAACAATATATATAACATAAATGGCGTGTTTTAATGAGATCTACATTTTTTGTAGAGAATAAGAAGGAATATCTCAAAAACGATCAACTCCACGAAAAAAAAGTATATAACATAAATTGTGTATTTTAACGTGCTTTACATTTTTGTGTAGTAAACTTTTGCCCACCTCTTACGTTTTTGTCTTTCGCATACGGTTTACCACTTCAATTTTTGTATAAGTGGTAAACGTAAGAGATAGACAAAACCAAAAGTAATCTAGAATGAAAAGCTCTACAGAGGCTATTTCCAGGAAATTCAAAATATATATTTCGTTTGTCATGAAAATATCTTAAACATATGACGTTGTAATAAAAATAGTTGAGTTTTTGAGAAACTAGAGAGATTTCTGAGAAAGGGTATTTGGGAGTGTGAGAGTTTTCTTGAAAATCTTCGTAACGCATCCTTAGAAGCTACGAAACTTAAATTCAAAGTTTGTTACCTAACCGACTTTTCGTTTCTGAGCTATGCTGCCCACCGACACACACACACATAGCCAGACATACAGGGAATGTTATAAAAATGATTTTTATTTTGGATTCAGGGGTCCAAAATATGTATTTCCGGTGAAATCTCGATATCGAGTGGTCAGCGAGCAGACTCCTCACACGAAGTTCCCGGGTTCGATTGCCGGCTGGGGCGGGGAATTTTTCTATAACCAGAATAATTCCTTATCCCCCACAGAGTCTGGAAGTATTTACGTGAGAGTGAATGTGCGTTTGTTTAGTGATAAAAAAAAAATATTAACCTAACGTTTTATACCTAGCAAATTAGACGCAGAATTGTTGCGGAAGCACCGAAGAAAGACAGCATTTGTGAACATATTATCATTTATAATCCATAAAAGGAATAATTTGTAACCAGAAGAAATAAACAGCGCAATCAACAGGGTTTATGTTACAATATTTATTTCAGGAGAATACCACAACATTCGCTATAAACTCCTTTAATACTTAAGGTTCACAGCAATATTTCCGACTGTAGTTTTAAGTTTTGGTAAGATAGCTGTATCTAAATATGCAGAAATTGACAAATGAATAGTAAGTACTACTCAATTTAGAAGTACCTTGCACTATATTCATTTTGAGGTTTTAAATTTTCAGAATTCTGTAACTTGGTGACGTAAGATGTTTGGGGATCCATTGACATTGAAAGCGACTCTTTGTTTACTTTCTCTATTACAGTAAAGATAAACGTAAAGCTAGACAACGGTAGGGACACCTTACGCACTGCGACATATGAAAAACTATTGCGCACTAATGCCCTCCAGGATGAAAGAATAAAGTGAGGAAACTAAATCAAAGGTGACCATAGGTGGCCATAGGCCACAGAGACACACGAAAGTCCTTAAACTCAGTGGGTGAAAGTTCATTCCGGCGCCACGGTTGTCGTCACATTTCTAGCGACTCAGCGTCAAAAACAGAATTTACAGTGCGCATGCTTCCACTCCATCTGCCAGCGCTGTCGCACGAAGCAAGTAGAAGCACGCCTGAAAAACGATAAGGAAATGGCATAGAGGGAAATTATGGAATGGAAGTCATGGAGAATAAGGACCCCAACATTTGCCTGAAGAGGAGGAACCATGAAAGAGAGGGTGGCAGATGGGAATCGAACCCACAATCTCCCGAATCCGAGTCGCACCCGTTACCGCGGCTTGGTAATTTGCTATAGTAAGTAGAGAAAGTATTCTATTCTACTCAAACATTGATAGCCAGATTTCACCGGAAATACGGAAGCGAAAATGAAGCCTTATGGTGGAAATGCTATCAATTAGTTTAGGAGAATACAATCATTTATTGCATACATGTTAAGGTTTTCAATTTCTTCAATGTGAGCCACGGGTAATAGTTTCAACTTGTCTATACATTATTTTAAGTGGTACACAGCAATTTTTACATCCGCTAATCCTAAAGCTCTGCAAAGAAATGTTAATGTAATGAGATATAAACTGCGACCCAAGGAGCATTTTGAACAGCGAAAAATGCAGCTAAGAAAAATGAAGATTAAACTTCAACGCGGTGCCTTCCTAGGCGGTAGCCGACCAATTCAACAGTGATTTCTGACTTTAAAATTATTGATATTGCTGTACTGTTGTGTAGCATTGGAAGTACAATTTATAATTATAACAACGTTGAAAAAAAAAATCGAACACTTTTAATGTGTTTTTCTTCATTTTGCTAAGTTTTGCAGATACATTGCCTTAATTGCAGCAGTTCTTGAGTCTTCATACCAGAGGGATAACACAACGGCTCACAATAGACTTTGCAGGTACGAATGTACCTAAGAGTAACAAAACTGTAACATGCTGCCTGGAAACTTCAACCCTGCCCTAGATAAGTGGAATATATTGCTGTTGTAACTTAAGATCAGCATCGGCTCGTGTTTTCATTTGAGAAAACGCTTCCTATTTCCGAACGTGATCCTCCTGGCGGCGTAATCCTAGACATGCCAAGGAACTTAATTTATTATTTATTGGTTTCGACGTGAAGGGGCTGACCCCTAACCCAGGTCTCCCCTTAATCACCAAGGGCGAGGCGAGGGCGGCGTTGATAAGTAAACGACATACAGTGGTCAGGAGGGAACCTTTTCCCCTGCGTGTGATGGCATTGTCCTCAGGGAAACTAGTTCTTGTTGGGGAAGGGCATGTTCTGCGCCCCAGGCTCCCTGTTAGCCTACTTTCCTAATGAAATGAAAATCTTGTGTGGGGAGGGGGTTTCAAAGATATGCTGACTTGTATTACCGCACAAATTAACATAGGTATCACCACTTTAAAATGTTGTTCTGATGTTTTAAATATTGATTGGGACTCGAAAGACCAATGTCTCTTTACTTATGCTCCTATTAAACTTGCAAGAGAAGTTAATCGCTGTAGTCTCCGTTGCGAACGAAGGCGGTAAATGATTGTTGCCGCGTAAACAGTTGAAAGGAGAGAGAAGTGATCGCAAGCACGTGGCGATTTGGCGCGAATCAGGCAACAAATGTTAAAAGTAAATGCACTACATAACATCAATATTATCTTTGCCGCTGAGTTCCGCACATTGAAAGTAAGTTATATTTCAAGCAGCAAAACATTTCACACATACATATTCAGAAATAGACTTCCGCTGATTGGTTATAAAGCTTATAGTTATAAAAGCAAATGTTTGCTACTGCGCAACAGGTTTAATTAATCGTAATACAATTACCATACATACTGGTACCCGCCTTTCTGGAAAAATACCAGGAAAGCGCGGCAATTGCGAAAAGTTGTCTCGATTGGCACACTCTGAATCTTGGAAGACTGGAAGGCCGATATATAAAGTAGAAACTACTATAAAACTGAAATTCCTAGGAAAGCAGGAAAATTATTACAAAGCCTCAAAAATACCTTCAAAACGCTTCTTAAAACGCCCGAAATACCTGTTCCAGAGCCTAAAATACCCTGAAAAGCTTCTATGTGTTCTAAATCTCAACACATCTCTATCAATTCTCCAAAAATCCGTTAAAATAATCCAAAATACATTGAAAGAAAATAGAAATATCTGGCCCAGAGACCTCAATACCTGTTCCTGTGCCCAAAATACTTTCAAATACCCTCAAAATGCTTAAAATATCCTTAAAGAGCATATAAACTGGTTTGAATAACTACCTCCATAGCTCATATTAACTAGTCTATAGCTTAAATAGCGTCCATAAATAAAACTCCATTTCCATTTATAGTCTAAAATATCTTCAAAATGTCTTAGATGTCTTTAGCATACTTACCCAAGTAGTTACATGCTTTAAAATTTGGTTTATGTGTCATAAGTAATTTTTGAGTTATTAATTTTTAAATTAAAAATCTGGCGCCAAATTCAAATCACTCCACACGATGTTGAATTTTTTTTTTCAAAATGTGCGTTTAAGTATCAGGAACAGAACTGTTATATAAATTTAGTGTACCTCAATTAGGTCAAGAGGTAAAAATATTAAAGCAAGAAGCAGACAAAAATTCAAGAAATGTTATAATATAATTGACTCTACAAATCAATATCTACAATAATATTACGAATTTTAAAAAACCATATGATAGAAATCCTTTTCTGCTTGTTAAGAATCTATCCTAAAAATTTAAGAGAGCTTGAATAAAACCTGTATCGTATGGAACATTTTGAATGGCAAAAACTGTTGAAAAAACTGTAATCGAGTAAATCAAGTTTTAAAGTTCAAAACGTTTTCCCTCTAAACTGCATACTTTCAAAGAGTCTAAAACCCTTCAGACACGTAAGTTGGACCCCCTTTCTCTTCCTTCTCTCCTCTGCAGCAGTTTTGTGGTTTTATGGTGATATGGTTTAAAGCACCGCATGGTAATAAAAATTACAGGAAATTGAACTACAAGTATCACATTATTTAATAAGGCAAAATTTTATTTTTCATTTTTTGCACTTTTTGATCAAATTTCACAGATGCATTACCTTAAAGTGCTTTGTTCAAGTAACCTCAAAATATTTACTTCGAAGGAAATCTGGTCTACTTTACTTAGACAAGCGGTAGAGAAATAAATAGAGAGGTAAAAATGTATTTAGGTTTTCTCTTGCCTTCTCAACAAATACTTAGTTCTCAATACTACAAACATATCCACAGCATCCAGATAAATCGACGGGGATCATTGCACTTAACATTTAAAAAATGTTATAACATTGTTTCCCATAAAATTCTCCATAATATGGAATTTCTAGTTGTAGAAATGATGGCAATTTAGAGGAAATGAAGAAAGCGATCAAGCCATTTACTTTCATTTGCTGTCAACAAATGAAAAACTACATGGAGTAAGTACTGGAAATCTCAGGCTGAGTGAAATGGATGATCATTAGAAAACATGCTCATTTTCCTGTGATTTGTATGAAACAACTCAAGCGCTTATCCAGAGACTTAACGCACCCAGATCTGCTATGGAGGTGTCTCCATGGAACGACTCAAAATCTTAACGAGTCCGTAAATAATGTAAATTAGTCCAAATTACCAAAATCCAGATTTGTCCCTCAAGTCCTTAGGATGTTGATGAAATTTCTTCATTCAATGAAGGAAACATAACAATATGTCTGGTGCTAAGGGAACTAGGGCTTTCAATTGGCAGTTTTGCAAGAAGGCGATGAAGAGAGGCCTGCGTAAAGGTTAGAAATGTGTCATCAATCCACAAAAACTGGCCAGGTTGAGAAGAAGCAGCATTAAAAGGAGATTGAAAGACAAATATGAGGAGGAAGAAAATCCATATGACCCTTCATATGGTTCAGAAATGCACTAATATCAGGTAAATTGCACGCATAACTTTAAATTGGCTTTTCTAAATATTCTTTTTTCCTCCAATGTACCTATTTTTTCAGTAATGGTTAGAGATAACTTTATGAAACTCTTACATGTTTATAGATGAGTACTACAAACTTTAACAAGGGGGTTTTCCACATTACTGAAAAATATGTATCAATTTTGTACTACAAAATCAAATATATATTACAAATCTGATGTGTTCCTTTCACATGGCTTTCTCTTTATCTCTGCAATAAATTATTTTTAAAAAGCTTATGCTTCTATTTACTTCCTGCTAATCGAGAAAAAATTAGCAGAAATAGTCTCATTTCTTGCTTCCTTGTAAGTAGAAGCGAAATAAGGGAGTACCATAGGTTAAAGTGATAATCAAAAGCTGGTTGCTATGTGACTGAAGTTCCTTTGTTTGTATGGACATGAGTCACGAAGTCCTGAATGAGAAAAGTATAAGTTTTTATAGCTGAAACCAAAAACAAGGAATATCTCAAAAACAATCAACTCCAAGAAAAATATGTATATAACATAAATTGTGTGTTTTAAAGTGCTCTACATTTGTTGTATGGTAAGTTTTTGTCCATCTCTTACGGTTTAGCAGTTATGCAAAATTCCGTAAAATTGACCCAGAATAAAGTACCTAGTCTTCAGAGGCTATTCCCAGGAAATTCAAAATATACATTTTATTTGTCGTTTAAATATCTTTAATATACGATATTTTAATCAAAATCGTTAGAGCCATTTTTTATAAAATCGAAATTTTCGAAAATGTTCCATGTAAAGGGTAGTTTGGCGTGGGGGGATTTTTTCTCAAAATCTTCGTGTCGTATCCCTGGAAGATACTAAACTTAAATACCAAGTTTGGTATTTTACCGACTTTTCGTTTTTGAGTTATCGTGTTCACAGACACACTGACACACGGACCTTTTTCTGAAAATACTTTTTTTTTGGATACAGGGGACCCTAAAACATATTTCCGGTGAAATCTCGGTATCGATTTTTTTGGTGGAGTGCATTACCTTCTCTATACACTATGTACATAGTGCGTATAGAGAAAGTAAATAATAATAAAACTGAAAATAAACAAACGTGTTAAAGTTAGGATGAAGGACAATGAAACTTTGCCTAACCCCCTTAAGGCAAACTATTTATTTTCTTAACCGAAAATGGAACAAAATGTGAATGACACGTTTGCTGTATGTAATATGTAAGTATGACAAAAGAAATCCAAACAAAATCTGGTAACGAGGAGCGCATTCTTTCCACGCCACCAGTTTGATAGACATTGTGGTTATGGAATGTTGTTTGCACAGCTGCTATGACTGCGCTTACTCTTGTTTAATGTTAAACAAGAGGTTTGTTCTACCTTGTTGCCTACCTCATTGGACCGCAACTGAAGGCTGATGTATACCTACATGTATAAAGGTTTAAATGCGACTAACTTGAAAACGCATTAGGTTATGAATTATTGTCTGAAGTTGTTCGGAGAAGTTTTTGGGTCTCCGTTACCGGTTAATTTGATGTTAAGATGTAAAACACATAAAACTACTTGACATGTGAATAAACTAACTAGGTAGCTCTGACTACATGCTGTATTTATTTATACAAGAAAAGATAACCACACATTACAAAAACTTTTGATGTAATCCATTCACATGACTTTCTCTACTGTTCTATAGACAAACTATTCTTATAAAATATTATGTTATTACTTGCTTTCTTGAAGTAGAAGTCAAATAAGGAGATATCCTAGTTTAAAGCGATCAAGTCCTTTAAAATCTGTTTGCTCTGGGATACAATTGAAATTTAGTTCTCTTTGGTGACTACGAGTAAAATAAATGGGACACAAAACGAATGATAACTTACCGTTTAAGAAAATTATAAGTATTTTAAAATTCAAGCCAATACTCATGAATAACTCAGAAATCATTAGCTCCACAAAAATTAATCTTGGTCTATTTCTGTTAATGGTTATCTCGATTAGCATGACGAGATACAAGAATTGTCTTGTCAAGAACTCTAAAATGAGTGAACGAATAAGAAAAATATGATACCTTTCTCTATATCTCTGTGACAAATTACTGTTAAAAGCCTTATTATTCTATCTACTTCGTGCTAATCGAGATAATTATTAGTAAAACAGTCTTATTACCTACTTTCTTGAAAGAGAAAGGGAAATGAGGAAGTACACTAGGCTAAAGCAATAGTCATCTCTTTTACTCGTAAAAGCTGATTGCCATATAATTGAAATCCATTTTTTTTTTTTTTTTTTTGCATGGCCAAGAGTTAAGTATTTTAAAACTGAAAGCAATAAAAGGAATATCTCGTAAATTATCAACTCCACGAAAAAATGTATATAAATGATAAAAGAATGATAGTTAATAATATTTATTGCAGTAAAAAGGACTTCATTTGAAGCTAATCCAATTAGGTATATAAATGTAATGTGTGTTTTGATGAGATCTACATTTTTGTATAGTAAGTATTCTCCACCTCTTACGGTTTACCAGTCATGCAAAATTTATCAAAATTCATCCAAAATAAAGAGGATTTTAGAGGCTATTTCCAGAAAATTCAAGATATAAATGTTATTTTTCATGTAAATATCTTTAATATACGGTATTTTAACCAAACCCGTTAATGCTGTTTTTGAGAAAATAAAATTTTTCGAAATTTTTCCATGTAAAAGCTAGGAGTAGGGAATTGTCCTCAAAATCTTCGTGTCGTATCCTTGGAAGATACTAATCTTAAATACCAAGTTTGGTGTTTTACCGGCATGTTCATGTTCACAAACACACGGATATACACATACACACACTAAAAGTGCTTAGTTTTGGTTTCAGGGGACCCTAAAAGGAGTATTTCCTGTGAAATCTCAATACAATTTTGGGTGGAATGCAATACCTTCTCAACCTACGTACCATGTTCTATGTGGAGAAATTAACTAGTTACCAGTGGATCTTTGCCGATCTAATTTTATGTTGGACACTACCAGTTAGTAATACACCGTTACAAACCAAGAAGTTACTATGTTCCTTAATCATGACTTATACCAGGTGACCCAACAGCGCCGTAGCTCACGTGTTCATATACCCTTGGAGCATTGAAAGGTCAGTGGGGAACTGGCGCACTGACATGAGTTACCTTCGTTCTACTCCTCTTGCTTGCTAGCGAATATGATAAGCGGACACCTCCAACACCAGCACCCCAGCTTTATATCAAGCAATAAAATGGCAAGGAAACATAAAGCACCGTAACATGGTTTTCGTTACGGTGCTTTAATATGTTATATATTACATACATTATACATGGCTTTTAACATGTCTTTTTTTTTTTCTTTTTTTTTTTTTTTTGCCCTTGCAACTACTGCTCATAGCAATGATATTCACTAGCATACAGTGGTGTTAACCTTTGGGTTGGTATTGCTTTTTATTAAGTTCAGCATGCACGCTCACACACACACACATTCACCTCTCATTCATAGTTATAGATCAATTCAGAATGGGGAATAATCTGGCTAAAGAAAAATTGCGATTCAGTATTGGGAAAATCGAAACTGGGATGCTAACGACCAGACCATATTTAATTTAAATCTGCAATGCTTATAGTCCATAATGTTAGACAAGAGCAGCGTAAACACATTAATATTCATGGGTGGATACTGATAGAGCTCCTGGCTTTCTCCTGAAAAATTGCTTTAACAGTCAGGACAATAAAGGAACAAACATTAAGAAAGAGAGGAAATAATTGAAACAGCTACAACATTATAAGAAAACTTATACAGCAGCACCCTTCCTAATGGCAACAAAGATTTAACTTTATTCACATCCAAACCCATAAAAGAAGAAGCGAAAATAGTGAACATCACACTATTAGACAAAAAAGGCAGTAAGGCAGATATAAACAACTACCGTCCAATCGCACTAATGTCAAACATATATAAGATTATTGTCGCGAATAATCATCAGAAGGATGAATAGGAATATTGAAGAAAACCAATCAGTGGAACAAGCTGGCTTCAGAACGGGGCATTCAAAAATCGATCACTTACAATCAATAGAACAACTAATAGAAAAATAGATGAATACAACCAAAAAGTATATCTGGCCTTCATTGATTTCCAAAAAGTATTCGACACGGTAGAACAAGAGCCTGATCCTAAGAGCCCCGAGTAAACAGGGAGCAGAGAAAGAATATATCAGAACCCTAGCAAAGATGTACCTCCACAGATGGATAAATTTGGAAGAGAATTCGAATTACAAAGGAGAGTAAGGCGAGGAGACATAATCCCACCCAAACTCTTCATTTGCCTACTCGAAGCGATCTTCAGGATATCAAAGGAGACAACGGAGTAAATATAGACGGTATTAAATTATCTAATCTCCGATTCGCAGATGACATAGTCCTAGTGGTCAAGAACTACAAACCTTCATGACAAAAGTAAATGAACTTAGTATCAAAGTGGGTCTGCAAACGGATACAATCAAGATAAACTTGACGACAAATTATAGAGAAAAAGACATCTCAATAATGCCAAATGATCCATTTGAATATGTACAAGAAATAATCTACCTGGGAAAAACAATATCCTTCAAGAAAAGTATGCGCAAGGAAATCACGAGAAGAATATCCACCGCATGACCAAAGTTCTGGACATTAAAATGCATATTGCTAGAAAAGTCCTCTAATCTGAGCATCAAGAGGCACATCCTCAAAACATGCAACTTACCAACCTTGATATACGGCTCACAGCTTGGAGCACAGCAAAAAAAGACAGAAAAGCAATACAAACATGCCAAAGGAAAATGGAACGGAAAATCTTAGGAATCACATGGAGAGACAGAATTAGGAACCACTTAATTAGTGGACGAACACAAATAACAGACGCAGTACATACCAGCAACTACCAAAAATGGAGATGGGCGAGGCAAGCAAAAAAAAAAAAAAAAAAAAAAAAAAAAAAAAAAAGACAGAAAAGCAATACAAACATAGAAAAAGAAAAAAGGAACGGACAATCTTAGGAATCACATGCAGAGACAGAATTAGGAACCACATAATTAGTGGACGAACACAATTGACAGACGCAGCAACTACCAAAAATGGAGATGGGCGAGACACATCATGAGGCAAGATTCCAACCGATGTACCCACAATATGGGAACGAGGACAGAACGAAAAAGATCGGGACGTCAACGAACAAGATGGTCAAACGATCTCAAGAAAACAAATAGACCACCACAGCGAAAGAGAGAAGGAGATGGCAGCACCAGACCAAGACAGCTGCACGGAACACAAGTGCATTGACCAAAATAGCCAGTATTAATCAGTAGGGGAAAAAATGAATAATGTCAAAAGACCCACGTGTTTAAGTGCATACAATGGACCAAAAAGTGCTAAATTAACTCCTAGAACAACAGTGTACTTTATAGTAGTGAATAACATGTTATTTAGAAAATTACTTGAAGGGTTAAGTTGAATCCTTCCTGGAATGGCTAACCAGGACTGCCAAACCAAGCCCGTACCCCCAGAGCCGTACTAACACTCATACTGCTAGAGCAAATAAATACATATTAATTTTTTCAATCTAAAAAGTTTCCCACGAAAATAAAGCCTCTGTAACTGAAGTGGGAAACATTCTAAGGTCATTTAGATCTGTATACCATATCGATCCTCGATCCACTTATCATCTTTGTTGATAAGAAGAAGAATAGAACAAAAGACACTTGAATAATGCACCCATTCCTACTGACCTGTATCTACTAGGAAATGCTCCATTGAGTTCTGAAACTTTTTAACGCACGAAGAGATATCAGCACACCTGAAATATGGCGCTGTTGGGTCACCTGGTAAGTTTGTGACTCTTATTCATAATTGACGACGAGAATTAGCCATAATATTTTTAATAGTTTCAATAGTTCAGCTCTTCAAATTTTCGACGTAGGTTAATCTGACTACTACAATAATTTACGGTTTAATGAATATTTTAGAGCTATGGCAAAATGAGGGAAGCTGCGTAATAGGGAATCACCAGGTGGAATTTTTATACTACTATCAGATTTCTCGTAAGCCGCAACAGGCCTGTAGTAGAAGGGATTGCAATGCTGGTGCCGTGTTTACAAGGAGGGTGGACGACGCCTGTTCTCATTAGCAGGAGGGATGTTTGGTAGAGACAACACGCAATAGTATTCATTACGTGAAACAAGGGAGGTCCACCGCACCCAGGGGTGCCACTACCACAGGATGACCAGACTAGAAAAAATATTACACAATTTCTCTATCATTATAATAATTCTGTATATTTACTCATATCAAAAGATAAAATATAGTCATCTCACTGAATCTTTTAATTTTTACTTTCTCTATACGCACTATGTACATAGTGTATAGAGAAGGTATTGCACTCCACCAAAAAGTTCGATACCGAGATTTCACCGGGAATATATGTTTTAGGGTCCCCTGTATCCAGAAAAAGGTCCGTGTGTGTGTGTGTGTGTGTGTGTGTGTGTGTGTGTCCGTGTGCCTGTGAACACGATAACTCAAAAACGAAAAGTCGGTAAAATACCAAACTTGGTATTTAAGTTTAGTATCTTCCAGGGATGCGACACGAATATTTTGAGAAAAATTCCCCCACCCCCAACTACCCTTTACACGGAACATTTTTTCGAAAATGTTGATATTCTAAAAAATGACTCTAACGATTTTGATTAAAACATCGTATATTAAAGATATTTACCTGACAAATAAAATGTATATTTTGAATTTTCTGGGAATAGCTTCTGAAGACTACTTTATTCTGGGTCAATTTTAAGGAATTTTGAATAACTGCTAAACCGTAAGAGATAGACAAAAACTTACCACACAACAAATGTAGAGCACCTTAAAACACACAATTTGTTGCATACATTTTTTTCGTGGAGTTGATTGTTTTTGAGATATCCCTTGTTTTTGGTTTCAGCTATAAAAACGTATACTTTTCTCATACAGGACTTTGTGAACTCGTATCCATACAAACAAAGGAACTTTAGTTGCAGAGCAACCAGCTTTTGACTGTCACTTTAACCTATGGTACCCCCTTATTTCGCTTCTACTAACAAGGAAGCAAGTGATAAGACTATTTCTGCTAATTTTTGCTCCATTAGATGAAGTAAATAGAATAATTTGTTGCAGTGATATAGAGAAAGTCATGTGAATTGAGCACATCAGATTTTTTTATATACTTGCGAAATACGAATATTATTTAATTATAATGTTTCAGAATAAAATACACAAAAAGTACGATGTGTTCCATTCACATAACCTTTTCTAGCTATTCCATATACAAACTATTCTCACAAAAGAGTATACTTTTGCCTCCATCATGCTAATCGAGAAAAATATTAGCAGAATTGGTCTTATTAACTGCTTCCTTGTAAGTAGAACGGAAATAAGGGAAAACACTTGGTTTAAAATGATAGTCAAATTTTTAAAAGCAGGTCGCTATGTGAAACAATTGAGATGCGGTTCGCTTAGCATGATCCTGTTCCAAAAAAGCTAAGGTAGTTTAAAATTGAAACAAAAAACAAGGAATATCTCGAAAACGGTCATCGGCCTGAAAACGTAGGTGTAGACATAAAGTATCCGTTTTAACGAGTCCTACGTTTTTTTGTCTAATAGGTTTTTGTCTATCTCTTACAGAAAATTCAAAATATGCATTTAATTTGTGATGCAAATGTCTTTAATCATAAGTGTTAGAGGCATTTTTGAGAAAAACAATATTATCAATTTTTCCCCATGTAAAGGGTAATTCGTGTTGGGAGACTTTTTTTTTTTTAATATCTTCATATCAAATTATTCGAAGATACATTGTATGTGCATAAGTGCTAGAGAAAGTACAAAATAACAACATTCTGTACCATTATTTGATGTCTAGTGAAGGATATTTTTACCAACATTAAGTCCTAATTAATACTAAAATCAGATTCTTGGAACATTATGGATGTCCAAAATTTGTTGCATGATTTTTTACTTTGTACATAGTGTATAGAGAAGGTATTGCAGTCCACCCAAAAATTCGATACCGAGATTTCACCGGAAATGTATTTTTTAGGTTGCCCTGTATCCAAAAAAAGCATTTTCAGTAAAAGGTCCGCGCGCGCGCGTGTGTGTGTGTGTGTGTTTCCGTGTGTCTGTGAAAACGATAACTCAAAAACAAAAAGTTGGTAAAATACCAGACTTGGTATTTAAGTTTACTATTTTCTAGGGATGCGACATGAAGATTTTGAGAAATGTCCCCCCATCCCAAACTACTCTTTACATTGAACATTTTTTGGAAATTTTGATTTTCTTAAAAATGGCTCTTACGATTTTGATTAAAATATTATAAATTAAAGACCTGACAAATAATATGCATATCTTGAATTTTCTGGGAATAGCCTCTGAAGACTACTTTATTCTGGAACAATTTTACAGAATTTTGCATAACTGCTAAACCGTAAGAGATGGACAAAAACTTACCACACAAAAAATGTAGAACACGTTAAAACACACAATTTAAGTTATATACATTTTTTTCGTGGCGTTGATAGCTTTTTAGATATTCCTTGTTTTTGGTTTCAGCTTTGAAAAACTTATACTTTTCTCATACAGGAATTTGTCAACTTCTGTCGCATAGCAACCAGCTTTTGACCGTCAATTTAACCTGTGGTGCTCCCTTATTTCGCTTCTACTTACAAGGAAACAAGTCATAAGACCCTTTCTGCTAATTTTTCTCGATTAGTATTAAGTATATAGAACAATAAGCTTTTTAAATTAATTTATTGCAGAGATGTAGAGAAATCATGTGAATGGAACACATCAGATTTTTTTCTTTGGAAATTATATGGCATTTGTAATAGATCTCCTTCATTTACAAAGTCCTCTACAAACGACCAGCTATTCTTTGAACCATACCAAGTGGTTTAGCGTCGCAGCTGTGCCATCAACTGTTCCTCTTCCATTAGAGCTGGTGAAGTAGTACATTTCACCTGCTCTTGTAGAGTCATGTTGCAAAACCGACATTACTTTCTCTAGCACGTATGTAATAGTGCATAGTATCTAGAGAAGGCATTGTATTCCACCCAAAAATCAATGCCAAGATTTTACCAGAAATATGTGTTTTAAGGTCATCTGAGTCAGAAAAAAGAATATTTAGAACAAGGTCCGTGTGTGCCTGTGGACAGCATAGCTCAAAAACGAAAAGATCCTTAAATACCAAACATGATATTTATGTTTAGATATTTCAACAATGCGACACGATTATTTTCAAGAAAATCCCCCCCACCAAAAATTACCCTTCACAGCGAAAAACTTTTGCAATGTTTGTTTTTCTCAAAAATGGCTCAAACTATTTGGATTCAAATATCGTATATTAAAGACATTTAAATTACAAATAAAATGTATATTTTGATAGCCTCTGTAGGACCTCTTTATTCAGAATGAGTTTTGCAGAACTTTGCATATCAGTTAAACTGTAAGAAAAAGACAAAACTTGCTGCACGATGAAAAGTATAGACCTCGTTAAAACACATAATTTATGTCATGTACGTTTTCCTTTTAGAGTTGACGGTTTCCGAAATATTCCTCTTTATTGGTTTCAATTTTAAACCACCAGCTGTTCTCAAACGGGGCCATGCAAAGCGAACCAAATCTCAATTGCTTCACATAGCGACCAGCTTTTAAAAGATTTGACTATTGACTTAGCCTACTGTATTCCCTTCTTTCCCTTTTACTTTAAAGGAAGCAATTAATATTACCCAATCCTGCTAATGTTTATCTCTATTAGCATGCTGTAAATAAAAGAATAATCTTTAGTAAGAACAATTCTATCTGGAGAAAGTTATGTGAATGGAACATATCAATTTTGTTTTCTTTGTTTAAGATGCTGCGGAGTACCATCTGAAAACATGTGATTATTTCTTACGAGGGTTATTTGGCAGGTTTCTCTTTAAGCTTTTTAAAACGTTTCCCGAAATTCGTTTAGATCTGTAGATGGTGAAGGAATAATTAGAACACCTTCCGCCGACTCGTGTTTCTTTCTCTGTCTTAATGTTCGCGTGCATTCTTTATTCTTTAGCCGAGTTAAGCGTTTATCTTCTGACAGCTTCTTTCTTTCTGTCCTGTACTTGCGTGCTCTTCCTGTAGAAGACGTACTGTAGATAATAAAAACATTGAAACATTAAGAACGGTTATCTAAGATGTGCATCTCCTTATTTTACTACCACCACCATCGCTGCTGCTGCTGCTGCTACCACCATCCACCACGACCACTACTACTACTGCCACCACCACCACCACCACCACCACCACCACCACCACTGCTGCTGCTGCTGCTGCTGCAACCACCACCTCCACCACCACCACCACCACCACCACTACTACTACTATTGCCACCACCACCACTACTACTACTACTGCCACCACCACCACTACTACTACTACTGCCACCACCACCACTACTACTACTACTACTACTGCCACCACCACCACTACTACTACTACTGCCACCACCACCACTACTTCTACTACTGCCACCACCACCACCACTACTACTGCCACCACCACCACCACCACTACTACTGCCACCACCACCACTACTACTGCCACCACCACCACTTCTACTACTGCCACCGCCACCACCACCACCACCACTACTACTACTACTGCCACCACCACCACCACTACTACTACTGCCACCACCACCACCACTACTACTACTACTGCCACCACCACCACCACTACTACTACTGCCACCACCACCACCACTACTACTACTGCCACCACCACCACTACTACTACTACTGCCACCACCACCACTACTACTACTACTGCCACCACCACCACCACCACTACTACTGCCACCACCACTACTACTACTACTGCCACCACCACCACCACTACTACTACTGCCACCACCACCACCACTACTACTACTGCCACCACCACCACTACTACTACTACTGCCACCACCACCACCACTACTACTACTACTGCCACCACCACCACTACTGTTACTACTGCCACCATCACCACCACCACCACCGTCACTGCTACTGCTGCAACCACCTTATCCACCACGACCACTACTGTTACTGCCACCACCACCACTGCTACTACTACTACCACCACTACCACTACCGCTACCACCATCAGTGCTACTATTGCCGCCACTGCCACTGCCACCACTACCTCTACGACTACCACTATCACTACCTCTACCACTACTACTACTACTACTACCACTACTACTACTACTGCTACTACTACTACTACTACTACTAATAATAATAATAATAATAATAATAATAATAATAATAATAATAATAATGATCCAATTCAAATAAATATAGTCGTGGCAAGCAATGACAATGATTTCATCAATGAAATTCCAAATCAATGGGGCACTTTGCCATCACTCCCCTCTCGCCGCAGTTGGCGTGCGGTTGTATAATAATAATAATAATAATAATAATAATAATAATAATAATAATAATAATATAGGATAGGTAAATTCAGACTGACACATGCGAGTCAGTTGAGAAATTTAATGCCATGTTGTCATGAAAGCTCAGTGGTAGAGCAACCGGTCAGTGAGCGGGAAATCCGTGGTTCAAATCCCGGCTATGGCATTGAATTTTTCAATCTGACTCTACCTCTACAACTCCTGTCCTACACACGGTTTTTTTGTGAGAAAACAATTAAACTATCAATAATAATAATAATAATAATAATAAAGGTAATGCTATAAGCAGGCTGTGATGGTGCTGTAATAATTACATTGTAGAAAAAGTTTTAAGCACTTATTTCTATATATTATGATAGGTAAAAATAAGGTTCTAGTGCATCACGGACACACGTTTTATAACATCATTCCAATACAATGTATATCTTAACAATTTACAAATAATAATGAAATATTACAAATGATTGTAATCTCTGTTTCACAAAAATTGTTTAACTTGTAAGTTTGAGGAACTTTAAACATCCAGATACAAAATTACAAAGGTAAACATTATGGTTATTCTATCATATTCTCGTTTCAAACGTCCACAACTACGTGTTATGAAAATACTAAAAGGCTTATTTTTTTCTACATACATCTAAGACATTCAATAAGAATATAGGTGTGTATTTAAACTGAAATTCGTATCAAAGACACACTATTATAAAGTCTCGCATTTTGGCTTGCTGGTGCCTTATGAATTGTTTAGCCATTTTCAATAGAAATCAGATCTAACACAATTCATATGGGAAACATATTTGTTTATCTTGGGAATACCGACACATAAGGTAATGATAGAACTGAGAACTTGCAAAAAATAATGCTACCTCTAATCTAATTTTAGCTACAGTTCATGTCCCATATTTTATGCTAGAAATAAACTTAAGGTGTGTATTATATCACATTGGAACTAGCATTGGATGTCCAACTCTAAAGAAACCACCACAAGAAATATCATTTTTCCAACAGTTGAATGTCGTCTACACTAGACTTCATATTAATCCAATTTTTGTCAGGATATGGTAAATTTGCTTTTATTTTGAAAGATTTAAAATGCAAAGACAAAACGGATATCAATGCATATGTACTGAACAGCAAACTCTTGAACATCTTTTATTTCACTGACCAGTCTTAGAGAGCATAAAAGAAGAATTTTCGATACACGTTTAAATTATTGTAATGTTAGATTTGACAAAGACTTTATAAAATATTTAGGAAAAAATGCTGTCTTAGGGAATTCCTAAAGTTCTTAGTTTTATTTTATTAGTATCCTTGATGTAATATATATTATTTATCTTGTTTTCTTTCACTAGTACTACCTGTAGATGGCTATGGCAAATTTAGTTAATATTATTGCAAATTCATTTGTATAACAACTATAGCCCTAATATACCATCGGGTGAAACAGGGTTTTATGTACTTGTATACCCTATAAATAAAGTGTATTATTACGTCTTACATTGCATAGATTCGAATATCTAAGCAAGGACGCGGGATACTCTATGCATACTGCATACTGAAGTGTATTATTACGTCTTACATTGCATAGATTCGAATATCTAAGCAAGGACGCGGGATACTCTATACATACTGCATACTGAAGTGTATTATTACGTCTTACATTGCATAGATTCGAATATCTAAGCAAGGACGCGGGATACTCTATGCATACTGCATACTGAAGTGTATTATTACGTCTTACATTGCATAGATTCGAATATCTAAGCAAGGACGCGGGATACTCTATGCATACTGCATACTGAAGCCTTAGAAACTCTATGCATGTCAGCAACTGATGTAAATAGAGAGTCGGTGAAAATAAATATTCAGGTGTTGTTTTGAGGTTAGAACTCCACTTTGCCTATTGTATGCTGAATATGATGTCCAATATCTTGCAATAACAATTCCATTGCAAAAATCATCTGAAATCTCGCACTATATTCTTAAAGAGATGTATTAATTCTTAGCCTATAATGTTTATCCTATATCTTCCCTTGCATGAATTCCATTATTATCTGAATCACTGGAACTGCTACTAAATAGCAATTTATGCGATTTTCAGAGGTATACTGCTGTGTGCTTAATTTTATACTTTTCTATGCATGTTTCTCACAAATATTAAAATGTAACTTACTCTACAAACCTTATGCTAATTGTAGATAAATGCTTACTTTACAAACAAAATTACAAATGTGTGGAAATATATGGAATTACCATTTAATTGTGAAACAAAACACTTTCAAACTCTATAAAAATTCACTTGCAAATATTTAAGTTTGTTTGTAAACTTCCACTGTGAAACAAATATTTTACAAATTACAAACAAGTTTACAATTAACAAAATTTGTAAACATTGTGAAACAGCCCCACGTTTGAATCTTTTTCTACAAATAAAGATTGTAATATTCAGAAATACAGCTTCACCAAAGCCTGCTTTGTAATATAGCTTTATATCTATAACTAGCCGCCCGCCCCGGCTTCGCACGGGTGGTGTACCTAAAGAAAAAAACTCGGACAAAATCTTCCATTTACAATACGATCATGCAATGAAATAAAATTACAATTAAATAATTTGACAACACTTTATTGTAATGCCTTGTGATGTACAATTTTCCTTCCGGAGAGAAAAAAATAGCTTGGCATAATAATAATAATAATAATAATAATAATAATAATAATAATAATAATAATAGGAATGGTAGTAGCCGCGCCGTGGCCGAGTGGTTAGACTATTCGCCTCCCACCTAGACGGCTCGGATTCGATCCCAAGCGACCACATGTGAGATTTGTGGTAGACAAAGCCGGCGTGGGGTCGAGTTTTCTCCGGGTTCTCCGGTTTCCCCAGCCATCGCATTCCATCGGTGCTCCATCTTCATTCATGTGCCACAAGTAGTTAAAGCGGTCGTTAAATACTACCAAAAAAAAAAAGTGATGGTAGCGCATCCATAGTGTGGCGGGTATATACTGGCATAGGTAATGGATTACATTAAGGAGAAAGTCACAAATTAACATTCATGCTTCTTCCGAATATCTATCTTTCCTTTACTCCTAATGTTTTCCACCTCTTTCTTTATTTTCTTCTATGTCAAAACAGTAATTTCTATGGCTAACAATGACGTATCGAAAGAGCAAGTAGACCTGCTTGGGCAATTGATAAGCTTTTATTTGATGATAGTTTTGTGTGTTTTAAATTTTTCCATTTAACCCAAATTATAACTTGATCACATGTATTAAAGAGCACCGCAATTGTACTGTGATGGTGACGCGGGTAGCTTCATGTTCTTTAGCTAGCTCATGTACCACATAGCGTCAAATACCGCCTGCGGTGCCATAAGTAGTTAAAACGGCCGTTAAACACTACCAAAAAAAAAACGTCAAATAAACAACATCTGCAATAGGAAGTTAAACCTAAAACGGATCCCGTTATTTCTCCGCCATTTTCAGATTCCAAGGAGGGTTAATGGTTTTAACTTGTTCGTTTTAAAGATTTACAACAAAAAAATATATATTTCTTTAATTTTAATGACGTTACCAAGGAACGATGGTTAGTATATAAGAAATATATTTGATTTACACAGTTAACTGCGCCATTGTCTCCATAACCGGGGCATTCCCTTAAGCATTGAAGACGAAAAATAGAGCAGTAGGAACTACGGCCATATGGTGGCAAATATTAAGTACATATTTTAGGTATTTGTTGCTAGGAAAGCTTCTTTATTTTAAACGATAGGAGTAAGGAAAGGACAGTTAATAAATAAAAGTATATTTGAATTTCACTGCTGCATTATCTCATCTCAATAAACTGTTGCGTTATTTTAACATTGGAGAGGGAGGAAAAATATTACTATAGCCATCTACTGGCAAATATAATAAGTACTTACTCTAGGTGTTCGCCGTCAGAAAAGCTTCTTTACTTCTTTATTTTAAACGATAGGATTAAAGAAAGACAGTTAAAACATAAAAATGGATTTGAATTTCACTGCTGCGTTGCGACAATGTCTTGATAAACTGGTGCGTTGCCTTAACATTGAATGGGAAGGGAAATATATAGCAGTACCACGACCATTTAGCAACAAATAACTTGTAACACTGCCATCTGGCGGTTCATTAACTGAAATGCGCACGGTTTTTATTCATATTATGAGATTTTAAATACTTTCCCGTACTATTTTTAAACATTTTCATCTCCACAAACCTTGTCGTGACAATAACGAACACAACAACAAAAAGAATTGCTCAATTTGATGCAGTCGTTGGGAAGTGATACGCGTACATACATTTCAGTGTTTCGTTTTTATAAATGTAGATTAAATATATATTAACAAGAATGTTAATACAGTTGAAATTTTTACTTTCTCTACACGTACTATGTGCATAATGTGTAGATAAAGTATTGTATTCCATCCAAAAATTCGATACCGAGATTTCACCGTAAATACATGTTTTAGCACACCCTGAATCCAAAAAAAACATTTTCAGAAAAAAGGTCCGCGTGTGTGTGTGTGTGTGTGTGTGTGTGTGTCTGTGGATAGTATAACTCATAAATGAAAAGACTGTTAAATACTAAACTTGGTATTTAAGTTTGGTACTTTCCAAGAGTACGACACGAAGATTTTCAAAAAAAAATCCCCCACTCCAAACAACCCTTTACATGGAACATTTTTCGAACGTTTTGTTTTCCTCAAAAATGGCTTTAACGATAACCACATATTAGAGCCATTTCCATCACAAATAAAATTTATATCTTGAATTTTCTGGGAATAGCTTTTGAAGACTGCTTATTCCGGATGAATTTTGTGGAATTTTGCATAACTGGTAAGCCGTAAGAGATAGACAAAATCCTACTGCACAAAAAGTGTAGATTTCGTTAAAATACATAATTTGTCATATACATGTTTATCTTGGAGTTTGCCAGTTTTGTTATAAGTTTCAGCTTTAAAATATTTATACTTTTCGCATACGGGATTTGTCAACTCCTGCCCATACAAATAAAGGTACTTCAATCACATAGCAACCAGGTTTTAAAAGGTTTGATTATCGATTTAGCCTATGGATTTCCTTGCTGCTTACAAGGAAAAAATAATAAGACCCATTTTGCTAATTTTTTCCCTCTTAGTAATAAGTAAATAGAAGAATAAGCTTTTAAACAATAATTTATTGTAGAGATGTGGGGAAAGTCGTGTAATGGAACACATCAGATCTTTTATTTTAGGCTGTTACTGATGCACAAAATGTTTCCATGTAAAGGATAGTTTGGGGAGGGGGATTTTATTGAAAACCTTCGTGTCGTATCCTTGTAAAATACTACACTTAAATACAAAATGTTGTGTTTAACGGTGTTTTCGTTTTTGAGCTATGATGTCCACACAGATTTTTTTCCAAAAATGCGTTTTCTTTTTCTGGATTCAGCGTACCTCAAAACATATAGTTCCGGTGAAATCTTGACCTCGAATTTTTTGGATGGAACACAATACGTTCCCTACTTACAGAAAGTAAAAATCTATTAAAAATTAACGGAATATGTTTCTAGAAAAATTCAGGGTTATTACGGAAGTGTCTAATTATTATGTAAGTCGGGTGGACTAAATCAATCAAGTTAGCTAGTGAGGAAACATCTGCAACCCATATTATATCCTGTATTTTCTGTGAACAGCCGGCGACAGAGTTCTATATATGATTGTACAACTCAAAATAATAAAGAGATTAGAAAAACATACTATCCGAAAAATCTTATGGTAACCTGAAGTTTAGAACTAACTCTTCTATAAAACACTCTTACAAAGCATATTCTTCTATCTGCTTTGAGATAAACATTTGAAGAAATAATTTGATTACATTCTTTGCAGGTACAAGGGGAATACAATAGGATTAAGTGGTAGAATAATCTGTTAAAATGGGTCGCTATGTGATGGTATTAAGGCACTTGCAAGCAACCAATGTAGCTACAAATTGGTTTGAAATTGCCTAAAAACCCTAAATGAACTGCCGAAACACAAATTTACATTTGTAGATATAGTATTTGCATCAATTTCACTTTCTCTAGCACGTATGTACAATGTACATAGAAAGTAAAGAAGGTATTGCATTCCACATAATATTTTAATACCGAGATTTCACCGGAAATACACGTTTTAGGGTCTCCTGTATAAAAGCGCATTTTTGGAAATGTTGTGTGTGTGTGTGTGTGTGTGTGTGTGTGTGTGTGTGCCCATTTGTCCGTGTGCCTTTGGACACGATAACTTAAAAACAAAACGTCTATAAAATACCAAACTTCGTATTTAAGTTTAGTATCTTCCAAGGATGCGACACAAAGATTTTGAGAAAAATCCCTCCAATCCAACCAAACTACGTTTTATATGGAAAAGCTTTCGAAAAGTTTGATTAAAATATTGTATATAAGAATGTCTACATAGCAAATAAAATGTATATCTTGATTTTACCCCCGAAAAAAATCCAATGCCGTGTTTGAACCCGCGACCTTTGAAATCAGAGGATAGCATGCTACCCTTAGGCCACGGAGGATGACAATGTGATAGGGAGCAGACACAGCAAGAGAATAATGAATAAAAGTCCATTACTGTTCAAAGTGACTTTTTGAAATTAAACAGTTCAAGGGTTGCTGCTCTTTATCTGCCCACCATAATCCCTGCAGGTTATGTAAAGAGGAAGAATCAGCCTCCTATATCTTCGAAGGCATTATCCCAAGGAAAATGCAAGCTCCTTGTCATTTGTAACTACAGTGAAAAGTCCAACGAATTTACTAAATTGGCACAGTTGAGATGGGAAATAGCACATCATTCTAAGATATAAATAAAAATAACATAATTGAATAAACGAAATAAAAAGCTAAATGGTTTAAATTATTATATATATATATATATATTCTTATTTTTTTCGAATTTTGAGGAAATATTTTAAATTGAATAATTCATCCAACTCCTTATTTATCTTTACAATAGAGTTAAGATACAACTAACACAATCCTGACTTCATATCAATCTAATCTAATTTAGCAGTTGAAAAAATATAAAGCATTTGACAATTTAAAGCAATAATAACAAATATGTCACTAATGATTAATGCCATAAACAATTTGACATATGTCGCCCTCCGTGGTGTAATGGTTACCATGCTGACTCCATATACCCAAGGTCGGGATTTTTTTGGGTGTAAAAATCCTTAACATGGCTTCCTTCGGATTTACGGCACGTAAAAGAACATCAAGCCTGATAGAGAGGCCTCTGAGCAAAATTAAGCGGTCTTTCACGTCCAATTTAGAATGGGGCGCTGAGAACCACAGCAGTTAGAGAGACCGTCCGTAAATAACACGCCATTTACATTTTTCCGACTCTATAGTGTGGTGGTGGGGTGTCTGCCTTACATTCAGAAAATTCCTAAACCCAAATATCCTTTACGAGGAAAACATTTTTAATAGTTCGTGTTGCTTTTTTGTTCCCTTCGAAACAGCTCTAATCATTTTGATTAATATACCACATTTAAAAATTGTCGTAGCAAATAAATGGCATGTCTGCGAGTAGCTAATGAAATCCGCTGCCATCGGAAAAAATGTATAGTTTGTATAAGGCACAAACCATACGCTATAGGCACAAATGACTTCTTTTCCTTAATGCAGTCCGCAGACAGTTATCTGCTTGGTTAGGCGTAAACATACAAATCACAAAAAATCTAATGTGTACCATTCACATGACTTTCTCTATATCCCTGCAACACATTCTTAAAAAGCTTATACTTCTATTTACTTCATGCTAATCAGTAAAACATTAGTAGAAATAGCCATATTACTTGCTTCCTTGTAAGTAGGGGTGAAATAAGGGAGTACCACAGCTTAAAATGATAATCAAAAGCATGTTGCTATGTCATTGAAGTTCCTTTGTTTGTATGGACGGCAGTTGACAAAGTCCTGTATGAGAAATGTATGTTATTCATAGCAGAAACCAAAAATAAGGAATGTCTCAAAAACGACGAACTCCACGAAAAAAATGTATATAACATAAATTGTGTGTTTTAACGTGCTCTACATGTTTTGTGCAGTAAGTTTCTTTCCATCTCTTACGGTTTAGCAGTTATTCAAAATTCAGTAAAATTCATCCAGAATAAACTCTCTTCAGAGGTTATTACCAGAAAATTCAAGATATTTATTTTATTTGTCAGGTAAATGTCTTAAATATACGAAATTTTAATTAAAATCGTTAGAACCATTTTTGAGAAAATCAAAATTTTTTAAAAAAGTTCTATGTAAAGGGTAGTTAGGGGTGGGGGGATTTTTCTCAAAATCTTCTTGTCGCATCCCTGGAAGATACTAAACTTAAATACCAAGTTTGGTATTTTACCAACTTTTCGTTTTTGAGTTATCGTGTTATCAGACACACACACACGGACCTTTTTCCGAAAATGCTTCTTTTAGATAAAGGGACCCTAAAACATATATTTCCGGTGAAATCTCGGTATCGAATTTTTGGGTGGAGTGCAATACATTCTCTCTACACTATGTACATAGTGCATATAGAGAAAGTAAAAATGCATATAAATATATTTGTTTGCGCCATTTGCGAGATATCGGTTATTATTAGTTTGAGTTTTCTAATACTTTGTTTTCTTAAAGTATTGTCGCTATTTCGCTATATTTGCTAGAGTATGAAATTTCTTGGCCACTCCTTAATGACCGCATTTTAAACTTTTAAGTATCGCTATTCCCTTTGAGCCCATGAAATATGTGTAATGAAATACTTATAAAAATGTTTATATCGATTAACTTGGAAATAGACACAAGACTACTATACATATAAGACGTCAGATATTGCATTAGTGTAACTCTTTTAACCAGAGTATCTCTTGGGACGATAAATTAACTAACCAATGGGTACACAAATAAGCTTGGGGGACTTAAAACTCTCTGATAATCGTCTTGAAGATCATAAAAATTTCTTTCTTGCAGTTTGTCACAGTAGAATAAACAAGACTTGTATCACAAATTAAATATTTATTTTATTTAGCGCATATTGGCCCACTTGTTATTCATTTGGTTATTTTTAAGTTTGAAACAATTGAAGTTATATCATAACATACTCTACTACAGCAGTCGCATAAAAGTCGAAACTTCTAGTCAAACATAACCAAATCTCACGCGTTAAGACGTGCATAACTCAAACGCACGTTTATACACGTATAATGAGCGCCCAAGTTTATAAATTTATATGTTTATAATTTTCAGTGTGAAATGGAAAATTATTTATTTAGTGGCAAATGTGTTTTCCACCAAAAAATAGTACAAGTTGCCTTTTAATATGGTGAATTCAAATCACATAAAATTAATTACACGGAGTGGTATGCATCAAAGGGTATCTTGAGTAAACGAACATTTGATACACCCAATCTAAAAAGAGATGCCGACATATTTCGCCTGTTGTTTCGTGCAGCAGGCGAAAACACAGTATCACATGTATGGTGTTTTTTCGAAAACAAGGTCGCAGGCAAAGAAGGAAGGAGCATGGCAATCCAAAACAAAATTCCAATGAAGCAGCCCAAGAAGTTAGTGACGACGATCAAGTCAGGACCGCTCCTTGCAGCTGTGATAACTGTCAGTTTCTTCTTCATATGAACAGGCAGTCTCATTTGCCCGCTAGCTGTCCCAGGAAAAAATCTAATCATCACAGCTGTTGTCCTTATTGTGATGAAAAACGCCAAAAGCTTTCAGTTAAACATCGGCCACTTAAAATTTCGCAAGAAGAACAAACACCTACGTCTCCAATTGAGTCACAGGAAGAACTTATACATATCACAACATTTTCTCCAAAATTGAGTGAAGAAAATGTTCCTGCACCAATTACACTCAGCTCTGCTACCAGTACCGATATAAACACCAATAAAATTCCAAGTGACTTAGCAGAAAGGAAACAACATGAAGCGAAAGATCTTTGTGATGCTGAGACATCGACTTCTAGCAGGTACAGTAGCTCAGTGGTTGATGCAATCACACAGACTTCTGAGTACACTAGCCCTCAACCAACATATCAGCAACTCAGATATCCTCCAATTACAGAAAATAAATCTATGGAAACTGTCTATCATACTGATAAAATTAAACCAGAAGAACATTTGGAGCCTCAAAACAAGCAACAACATTCTGTAAGAGCTCAGCATGGGGTCTACGTTGTAGTGGATGAGATCCCTAATGCTAAAACTCTTACTTCATCTTCAGACGCCACAGAGCCTTTATATGATGACGTTTCCCATTCAATGAGTGGAAAGACTAATGAATCTGAGGGATCATCTTACTCTTCCAGTAAAATAGTGAGGCCTCCCAGGGAATCACATGTCATATTCCAACATGAAAGTGAAGTACCATTGCAGTTCACCATACCTAGAAATAACAATGCAATATATTCACGATATAAGTATGTAAAACAGGAAAGTTCACCGAAATTCTATGTATACAAGCTTGTTGATGAACCTCCAGAACAAACATCTTCTGGACCTTTCTCTCAAGATACTGTCTTTACTGAACCTTATTTGGAAGATTTGCACAAGTCAGACATAAGTGATAAACAATTAGATTCTAAATACTGTGCTAGTTGTGGTGCACCTATTATAAATACTTTAACTGAACAGCAAAAAAACAAAGTAAACAAAGGGGATGAACAATTAGATCCTAAATATTGTGCTAGTTGTGGTGCACCTCTTATGAACATTTTAACTGAACAGGAAAGAAGCAAAGTAAACACACAGGTTAAACAATTAGATGAGCAACCCAAGAGCATCCTTAGCTCATTGCCACTCAAGTACTGTGCTAGCTGTGGAACACCTATTATGAACAATTCAACTGAACAGGACGTTCCTAAAGTAACAACTGGAAGTATTTATCAAACTTTAAATCATGAAGATTTGGACACATCTATATATAATTATAATAATAAGCCTGAAATAAACAATAAACAACAGACTTCTGACCAAGGAATATCAGAGTTTCCTACCAAGCATTCAAACACAACTACAATTCAGGATACAAATAACTCTGAAGATATTCATACAGATGAGGATCAAAGGAGCAAGAAGAAGCTACATCAGGAGGAGGATGTGTCTGTGGGATCAGCTACTGAATCAACTAAAAAAAGCAAAAATATTTTCAAAGCTTTAAAAAACCTTTTCTCCAGAAACTCGCCCATGAAAAAAAGTAGTTCAGAATCTGAAGATGTTGAGGTAAATTCATTAAACTCAGAGAAGAAGGCTAAAAAAATTAAAAATAGTCCAAAGTTATCACATGATTCCAGAACTCCTGCAGACAATCAAGTAACAAAACAGAATTTCCAAAATAAAGCTGAAGAGAAAACTCCCTTAAACAATAAGAGCAAAACTGAGATAAGAGATAATTCCTCTGAAAACATAAACAAAAAAAGGTTAACCACGTGTGTTAATTGTAATCGTTGTATGCATTATAGTAATAAATCATCTGTAATATTAAAACTTAAAGAAACTAAATGTTCTGCATTGAGAGAAAAAGCACAAAAGCCTATAATATGTAGAAGTAAACAGAAGGTTTTATGTACAAAGTCTACTTCTATATCAGCAAATTATTTAAATGCTGCCTACATTAAAGGGAAATATTTTCTGCCAATGCCATTTTGTTATTGGTTTGAAATAATAGATGAATCAGAAACTGAAGCACAGGGGTATAACATTAATAAATGATGTGATTATATTTGTTGTTCTGCTAATTTTTAAAAGCACATATAATATAATAAAATACATTTATAGTTCTTTACAACATTAAAATGTTCTTTAAATAATAGCTTCAGCAAGTTCTCAAAAAATTCATAGTAATGAAATGAAAATATAAAATGAAAATAAACTCGTTAATCACTTTTAAATTGGTGTTTTATTAAAATTAAATTTCAAGTCGCAAAAGTGATAATTGAAGTTCTTATTTTTTATCCCTAATTCCATAAATATTTTGTTATTAATCATTCTAAAAAGTTGTAATTAAGATGTGCAACAAAGTTAATCATTATTGAAGCATAAGATTTATAACACCAGTGGTTGCCGCAAAGAATTTAATTTAAAATTAGTGTTAATTTAATTGCTTTTTCACATAAGCTGTGTGTAGTACAGGAGCTGAAAAACAGAGTCAGACTGAAAATTTCAATGCCATAGCCAGAATTTGAACCACAGATCTTCTGGTATCTAACTGGTTGCCCTACCACTGAGCTACCAAGGCAAGATGCTGGTACACCATTATAAATCTCAACTGAGAACTAACTCACATACTTTATTGTAATTTGAAATTACAATAAAGTATGTTGGATTCAGTGACAGTGATGCGTCCTAATCATTTGGGTTAATTATAACCCAGTCATTTGTAATCTGCATCACACTACAAACTATATTTAAGAAACTTTTTTTCCATTTCTTCAATATAAGAATGTAGTATTACTGATGATTTATAAGGGCCTGTTTTCACTTTGATGTTGCAAATTGAGCTGGGATTTTTTTGTAGTGAAAATATATTGAAAATAATAGATCTTCCTCGAATGATCAATACCTGGTACTAGGTGCTAATAATAAACTTTGGACTGAGGCTACAAGTAGGCAAGACCACACTAAAGATAACTTACAACCCAAACTTTAGGTCACAAAGACAAACTCAGGTGCAGTTCTGTTTCTTTTTTTTTCCCCTCAGTGATGGGTGCCTCCAAGAAAAAAAGAGAGAGAGAAAAAAAAAAAAAAACACAGAATGACAGAAAAATTTTACATTTTTGTAAGTTCTCTCGTTTAGTATGCAGTAATTGCATTCCATATATGTGTGTGCCCATTATCAGCATTAACTAAAAAATGAGAAGTCAATTAAACACCAAATTTTGTATATTTTCAAGAAACCCCCCTACCCCAAACTACCCTTTGCTGGAAAATGTTTGAAATTTTGTTTTTCTCAAAAATAGCTGTAATGATTTTGATTAAAATACTGTAATTAAAGATATTTACATCACAAAAAGAATGTATATCTTGAATATTCTGGAATAAACCTCTAAAGACCTCTTTATTCTGGACAAATTTTGCTGAATTTTGGATAACTGATACACCATAAGAGATAGACAAAAACTTACTAAAGAAAGAAATGTGGATCTCATTATAACACATAATTTATGTCACGTATGTTTTTCTTGTAGAGTTAACCATTTTCAAGATTTTCTTTGTTATTGGTTTCAATTTTAAATTACCTTCTTTTGAAATACAATTTCATCTTTCTTGTTTTACTGCTGGCCATACAAAGTAAACCAAACTTCTACATTTCATATAGTGATTGCTTTTAAAAGACGTGACTATCACTTTAGCTTAGTGTATGCCCTCATTTCCCTTTTACTTACAAAGAAGCAAGTAATAAGACCAATTCTGTTTATTTTGACTAACATGATGTAGATAGAAGAATAATCTTTTCTAAGCAGAACAGCTAGAGAACGTGATGTCAATGGAACACATCAGATAGTGTAAATTGAAATACAAACTTTGGTAAGGATAGTTTGTATAGCCAATAATAAATCATAGAAGGTAGTGAAAGTCTTATGAATGCATAGCATCAGATTTTTTTCTGATAAAGTCATCACGTGCTGACACCCTGTAAAAACCTGTCTTGCTTTACCTTCTGTACCCTACAATGAAATGTGTAAATGTGAAAAGAAAGTTTATCTGCATTGAGTATCTGGAATAATAAACTTTTGTAAGAACAGCTTGTAGAACAGTGAGCAGAGTCATGTTAACATAATCTATACAATATTTGCATAAAAACAATTTCAAAGTAAGCATTTATGTACAACATGCAGAATAAGCAATCAAATAGTTATTGGATGGAAGGAGGGAGAGAAGAATAAATGCAGAACATCATATAGGAATAAAATACACCTCCATGGTCATAATAAACTCCTCTCTAAAGAAAATGTAAAAAAGAAGACTCAGACATATTCAAGCACTTTGCATCATATAACATACTTAGATAGGAAAATATTTCCATGGAATATTTTGAAATTGACTAAAGGTATAAACAGAATTATTTGTTTCAAGTTCTACATTTTAACAAGCTTTGTATTTTTTCTGAAGAAAATGTATGTCTCACTTTTTTGGTTACAAGAGAATGTGAAATTCAATCAGGAGAAGGTGAGTTCATTGACTAAAAACAAAAATTCAATGTGAATTTCTCAAATCTATAATAATTTAATTAAAATTCATTAACAAGGCTGGACTTAATTAATACTGTGGTTATTGTCTGAATTTTCATTTTTGTGAAATCTATAGACCACAAAGCACTTGAGTCATTCTCATGACAGTACACAGAAAGCTTTGTGTTTTGTGATATTTAATAACAGTTTTGCTTTTGTAATGATAACCAGCATTTATCCCTCGCTCTCACACCACAAACACATGTGGATATTTTTGCAAAAAATAATTTTCTTGGGTAGGGGAGGAGGATCTATATATATGTTTTACTGCATTTAACATTTGCTTTTGGTGGAATATGCTAAGGTGAAAACTGGAGAAGCAAGAGAAACCTCTTCCCTGAGCAGTTTTGTCCACCATAAGTCCCACATGTGGTTGACTGGGATTAAACCTGGCAAAAGACCAGTGTTATTAACCACTCTGCCAGTGTGTGGCTTAATTGGGTGGAATAATATAATTACTCTACCTACCAAAGCCTGTGATAGGAAAGAAAGATATGATTTAAAAAACAAATTATTTAAATAATCTTATAACAGCATCAGAGTGAAAATCCTACTACATTAAGTTTTCCTAAGTTGCAGAAAATTCTCAATTTGTGTACTTTCTAGAGTGGTAGGAGTGGTTGTGGTTTGAGGCTTTTACAGCCATTCAGCTGGAAATATATTATGGGAATCAATTGTTTTGATCTAGTTTAATTGTTTTATTACTTTTACTGTGCTGGTACAAACCAAGAAGTATATATGTAAATATATACTTCCTGGTGTCAACAGAATAGTTCTGTTTTGGAAATGCAATTGTTTTTTTCAGTTGCAACTAATTCAGAATGACTGCATATAAGGTACATTATATAAGTTTATATGTAATATATTAATATGAAATCTTAAATGTGAAAACATTTAATATTCCAAATAAAAATGTTAATTCTAATTTCAATCCTTGGATATTAATTATTTTAGAAAACACCTAATATTGTGAGATGTATTATACAATATATTATTTAGTACAATATATGTTAATGGATAACTATAATAATAATTTTGTAGTTTAATTTTGTGTAATTGAAACCCCCAATACTTTTGTCACAAACCTCTGAAAATGTCTGATGTTTTTACAAATTATCACTTCATTTAGCAGCAATTGTTATATAGATAATTTTTTTATGCAGCATTCGGTAACATAGTCAGAAAACATTAACAGAGTTTTATATATAGGGATCCCTTTTTGAAACATTATGTATAAAACAAAATAATAAATATAAATTAAACCTGAGCTAAAATATTTTAAAAAATCAATTTTATATGTGTTGATTAAGTGCAGCAATGGGAATTAAAATTTGATTTTCTTATTACTTCTTACATCTTTTTTAAAAAGTGGGGGTTCCAAACCCCAAAACCATTGGCTATGTCTCTGTTCTCAATAGCATGAAGACAATTTTTATTTTACTTTTGGTTTGTGCTGTTACTTTAATTCCATGCCCTTTAAATGTCATCTGTGTTAAATTCATGTTTCCCAAAATTAAAAAAACAAAAAAAATTTAACTAAAAATACATAGCTTCTTTTTTTGATATTCTTGGAGAACATTTTAATATTTTATGAAATTAAGTTTCTTCTCAAATAATCTGTTATAAATCAGGTTTAAAACAACTGCAACATGATGCCATTGCAATCTTAACTGTTGGTATACTTATTATGTGACAATGTGTGTTTGTAACAATCATTATTAGTATTAAAATTATCAACAAGAATAAGAAAATATACTAAGCATAAGCAATAGTCAAATCTTCAGAGAACTATGTGATGGTTTTGAAATTCCATTCTCTTTGCTTCTTTTTGAACACCAACTTCCCATTTTATAGATTAAAACCAATAACAGAAAATATCTCAGAAAACGTTAACTCCACAAAGAATTACATCTGACATAAATTGTGTGTTTTTACAAGATATTCCTTTTTGTGTAGTAAGTTTTTGTCAGCCTCTTACAATTTATCAGTTATGCAAAAGTCATTCAGAATGAAGAGGGCTTCAGAAGATATTCCCAGAAACTACAATATACATTTGAAAATATCTTTAACATGTGATATTTTAAACAAAATCATTAGTCATTTTTGAGATATCAAAATTTTCAAAAAAAGTTTCCATGTAAAGAATAGTTTTGGTTTGGGGGATTTTCATGTCACATCCTTGAAAGATGCTAACTTAAATAAAAAGTTTGGTATTTAACAGAATTTTCATTTTTGAGCTATGCTGTTCGCACACACTCATACACACATTTTCCTAAAACTACTTTTGTTGGATTTAGGGGCCTCCAAACATTATTATATTTCTGTTAAAATCTCGGTATCGAGTTTGTAGGTAGAATATAACACCTTCTCTAACTACTATGTATGCACTTGGTACAGAAGGCAAAAGTTAGATCACAGGAGCAAGTCCTGCAGTGACTCTAGGTTGATGATGGAGACAATAGTTTCCAAAACATGTTCTAGTAAATTCTAGTGAAGACAGAAAAGTAATGGTTATTGTTAAAAGAGTGCATGCTTGAATCATTCAGAAATATGTACATACCAGCCATCTTTAAATGAGGATAATGAATAATAATATTAAAGTCTCCTATTAACACTTTTGTTATTTGAATAACAAATGAAAGCATAGAAAAATCATCATAGACTGAGCAACTTGACTTAACAGCATCTGTGACTTGCATTTGCAGGCTCAATTCTGGTAAATACACAAGAGTTCCTCCGTCATCAGGTAAATATGCCGGTTTAAACTCAGATCATGTAAGATTTTAAAGGTCGAACAGACCTCGGATTAGATGTTTGTTATTGATAGGGATACTCATCAGTTTATATATATATATATATATATATATATATATATATATATATATATATATATATATATATTACTCCTAGGAAAACTACTCCTTCAACAATTTTACTGAACAAAACCTCCTAAAATTAAAAAAAAATATACTGTTAAAAAAAAAGGAGAAAGAAAATTATAAAAATCATTATAAATCATCTTCTTTCACAGATTAGGTCTTTGCCTGTTCCGATCTCACATCTTTTCAGGCCAACATTTTCTTGGAGTTGTAAATGTTTGTCTTTATTTCAAACGCAGAGTTCAGTGTCAGCAATGATAACACAAACTTAGTTTCAGTTAACTTTGGATCAGAATTGGAGCACACAAATAATGAATTCCTTGTGTTTTGACACATTCATAGTCTCATCATCTATTATAGAAAAATATTTCCAGTTTTAATCTTTTTTTTTTATTCAAAATGCAATTGACTTTGTTCTGTGGTGAGAAATCTACTTGTAGGAATCACAATGTATCAGTATTTGAAGATTGAGACTTTCTCATAGTAGCGTAGCCAGAAATTTCTCTTTGCAGAGGGGGCCTATCATGTGAACCACAGGATATGTGAAGAAATGCATATTTATTTACAACTCTGTTTTGAAGCAGCAAATACCATCATTTTATTGAGTTATTTATTAAATAGGTACAAGTACAAATTAAGACATTTATTTTTATTTTATAATGTTAATGACTATTTATTATAATCTTCTGTATAAAATAATCTATAAAACTCATTAGAAAATTCTGCTCCAGCCATTAAGTTATTGAAGAATCTATACACAGTACTTCCAAAAGTTCTGTCAGTAAAATTTAAACACACTGTAGTATGGAAATTCTGACTGAAGAAATGTGGCAACCCTGTATATTGATGCCAATAAAGGCACCTTTACTACTCTGCGAACAATCTGCTTGCAGTGTGCCAGTAACAGGGCAGAGAGAAAGATGGAGTGGAGAGTTTATGGAAATCATATTGTGTATTGTGGTTTTTTCAGTGTGGAAAGTAAGCTAAGGACATTTTTTCGACACTGAAACCTCTTGGCATCAATGAATGATTTATGTTTCAGACAATAGCATGGCTTAAAGAAACAAGTGCAACTATTGATCCCGTCAGATCTGGCCATCCTAGGTGTGTATGCATAAAAGAAGTTGTGAACACTGTTCGTGCAACAATGACATGAGACACAATCCTTTGCATAAACAAACATTTTGTCTTGTGAAATCAACATCACTTTATGAATAATGTCACATATTTTGAAGGATTACGTGTTAGTGCATATAAAAGATACACAAGGCATTTGCTAACTGAAAAATTAAAGGAGATCTGGGTTGAATTCAGGCTTTGTTAACGATGTATGGGGAGAGCAAAAACATAAAGGAAAAACCACACAACAGTGGTTGGAAACTTACAGTGGAAGTCCAGACCTCAATCCACTAGATTATTCTCTGTGGCAGAAGCTTGATGGCACGTCAAAAGACACAACACAATATTGAGATGTTAAAAATGTCAATCACATCAGCTGTCAAGAAAATTCCAATGGACATACTTTCATGCAGCTATTGATGAGTGGCCTCAATGTCTTTGCCGCTGTGTTGCTACACATGGCAATTATTTCAAATGTGAGTGTTCGTTTTGTAGCATTTTTTATGTTTTTTCAGAAGATATATATAGATATTAATGGATTTGTATAGTTTTATTTCAGTAGTACATGCATTGAAAGCATGAGCACATATACAAAACACTCTTAAAGCATTTGTTTTTTTTTCCAGAAAAGTTTTATTCTTCAAGCACTTTCAGAGAACTTAGAAATAACTTTTTCTCTGTCAACATTTATGTTCTTTTACACTGCCATTAGTGCCAATGTAATTAACCTCCCTCTCCAGTCTTATTTTGAAGATGTACATGGTTAGTCCTATTTGCTATTTGTAATTCAAAGACACTGGCCCCTAGTCATTTGCCTGTTATAAGTACTGAGGAAAACCTGGTAAAGATCTCAGCCAGGGAGGAGAGTCGTGATAAGACTTGAACCATAGAAATGAGTCCATATCTTGAGATGAATCAGTATGTTCTGAGATGCAGCACATTTGCCAGATAGCAGTTAAAGTCAACAACTTGGCATATTTTTCTTTACATTTTAAACTAATGAACCATATATTTAATTTACAGGTAATTTAAAGCATCTGTACTAAACATTTTATTTAATGCATTTTATTTTAGTAATAACAGTAAGACATTTAATATGCACTCATGCATATTAAATGCCATATTTAAATGTCATATCAAGGAACACAATCACAGTTCATCTACCATGCACTACCATTTTGTCTAACTCTACCAGATGTTCTTTCATCTCTACCTATCATGACAGAGGCCGCATGTCCTAAGCACTCAGCTAGCAGGGTTAGACCACACCTGTAATTACACTCAAGTATTCCTAGAAATACGGGTTCAAACCTGGTGGAGGACGATGGATTTTTTGGGCCTAAAAATCCTTAGCATGGCTTCCTTCAGAAGGGAAGTAAAACCGTGGGACCCGTGTCGTAGATTTATGGCACGTAAAAGAACCTCAAGCCTAAAAGAGAGGCCTCTGAGCAAAATTAAGCGGTATTTCATGCCCAGTATAGAATGGGATGCTGAGCACCACAGCAGTTAAAGATTGTCCATAAATAAAACAACATTTAATTTTTAATTTTATAACTAATTTACTAAGAACTAGTTGAATTATTAAATGAAAAACAACACATGTGCAATTGCAGGAACTCTGGAATATACACACAGCATTGAGATCAATAGATGTGAGGGTGTATGTGAAATGTGAGTACTTCGTGTCTCAATGTTGTCACTCTACTCTGCTTATGAAATTGCACAAAACCTATCAAATGAAGACCAGGGAGCCAAGCACCCAAGAAAATGTGCAGATATGGTATGCAACTAAGAATATCTATTAAGAAATAACTCAATCAAATACCAGTGGTGGCTCATAGTGATATTTTCAGGATAGGCAAATAGCCACAATATGCAAATTACAGATCGAGCAGAAACATTTTGATTGCTCTTATTTGTAAAGTATATCAATACATTAATCCCTCATAATGGCATATCACTTGATGACATCCTTGTACCATGTTTGTGCTCAATAGACGCTGTAGCCAAAGCTGTAACCCTCCTGTCCCATTGTTCTCCTTAAGTAAGACTTCACTCTGTTCAAGCAAGACAAGCTTCTCTTGACACTGCAACTTGTGGAAGTAATTGTTGCAGCTAAGGTAAACACACTTTGAATGTCATTTTCCACAAACAGTATTATAACTTCAGTTATACTTCAAAACAAGAACTAGTCATCAGAATAGACAAATTCAAGCATGTTTCTCTATCTTAAAAAGTCAAAATACATGGCATAACAATTTTGTAATGAAACTAGCTCCTTGGTGGGAAAACATTTTCTATAGGCAGTAGAAATATTATTTCTAAATAGTAATTATTAAGGCCTAAAAATGTGCATTTGTATGTAATAGGTGCTTACAAAAGAAATTTCCTTTCTAATTCTCTGTTTCCTCAAAACACACGATTGTTAGTGCAGCAATAAATTTTTCACACACAAAAAATTCTCAAGCACATTCTAGTTGATTTTAGAAGACTCCCAGAGAGTCTGTCAACAATAGACAGGGCAGACAAATTTACTGCATGCCTGTTTGGATGTACAATGCATGTACCACTCCAGCATTTGTAACAGTATTTTTCCTAATGCTTACTACCAGGCACCAAATACTTGGAACGTGATTGTGACATAAGTAGTAGGCTACCTCAGGATTTGACTGCCCTTCACAGACAAGCAACAATTGCTTTTGCATGTTCCAGAATCAACCTTCCTTCTGGTCCGTGCACCTTATATATTTGCGACTGTAGCGCCTTCTGTTTTTCCTGGTTAGTACGGTGATGGCATTTCTCTTTATTATCCTTAGCTACTTGTATACAGAGCCTCCAACAGGCAATCTTACCAACTATGTTCATACCCTCTTATATACTATGATTTTCTGGCCTGGTAGCCTTTGTCCGAAAAGTTATGTGTGGTTGTTCACCACACTTCTCTTGAATTATTATGCTTCCTTAGCCGTGTCATTATTTGCTTATTATAACAGCTAACTCATATAGCAAGGCTAAAGCATGACAAGGAAACCTAAATTAACTCCTGTTAAAGTTTTGTAGTTGACACTAGAGGCCACTTTTCAGCACATAAGCCTCTCTTGATTATTCAGAATGCTTGGATATGAATACTCTTCTATTGGTTTCTATGACGGTGTATTTCCCAGAACTCATGTGTGTCCCTTTTATTTTACCTAACATATTATAGTCCTAGTTGGTTCATTCCACCCAAAAATTGGATATTAGAATTGCACCAAAATACTGGTTTTTGAGGCCCCCTGGATCTAAACAAAGGATTTTTAGAAAAAGTCTCCAGTGTGTGTCTGTGTGTGTGTGTTTGTGTGTGTGTGTGTGTTTATGTGTATGTGCATGCATATGTGTATTTGTGTGCACATATGTGTGTGAACAGCAGAAAAGAGAGATAAATATCTAGCCTGATATTAAAGTCAATTCTACCTGGACCTATAACTAACACGGAAAGAAGAAAAGATTACTTATGGCATCTACAGGAAGATCACACATACAGACAATTAAATAAAACAGAAATGGTTTCAACCCTGAACTTCACAAACAGGCAATCTTCAACAGCTCAGTACACAGACTTCTCAGCATCCTTCTTGACCCAGAAGAGCACAACACAGTATACCTCCAATTAAGACACATAGCCTCAGTCATTGGTTTCAACCAGACATCATTGACCAAAAAATTGAAAAACATAAAAAGAAATTAACATTAAAACTAATCACCACTTTGTCCACACAAAAACTAAAAGTTACATAAAAAAAAATTCACTTATCACACCACAGCAGACAGAAATTCAAAAAAATATAAATACAGTATAAACTTAGCTTCAAGTAAGCAATTCAACATAAAAAATGCACTGAAAACAGACATTAAAGACCCTATACCTACGAACCAGAGATCAGGCATCTACAGAATTGACTGCAAGGACGGTAAATTGTGTTACATTGGTCAAACAAAAAGAAGACTGGAAATAAGGTTAAAAGAACATTTCGGACACATCAAAAAGAAACAGACAGATAAATCGGCAGTAGCACACCATTTTTGGACATTACATCATGAAATAGAAAATGACATAAAGTTGCTAAAACCAGTAAACAAACTGGCAGCACTTACAGTTTGGGAGAATATTCTCATTACACAACACAAAGACCATTTCATGAATTTTGAAATATTGCCACATGATTACGAACTTCTGCTGAGAACACCACATGTCTCCACCGTGACAACCACAGAGCACAAATCCCAGCCATTAGTCATACCTCAACTGAAGAAGAGGACAAACCCTTTGAAACATATGTCTTGAAAACTTCATTTTAGAGGTGAGTGTCACTATTCCGACTCATTTTCAACTATTATACAGTACTTTAATGGTAAAATTAGGGTATTTCCATTCATCGGCCAGGAACCAGCAAAATATAATAGCAAAAATAGCCCTAGGGGGACACTGGTAACTAAACCTATTCAATTCATTACAGAAAAATGCTCATCGAGAAAGTTTTTCTTGCTATCACGTCAAACTGGCCATCATGGACAGCATCAAAACCCATCTACATATGACAGGATAATGCAAAATTGCACATTGATCCTTCTGATCCTGAACTCAAAGCTGCCACTTTAAACACTGGTCTAGCCATACAATTGTACTGTTAGCCTCCAAACAGCCCAGATATGGCTGTCCTCGATCTTGGCTTCTTCCAAGTCTCTCCAATATCAAGAGACACCATCCATAGTAGATCAACTTGTTACTTTGTTCAAATGGCCTTCAAGGACCTTCCTACTCAGACACTGAACAATGTTTTCTTGACCCTGCAACAAGTTTGGTTGAGTGCATGATGGCTCATGGAAAGAACTGTTATAAACTGCCTCACATGGGGAAATAGAAAATGCAATAGCAGGGGTGTTTACCTCTGGTTCTACAGTGTGCTTTCAAGATTGTTATATCAGTTCCTGGTGCCTTACAAACTGTTGAGTGGCCAGGTACAGCTGTGAGCACTGTCCATAGCGTGGTTTATTAGTGTTATAAGTGTATTCCTTTCTATATTGTTTATTGTCAATAAAGTACTTGCTAATGAAATGCGACAATTATTATGGGGCAAAGGAATTATTTATCTGAGTGTTAAAATCCATACAATCCTTGTGGCTCAGGCCTTATCTGCTTATGCCACCAACATCCATTTAACATACATATTCCGTCACTACAATACCTCTGTCATACTTTAAATCTAAGATATATATATATATATATATATATATATGTGTGTGTGTGTGTGTTTGTGTTTGTGCATGACAAATAAAATAGTCAAATTTTCTGGGAAATAGCCTTCAGAAGAATTTTTGTATAATTTTATATACATGGTAAACTTTAAGAGATGAGTTGTTGAAGAGATGCCAAAAATTCCCCCAACCCAACCTACTCCATACATGGAAAAACTTTGGATATTTTTTATTGATTTTTTCAAAAGGTCATTTCTATATTTTGAAATCCTTTTGTCTTATAATTTGTTTGCTAAACTTTATGCTTGCATTATATTTTAAACTTTCCTTCAAAATTACTTAGTATTATTTATTGTGTGCTATTTACAATTTTGGGTTTGTGCATCAGTTACTAAGTTTATGTGTTAAACTATTTTATTTATTTTCGAAGTTATTTATATTTTTACTCTCAATAATGAATAAAAGATCATTGACATGCATAATGGTGTTTGTAATGTTTGTATCTGCATTTAAATCTGATCCAATACAATGTCCCAAAAGTATGGTTTGAAGATTGAACCCTGGAAACATCCCTTTGTGTTTACCTTATACACTGCATCATTAATACCTTTTACAAAGACCTGTATGGTAGTACAATAATCTCTTAATATTTCATTTAGAATTTTTGGATAATTTTTTTGAGATAATCTTTAAAATAAGCAAGGCTACCTCAAATTGTAAAATGTGCTGGAATGGCAATTAAAATTCCTGTAACATTTTAGCATGTGAGTTCTTGGCAATTTTTAATATTTAATTTATTGCATCTTCTGTTGATAAATCCTTTCTGAATCCAAATTGTTTATTGCTCATTCCAATCATCCTCAGTATGAGAGCTGTGAATGGAGCCACTGTGCTGAGTAAATGTTCTAATTTTTCAATTAGATTTGCACAATAAGATACAAGTTCTCATCATTTAATTAATGATGGAATGGTAAAAAATACCTTGATGCTCTAT
Organism: Hymenopus coronatus; assembly: GCA_030762935.1. NCBI lineage: Eukaryota > Metazoa > Arthropoda > Insecta > Mantodea > Hymenopodidae > Hymenopus > Hymenopus coronatus. Next base: position 100,217,259 of record CM060881.1, read on the forward strand.
TACGATATTGATTTTTGTACATTGTTTAATGTTGTAACTTGTTCATTGAATTATTGTTATATTATTTTTAGTACTATAAGCATTTAAAGGATCAAGAATTTTCTATTCAGGTTTTGTTGTTTGGTGCTGGCTCTTTGACTGGTTTACAAACAAACATTGGGTTTGTGTAGAGTAACTTTTAAATCGGTGGCGTCTTGGGTGAGTGGTTAGACTGCTCTCCTATCATCTGGGCAGCCCAGGTGCACAAGCATGTGGGATGAAGTGGTATCTGGGCAGGTTTTCTTTTTGTTTTCTAGTTTCCCCCACCACTCATTCCACATATTGCTCCATCATCACCTTTCCTATCATCAATTCTGCTTACATTTCATATCATCCTCTTCAAGTTCATGCCTTGCTAAGGGCCAACTCCTCGCAACAGGTTCTCCATTCCGTGGTTCCATGCCATAGGCTCCCCGACAGGCTTCGGACCCCTAGGCATTGGCTTGTAAGTCCTAGGGGAGTATCAATCCTACAGTTACAGGGAGAGTAAGCTGATTATGAAATGAAACAAAACATGAGAACCTTGATGAATTAACGTCTGGTAGTAATTTTCTTACCAAAGTCTGCAATTAACTGGATTGATGAATCATGAAGTTCAAAATGATCATGATAATGTGTTGGAAAATTCAAATGACTAAATACAAATACCTTGAAATGATTAACGATAAATGGTTAATTAGGTAATTCTGAAGGACAGGAACTTCAAGGGCTATGCATAGAAATTTGAAAATATATATTTTATTAGTCTGCAAATATCTTTAAAATATGAAAATTATTAAGAAACATTTTCAGTGAATAAATAATGAAAGAGTATCCCAATAAAGGGTATACTAGGATGGAGAAATCTTTGAGTCATACACTTGGAAATTACTGAACTTAAATACCTAGTATGTATTTATCCAATATTTAAAATTTTAAGTATGCTCTTCGCAGAACTGAGGATGAACACCCACTTATCCTTTTGCTAAAATCCTCTATTCTATTCAAAAAACCTCAAAACACTTATTTTGATGAAACCACAATGTCAAATTTTTGGATAAAGTAAATAGTTCCTCTACATCATAAGGCAATGTGATAGTGAAAGTACCAATTCCCTTCTCTTTTGAAGGGAAAACATGCAAAAATTGTACCAGCTATTCCATAAAACTTATTTTTAATACTTTTCAATACAACAACACAAATTTTTATACCAAGTTTTCACTGGAAATACATGTGAGGTCCTCTGAATTAAAATAAAGTATTTTTAGAAAAAGGTTGTGTGTGTGTGTGTGGGGGGTGTGTGGGGGTGTGGGTGGGTGGGGGTGCGTGTGTGCGTGCGCGTGCGTGTGTGTGTGTGTGTGTGTGTGTGTGTGTGTGAACAGCATAATCAAAAATGAAAAGTAAGTTAAATACAACCCTGATATTTAAATTCAGAATTTTCCAAAACAATGTGACACAAAGATTTTCAGGAAAACCCCATCCTCTTCTCTCCCCCACAAATAATACTTTACACGGAACATTTGTTGACCATTTTGATTTTCTCAAAATATGGTTCTAATGATTTTGATTAAAATACCATATGTTTAACATTTTTATGCCAAATGGAATGTATATATTGAATTTACTGGCAAAAGTCTCTGAGGTCCTGTGCATTCTGGATGACTTTTATATAGTTAGTAAACCATAAGAGATAGAAAAAATGTTAATATATATATATATATAATAATATTAATAATAATAATAATAATAATTATAGCTTTTATTCACCTTTCAATTTATATATAAATCATGGCTTCATCAGTATATATACAAAAAAAAAAAAAAATATACATACATATATCTCTACAGTAGCATGTACAAGTAACAGTATTTATAAATTTATATTTTTAAATTCTTGAATGTTGAAGGGTATATGCTCTAGGAGAGCTTTAGTTATTGAACATTTAAATTTGCTGTTCTTTATAATGTCCAGGTAATATATTGTACAGGTTGGTTCCACAATGGGAAATAAGAAATGTAAATCTTGTTAAAACACATTATTTATGACAGGTACATTTTGTGTACAGTTAACCTTTTCCGACATATTCCCAGTTATTGTTTTCAATTTTAAAATACATTTCTGAAATGGAATATTATTTGTTTTCCTTTCTCCTGGTCAAACAAAAAATGTGGATCACATAGTGACCAGTTCTTAAATGATTTGACTATTGCTTTAGCACAGTGTATTTCCTTATTCCTTATCTACAAGGAATTAGGTATATAGTTAAAGTATTTCTGCAATATTTCTGCAGATAGACAAATAATATTTTGTAAGAAAATGGTTTGTTGCAAAATAGGTATAGAAAGGCATGATAACATAACACATCAGATTTTTAGAAAAGGTCCATGAAATATGTGGGTAAAACTATTTTGCTAACGTTTATTTTGATTATATGAAGTTGTTAGATGAGACTTTGTTGTCGAATAGGTAGAGCAAGTTAGGTGAATGTAACAGAGACTTATTTTTTATTCTTAAAAGTACATATATACTTGAACACACTTTGAGAAAAAAGATAACATTTTTTAGAAGCTTGAAAAAAAAAAAAAACAAGCACTAAAGAAAAATACATTTTTTTTAAGTTAAGGTAAAATTACAGATATTATAACTTAATTTTAAATGTAACCATATAACTGAAGGCTTTAATAACACCTCTTGAATGCAAGACTCACAGTTTTCAGTTTTATCACCAATATTTTCTCCAGGGGTTCAAAACAAGTGATTCAGAATGTATATAGTAATTATTACACAAGTGCATGCAATAAAATTTAAAATATACTCAACAATTGTAAACAGATATACCATACACATTCACATCTAAGAGTGGACATCATTTTTTGCTTTTTGTCTGCAATCATCACACAACATGTTGACAATGTAGAAAGGCTGTGAAGTGTTTGAACACACCTTACTACAAACTTTGCTCCCGGTTGGCTTTAACACATTTTCACAAGAACAAGATGTACAGCTATCCTTGTGGTTGTTATTGTAGCCATTTGTTTGAATTACAGGAGACTGTCGTGTGAAAGAATCTTTCTTCACTTCTTTATGTTTAGGACTGGTGTTTCTGCTTTGTGTTCTGGCGTTTATTTCTGGAATTAAATTTGTTGGTTTATAATTTTCCTGCACAGTATATACGTAGGTTTGAAGCTGATGCTTTGGCTGGAAATTTGACATATCAGTGCTTCGCAAAATCCGCTCAATATTGACATGGTTTCCTCTTTCAGGAAAATTATGATCTTTACTTTGAAGCTGATATTTTGGTTGGATATCTGACATGCCAGTGCTTTGCAAAACATTCTTAGAGATATTGGTATTGCTTTCTCTTTCAGAAAAACTATTATCTTTACTTTGAAGCTGATTTTTAGGCTGGAACTTTAACAAGTCACTGCTCTGCAAAGTGTTCTCAGAGGAATTATTGTTATTATTTTTTCTTTCAGAAAAATTGTCTTTCCTTGGTTGTTTCCATGAAGATTTTTCATGTTGGTGGTCTGGATTGTATAATCTGCTATTATTACTGTGCTTCGGATTGTTCTTCTGACCATCTGGTTCTCTACCAGTCATTCGGCTAGATGGATTATTTGGATTGAAATCATAATGGCTAAGTGCACCACAGTGCATTTGTACATTATGATGTATTCCAGATGGATTGTTTCTTGCAACGTGCTGAGGTTTTTTAAAAATAATAAGTTTAACTAATTTGTTAGCCCGAAGGAGTTTTTGCGAAGCCTGCCTCACCAAACTGTGCTTGCCTTCTGGAGAGCCGCTTCTAACAGAATCACTTGGTTTGATTGAAGAGGAAGCAGGGCTTATGGAGGTATATCCTCTTTTTACAGAAGGAGTAGGACTTGTGATGGTATGCTTATCTTCTTTTTTTACAGAAGGAGAGGGACTTACTATGGTCTCTTTATCTTCCCTTTTTACAGAAGGAATGGGGCTTACAGTGGTATACTTATCTTCTCTTTTTACAGATGGAGTGGGACTTATGGAGGTATGCTTATCTTCCCTTTTTACAGAAGGAGTGGGACTTACGGTGGTATGTTTACCTTCCCTTTTTATAGAAGGAGCAGGACTTAAAGTGGTATGATTATCTTCTCTTTTTACAGAAGGAGTGGGACTTATAGAGGTATGCTTACCTTCTCTTTTGTTTTTCTCTGGAGAAGGCTCATCATTACTTGTCATTACTGGAAGTGTTTCCCTAGCTGAGGGTTGAGTCTGCTGCATACCATTTTCATTCTTTGTGTGCTGACTTAAAGGTCCTTGTAATGATGGCCTGTCTACGGAATCTATATGAGTCCGACCAATACTGCTGAATTTTTTAATCACTTTCTGTGATGGATATCTTACAGGTGGTTTGAACTCCCTACCAACTACCTTAATCGCTTCTTCACTAGTGTGGGTAGATGGTTCTTCGCTGTGTTCAGTGTGTGGACTTGGCTGCGGCATGGAAGATCCTCTAGACAATGGCACTACATTCCCACTTGCCATAGGTTCATCTTCTGTTGTACTTTTTGGAATAAATGATTCTGTACTTCCCAAAAGAGGGCCACCATCAGTGCCAGTAGTTTTTTTTCTAGGAATGTCGGCAAGCCAGGTAGAGCTTAATTCACTTTCATCCTCTGGATATTCAGACGGATTGCTAGTGCTATCATCATCAACTTTTTCTTCTAATTCTGAAGGCCTAATAGTACCGACACTGGCTTTTTCTTCTAATTTTGAAGGATACTCAGCATCAGTGGTTTGCACTGCGGTACTACTGTGAGGGACAGCAATGGGTGATTTTACCTTACTTTCTCCCTTTAGGTACCCTAAAGGTTCATCACTGCCAATTCTAGCATCAGCATATGAAGAGCTGTAGCAAATGAATGATAGTACATCAGTTGGACGCTTTCTTTCTTTTGTTTCCATTGTTGTTTTGCTAAGGGAATCAACACTCTCCTTCTTTGGATGTTCAGGAGGTGTAGTGATGTTGGCTTCTTTGCCTGTTTTAGCGGGATGTTCTTTATCTGGGATTTCTCTTGCTGCTGTTCCAGGGGAAACACTTAATGCCTTGGATTTTGCCTCACTATCAGTATCAATGCTGGTATCTGTATGTTCTAGCACTTCAGGAGGGTGTTCTTGATCTGCCATTTCCGTTGTTGTTCCTTTCCCTTTCGTGTATTTTAATGGAATATCAGTATTAACAGAAGCATCAGAATGTTTTGGCAGTTCAGGTGAATGCTCTTGATCTGCCATTTCTGTTGTTCTTTTCTCCTTTGAGTATTTTAAAGGAATATCAGTACTAGCAGCAGCATCTGCATGATCTCGCACTTCAGGAGATTGTTCTTTATCTGCCATTTCTGATGATATAGTTTTCCCCTTCAGAGATTTTAAAGGAATATCAGCACTAGCAACAGCATCAGCATGATCTTGCTTTTCAGGAGGTTGTTCTTTATCTGTCATTTCCGATGTTGTTTTCCCTTTTGGAGATTTTAAAGGAATATCAGCACTAGCAGCAGTATCAGCATGATCTTGCACTTTAGGAGGTTGTTCTTTATCTGCCATTTCCGATGTTGTTTTCCCCTTTGGAGATTTTAAAACAGTAGCATCAGCATGATCAGGAGGCTGTTCTTTATCTGCCATTTCCGATGTTGTTTTCCTCTTCGGATATTTTAAATGAATATCAGCACTAGCAGCAGCATCAACATGGTCTGACACTTTAGGAGGTTGTTCTTTATCTGCCATTTCCGATGTTGTTTTCCCCTTCGGAGATTTTAAAGGATCAGTAGCATCAGCATGATCAGGAGGTTGTTCTTTTTCTGTCATTTCCGATGTTGTTTTCCCCTTCGGATATTTTAAAGGAATATCAGCACTAGCAGTAGCATCATCATGATCTCGCACTTCAGGAGTATGTTCTTTATCTGCCATATCCGATGCTGTTTTCCCCTTCGGATATTTTAAAGGAATACCAGCACTAGCAGCAGCATCAGTATGGTCTGGCACTTCAGGAGGATGTTCTTTATCTGCCATTTCCGATGTTGTTTTCCCATTTGGATATTTTAAAGGAGCAGTGGCATCAGAATGTTCTTGCACTTCAGGAGGTTGTTGTTTATCTGCCATTTCCGATGTTGTTCTTTTCCCCTTCTGATATTTTAAAGGAATATCAGTAATAGCATCAGCATGCTCCAGCAGTGCCATTGGGTACTCCTGAAGCGTTCCTGATGAGTCGTCTTTTCCCTTACTTTCTTTCTGCACTAAAGGAGTATAATAGCTAACGCTAGCCTCAACACCCTTGTCATCATAGCGAAGAACTGACAGTAAATCATTTGGGTGCTCTTGATCAGTCGTTTCCGTTGATATAGGAGAGCCACAAGAGGAACCAGATCTTACCTCTTTTCCCCCCTTCGGATGTTTTGAAGGTGCACCATTGCCCAAGCTGCTGGCGGCATTTTCTTCTTGTTTAGTGGGATGCTTTTCATCTTTGATTTCCGTTTGTTTCGTCCTCTCAGGGGAAGTAATAGGACTCTCTTCAGTTTTTACCTCAGGAGATTCTAAATGCGTATGAACACCACCGCTGTCATCAACATGTTCTTGTGATTTAATTGGACGCCCTTGATCCTTTGATTTACTTTCTCCTTTTGCACGTTTTAATATATTGTCAATGCTGGTACTAGCATCAGCATGTTCTTTCAATTCCTTTGGTCGCTCTTTTTCTGTTGTTTTCATTTTTGTGCTTTTAAGGGAAGAAACCGATGAGCTGGTTTTTAACCCACCTTCTTCCTTTGGAGTTTCTAAAGGCTTATCACCAGTGGAGCTAATACCCCTATGTTCTTTCAGTTCAGCTGGGACTTCAAGGTCTTTTATTTTTGTTTTTGAGCTTTTAAGGGAACTATCATCAATATGTTCTTTTTCAGTAGAACGTTTATGGCCTGAAATATCCTTCGTTTTGGCTGTTTTTGTAGGGGAATCTATATGCAAATTGGACGATATTTCACTTTCTTTCTTCGAAAAGTCTGTGCTATCTGCAGGTTTACACCAGAATTCTCGAGTTAATTCCTTTTTTTCACTTACCTCTCTGATTTTACTTCGCGTAAGTTTATCCCCTTTAGTTTTTTCCTCTGTAACTTCTTTGACGACTTCTTTCTCTGATGTTACTGTTCGCTTATATGTTACCTCATTATTTTCTTCATAATTTTCGAAGTACTTATATTTTCCGCGAAAAAGTGTGGTAACGCTGTTTGTGTCTACTTTCGCAGAGTCTGTAAACGAAACCTTCCCCTCCTTAGCTTCTGTGTCCGGAGTATATTGATTTTCATCATCACTTAAGTCATTTATTTTATTTTCTGTCGTCGGAATTTCCTTATCATATTCGAGGTCATGAGCACTCTTTGTGATGCTTTTATTTGCACTGGCAAACCGAATATGTGTAGAGCATTTGTTCAGACTATCAGCTGTTTCAGCACTGCTGTAAGGTTTGAAAAACTCGTTGCACGTTGCCACTTTTCGATGGCACGTTTCTCCATATGCTAAACCTGGGCAATTATTACAGATCGATTTTTCTTCCTTTCCTTTAGCTTCAAGCTGTTTAGTACCACTCTCTTTAAGTTTTTGGCAAGATACCGAATTGAAAACTGATTTATCACCATCCTCTGGATTCCTTTTCCAGGAGATCAAAACAGTATTTGGAATATTGAAATAATCACTCCACTTACTTGTGCCCGTGATGCAGTTCCATAAGCTAGGGTGTTTAGATCGAGAGGTCATTCTACCAGGTTATGTTTACATTTTAAGCTCCCAGGTATGCAGTATCCTAGATCTCATACATTTCATCCATAAATCCATGAAGAGTGCAATGGGAGCACACATATAGACACTCTCAGAAAGGTTAAACCTGTGCAACCTAAACTTTTAATTTTGATTCTATGTAAATAAACATACCTACATTAGCAGTTATACACTTGTTTTTTTAAGCACAACACATTTATAGTCCTTGTTTTGTTTCATGGTTAAAAGAACATCTTAAAAGCAAAGAGTCTAAAACGTAGATAACTAATAGCGAAGTAAGAATTCTCTGCTTGAAATCTGCTCCCACATATTACCTACAAATGTTCAGATGTAGAGAGTGAACATGACGGAGAAAAGCATTGGTCTTCGTGAATTCTAATGCAGATACAATTTCCGTGTATGTATGTGGGCAGCATTACTCAAAAACGAAAAGACCGATAAATTAACTTGGCATTTAAGTTATGTATTTTCCAAGGATGCGACACGAAGGTTATCAAGAAAATCCCCCTACTTTCAATTACCTTTTACATAGACCATTTTTCGAAAATGTTGATTTTCTCAAAAATGGCTCTAACAATTTTTATAAAAATGCCAAATGTGTAGGATGTTTTCATGACAAACGAAATCTATATCTTGAATTTTCTGAGAGTAGCATCTGAGGACCTTTTCATTCTGGATAATGCTGTACAACTCGTAAACCGTAAGAGATAGAGCAAAGCTTACTTCACAAAAAATGTGGATTTCATTCAAACACACAAATTAGTCATTTAATTATTTTCTCTACGCGTAGAGAAGGTATTGAATTCCACCCAAAAATTCGATACCGAGATTTCAGCTGAAATAGATGTTTTGGGTCCCCCCGAATGTAAACAAATCTGATATGTTCCATTCACATGACTTTCTCTACATCTCTGCAACAAATTATGTTAAAAAGCTAATGCTTTTATTTACTTAATGCTAATTGAGAAACAATTAGCAGAAATAGTCTTATTACCTGTTTCCTTGTAAGTAGAAGCGAAATAAGGGAGTACCATAGGTTGAAGTGATAGTTAAAAGCTGTTTGCTAAGTGACTGAAGTTCCTTTGTTTGTATGGACAGGATTTGACAAATTCCTGCATGAGAAAAGTATGTTTGTTAAAGCTGAAACCAAAAACCAGGAATATCTCAAAAACGATTAACTCCACGAAAAAAGATATATATTTAACATAAATTGTATGTTTTAATATGCTCTACGTTTTTTTGTGTGGTAAGTTTTTGTCGGTCTCTTACGGTTTAGCAGTTAAGCAAAATTCCGTAAAATTCATCCAGAATAAATTAGTCTTCAGAGACTATTCCCGGAAAATTCAAGAAATGCGTATTATTTGTCAGGTAAATATCTTTAACATACGATATTTTAATCAAAATTCTTAGAGCCATTTTTGAGAAAATCAAAATTTTCGAAAAAGTTTCAGGTAAAGAGTAGTTGGGGGTGGAGGGATTTTCTCGAAAATCTTCGTTTCCTTGCAAGACACCAAACTTAAATGCCAAGTTTGGTATTTAACGGTCTTTTCGTTTTTGAGCTATGCTGTCCACAGACACACGCACAAACAGACCTTTTTCCAGAAATGCTTTTTTTTTATTCATGGGGACCCAAAACATGTATTTCCTGTGAAATCTCGCTATCGAATTTTGGGTGCATTACAATACCTTCCCTATACACTATGTAGAGAAAGTAAAAGCATGTTTGGATAAAGGTCCATGTGTGTGTGTGTCTGTGGACAGCTTAGCTCAAAGTCGTATATTAAAGATATTTACCTGGCAAATAATATGTATATCTTGAATTTTCTGGGAATAGCCTCTGAAGACTACTTTATTCTGGACGAATTTTACGGAATTTTGCATAACTGCTAAACCGTAAGAGACAGACAAAAACTTCGAAATTCTTAGGCTTTCACGGCCGGTGTCAATACTGGCTGGAGTATAATCCGGGCTTGTAGGCCGTGGTCTACTGGGCTCCTCCTTCTTCTTCCCAGACGTTTCGTCTGCGGCTACGGCAGACATCTTCGGTGGCAGCGGCGAGGCCGAAGTACTCTAGTGGACGTTTCAACTGCGACTGTGCTGGTTGCACTGTGGACCGCGGTATTTATATCAGCGGCCGATGGGGAGGCGTGTGGTGATTGGTTCGGGTTGGCGGTGGGCTGGACTTCTGTCGGTGGAGTGCTGTGCTCTGCTGGGACCATCCTTGATGAATCCGGCGGCTGATAAAAGCCAAAGCGACAGTCCGGAAGCTATGGCAACGCTTCCGCCACCCCAGGATAGGGGCAGTATACCAGAGGTTCAAAACCCTGGCAAGGCGACTGCTCCGAGCGCACAGGAAACAGACCTGGGAAAACCTGATGCAGACCGTCAACCTGCAAGAAAAGAAACCGTGGCGGATTATCAAGTCCCTAAGGAAGGACAAGACGCAATACCAGCATCCTCTACATGGCACTCGTGGGGGTCTCGCTTTTGAGCCCTGCGAGAAGGCCACAGTGTTTGCAGACTACCTAGAGAGTCAGTTTGAACCCCGGGAGGACCCCCAGGACGAGGACTTCAGTGACCTTGTGGAGGCGACGGTGGACTATCTCTATGAGGAGACACCGCCGCCACACGACGGGATCCAACTTCCTATAGTCACCCCGAAAGAGGTGACTTCCGAAATTCAAAAACTGCACCCAAGCAAATCCCCGGGGCACGATGGCGTCACGGCGCCCATGCTTCAACACCTACCCCGAAAGGCTGTGATCCACCTGACCCGGATTTTTAATGCATGCCTCCAATTCCGCCACTTTCCAAATTGTTGGCAGGAGGCGCGGATGGTATGCATTCTAAAGCCCGGCAAGGACCCGGTCTTCCCATGTAATTACCGATCTATCAGTCTACTCCCGACCGTCTCAAAAGTTTTTGAGCGGTTGCTCCTGCCCCGCCTCACCCCTCTATTCGAGGAAAGGCACCTCCTACCGGATCACCAGTTTGGTTTTCGTCGAGGGCACTCCACGACTTTGCAGCTACTGCGCCTCGCCGAGAAGGCTGCCCTGGGCTTCCAGGGCAACCTCAAGACGATCGCAGTGCTGCTGGACGTGGAGAAGGCCTTCGCCACTACCTGGCATCAGGGGCTCCTCTACAAACTCAAACAAGCAGGCGTCCCTCCCCCCTATCTCACCCTGATAAGCAGGTTCCTTCGGGTACGCTCATTCCGGGTGAGAGTGGAGGGAAGACTCTCCACCGTCAGACCCATAGCGGCGGGAGTGCCGGAGGGCAGTGTACTGTCCCCATTACTCTTCGCCGCCTACATGTCTGACATCCCGACGGAACCCCGAACTGTCCTGTGCCAATATGCCGACGACGTCCTCATAATGGCACAGAACAAGAACGCCCGTTACTGTTTCCCCCCACTACAGCGACTACTCCGGGCCATCGGCCGGTGGAGTGAAAAGTGGAGGATGGCCATCAGTCCGGGGAAGAGTTCGGCTCTTCTCCTGGCGAAAGTCCGTCGCTGGCGGCCGATGCGTGCCCTGAGGTTGAGGCGGCGGCAGATCCCATGGGTCACCGCCGCCAAATATCTTGGGGTTCTCCTCGACCGCGGGCTCACTTTCGCGCCACATGTAAGGGGCAAGGTGGGGCTAGGCCACGCCGCCCTCAGGCAGTTGAACCCGGTTTTTAAATCCGCCATGCCTAAACACCTCAAACTGCGCCTGTATCAGGCGATCATTCCCCCCCCCCCCCCTGATCCTGTACGGCTGCGAGGTCTGGGGAACAGCGGCGCCGACCACAATCCGCAGACTTCAAGTCGTCCAGAACAGGGCGTTAAGGATGATCTATGATACTGGGTACAGATTCCTATCTCACATCCTACATACCTACTCAGGAATCCCGTATATCATCGACGTCGTGAGGGAACGAGCCCGCACGTTGTATGATAAACTCCCCTTTCACCCTAACCCTCTGGTGCGCACTTTGGGCGACTACGACCATAGGGCGCCAAGAAGGAGAAAATCCTACCCCCTGCCAAGGGACGCTCTCGGTCCACTGGACTGAGAGACTGCCATCCCTTAATCAAAACAAGCCCCCAGGTTATACGGCAACGGAAGGGGTGGCAGCCGGTTGGGAGACCACCCGGCTGAAACCCTGCCCCCCCCTGACTAACCTGGAAACCATCACCCACCCAAATCCATAATCCTACCAACTTTCCTCCCACCTGGCCTGCTTAACACGGTGGCCACACAAGCGGCATGTCGAGTTAAGCAGCATCGAGCGTGGTCACCACTTGGGTGGGTGACCGCCCAAGTGACCGACTACACTCAGCCCTAAGGCTGCGGAGGAATTTTAACACCGCCCGGCGGACGTAGACAATAAAGCTTGTGAACAAAATCTTTTCCCCTATAATATCGCACAGGTAAAACCGCTTTTAGCGGTTAGGTACTGTGGCGACTTTACACTCCGCCCAGGTAAACCTGGGCGACCTGTTCTTGGACTTTGGACTCTGGGACTCTGGACTCTGGTGTCTGATTGGCTCGTTTGGAACTCTTGATTTTGACTTTGGTTAGTGCTGTTTGCCATATTCTGTTCAGTTTAAGGCCTTCTTCTTTGCGATTGATGTTATTTCTATGCTTCTGTATTTCAATAGCTTCCCGGTATAAACGAGGGTGGTAATGGGAGGTTGATGCTAGAATATCTGTGTCTTTATACTGGATGATATGTTCCCCTTCTTCGAGTATGGCATGTTTTGCAACTGCTGATTTTTCCGTCTGACCCAAGCGACAATTGGTTTTGTGCTCGTTGATGCGAGTTTTTACGCTTCGTTGTGTGGTTCCAATATACACTTTGCCGCATGAACATGGTATTCTGTATACTCCTGCTGTGGTTAGTGGATCCCTAGGGTCTTTGGCTGAATGGAGAGTGTTACAGATCTGTTTGGTTGGCTTGAAGACAGTGTCAACGTTGTGGCGTTTCAGTAATTTTTCAATGCGGTCTGTGACTGATCTGATGTACGGAAGGAAAGCTTTACCCTTTCGACCGTTTGAGGCTGTTTGTGTGCTAGTGGAACTTCTCTTGGGGTGTAATGCTCTATTGATCTCGCGCTTTGTGTAGCCATTGGCTTAAAGCGCTTTGTCCAAATGCTGAAGTTCTTGTTGTAGGTGTTGCGTATCACAGATACGTATAGCACGGTCGGCTAGGGTTTTGATCATGGAGCGCTTTTGTCTTGGGTGGTGGTTGGAATTTTTGTGAAGGTAGCGGTCAGTGTGTGTCGGTTTACGGTATACTTTGTGGCCTAGTGTGCCGTCCTCCTTCCTGTTCACCATGACGTCCAAAAATGACAGTTTTCCGTCCTCTTCTTTTTCCATAGTGAACTGAATTTGATGGTTGATACTGTTGAGGTGGTTTAGAAATTCTGTCAGAGCTGACTCTCCGTGGCTCCAGATGACGAACGTGTCGTCCACATAGCGCCACCAATGCGAAGGTTTAAGTTGTGCTGAATCCAAGGCGGTAGCTTCGAAGACTTCCATGTAGAAATTAGCGATAACCGGGCTGAGTGGACTCCCCATCGCGACACCATCTGTCTGTTCATAGAACTCGTGGTTCCACTGGAAGTATGTAGTTAGAACATGGTTGAAGAGCGCCGCAATGCCCTCTGGAAATATCTGTTCCAGCTGTGTTATGGCTACCACACAAAAATGTAGAGCACGTTAAAACACACAATTTATGTTATATACATTTTTTTCGTGGAGTTGATAGTTTTTGAGATATTCCTTGTTTTTGGTTTCAGCTTTAAAAAACTTACTTTTCTCATACATGAATTTGTCAACTCCTGTCCATACAAACAAAGGAACTTCAGTCACATAGCAACCAGCTTTTGACTATCACTTTAGCCTATGCTACTCCCTTATTTCTTCTACTGACAAGGAAGCAAGTAATAAGACTATATCTGCTAATTTTTTCTCGATTAACATAAAGTAAATAATTCAAAATCTTCTCGGGCTTCTAGCCAGGTAAAAACTTGGCTTGACACCAACGTTTCGAAGAAGTGCATCTTCCTCGTCTTCAGGGTGAATTGATCAGTTCACCCTGAAGACGAGGAAGATGCACTTCTTCGAAACGTTGGTGTCAAGCCAAGTTTTTACCTGGCTAGAAGCCCGAGAAGATTTTGAATTAACACGTCGCCAGGAAAGCTTCAGTTCTTATTATAAAGTAAATAGCAGCATAAGCTTTTAACAATCATTTGTTTCAGAGATGTAGAGAAAGTCACCGTTTCTGAGAGATATTCCTTGTTATTCGTTTCAGTTTTAAATTACTTAAACTTTTCTCAAACCTGAGGTCATCTTTCACTTCATCTTTGTTGTTTTACTTCCAGGAATGCAAAAAACAAAAACAAAAAAAAAACACACATACAAAAAACAACACAACAAAAAACGAATTTCAATTGTCTCACATAGCAATAGCTTTCTAAGGGTTGTCTATTGCTTTATCCTAGCGTATTCCCTTATTCCCCTTCAATTTACAAATAAGCAAGTAGTAAGATCATTTCTGCTAATGATTATCTCGATTAACATGATATAGATAACGCAATAATCGTTTGTAAAGCAAGTTTGCTTGTGAAACGACTAGAGAAAATCCTGGGAATGGAACACGTTTGATTTTTCTATCTACTTCTACATACATATACATATTTGTAGAAATAGGCACTTTTATTGCATACCTATTATGCGAGAATAAGAGAATACACAAGACTAACGCGTAGTCAAAACTTTCAAGAATTGGTCCTTTGTGATGCATTGACATTGCACCCTCTTTGCTTAACCAGGAGAAAAATATCTGATGTATTCCATTTACATAACTTTCTATACCTGCCCTGCAAACAAACTTCTGTAAGAAATGGTTGCATCACTTGCTTGCTATTCCACAAATTTTTCTTACAAATGATTATTGTTTTATCTATATCATACTAATCTAGATAAACGTTGCAGATTTAGTATTTACTGTTTGCTTCCTTGTAAGTAGAAGGGAAACAAGGGATACATTAGGTTAAATCAATCTTTTAAAAGCTGGTCGCTATGTGAAATAATTGAGGTTCTGTTCCCTTTGCATACTCCTGCTGAAAAAAGTTAATTAGTTTAAAATTGAAACCAATAATAATGAAAATCTCGAAAACGGTCAACTCCCCAAAATGTATATTATATTATATGTATATGATATAAATTATGTATATTAACGAGATGTACATTATTTGTGTAGTATGTTTTTGTCCATTTCTTACGGTTTAACCGTTATGCATAATTGTGCAAAACTCAACCAGAAGAAATAAGTCTTCAGATGCTACTACCAGAAAATTCAAAATATACATTTTATTTGTTTTGTGAATATATTTAATATACGGTATTTTAATCAAAAGCGTTAGAGCAATTTTTGAGAAACTCAAAAATTTTAAAACATATTCCATGTAAAGAGAATTTGGTGTTGGGGGATTTTCTTGAAAATCTTTCGGGTCGCATTCTTGGAAGATAATCAACTTAAATACCTTGTTTGATATTTAACGGTCTTTTCGTTTTTGAGCTATGCTGTCTACATATACACACACGGACCTTTTTAAAAAATGTTTTTTTTTGGACTCAGGTACCTCAAAACATACCTATACTTCAGGCGAAATCTCGCTATTGAATTTTTGGATGGAATGCAATACCTTCTCTATCCACTATGTACGTTGTACATACGAGCTAGAGAAATTAATAGGAACTGACAAGCTCTGCAAAACGTGACTCTGGCTCGACAATGAATCCTTTTGATATACATTTTGTTCCCGCGAGCTATTTTTGCATGTTTCGAAACAAGAGTAGACCGCAGTAAGCCAGATCGAGCGAATATGGGGTTGCGGCAGCAATTCACAATGTAATGTATGCAGTTTGGCGGCGACAACTCTGGATAATGTGCCGGTGCGTTGACGTGGTAAAAATACTTTCTTCTTCACTACTGGGGCTGTGTTTCTTTCAACCCCCTGTCAAATTGGGCTAATAACTCACTGTATTATTGTCTAATAATCCTTTTTATTTTTTTTAAGAAGTCAATTATTATGACACCCTTCGTATCCCAATAAATCGTTAGGTCGATACAGCATTTTTGCCTTTTTTGGAGCAACTCATTGCTTGGAAGTATAAGCATCTGCGCTGATCAGAAAATCGTACTGGTGGCGCCGCTCCGTGTCACGCTTTGTACTTATTAGGAGGATAAGTAGGACATGAAGCCATGTGCGGTGTAGATATTATATGTGGTTTTCTGCCTATAAAGTGCATACATTTGACTGAAAGTGCTGTTTCAAAAGGTCGAAATATTTTTGTACATATCTGGGAACACATGTTGAACTGTGGGGATGTCCTGACCTTTTATTTCCGATGAAGTGAATGCTCCAAATTTTTGTTGCGGGCTTTGGTTCTCACTATGACCTCTCAGGACTGAAAATAAAATATAAAGTATGAACAGTAATACGTACACAAAAATTAATAATAAAAACAAAAGTAATAATAATAATAATATTAATAATAATAATAATGATAATTGACGGACTATTCGCATAATGTGTTGTTTAATCTAATACTCACAGTATTTAGAGTTTCTACTTAATAACTTTAAAAAAAAAAAAAAAACCTTCGATTAATTTCTAAACAACAATATCCATACTGCAGTTAATTTTAAGCATATGTTACTGCTTTAAGTTACAATATAAAGTTAGTTACTTACTTCTTTTGATGTACAGCTTGAAATCCATAGATTTCTTCTTTGCGCTTCAGTTTTCCGCGTGGAAAAAGAATAAAAGGCAATAGCTGGCGAAGTATTCTTGTAGGTATTATTACATCCTACAACACAGCAGTAAATGCTCCCTTTCCGCCTTCTTATAGTGTTGACATTTTCAGGAGGTTCGATATTTGACATCTTAGCACAGGCTAATATTCTTACTTCACTGTCTCTGTTATCCTCTTGTTAGTAACCAAACTTGCTGCTAGAGTAACATGCACGGTGGGTATAATAATAAATCCAGGACTCATCGACGGTGGCAAAAGTCGTTCGGGTTTCGCTTAAATAGCTCCTAATACAGCTTCAAAGTTGAAAGTTGAAAGCTCACTTGTAAATTGTGGGATAATAGTTCGGGGACAACTCTTTCATCTCCTACTTATCATTCAAATATGAATTGCCATTCCCGTTTACATATCTATGTCCTCTGCCTATTCGCGAACTTTCATTTGATGGTCAGCGAGAATGATATTTTGGACTTTTTCAATGATTTCCTTGGTAAACCACATTTGCTGACCCCTAACAAAATTAATTTTGTTGTCATAGGTGATGAAAGTTCCCCAAAATCAGCATTCAATTTTGCTTTTTTTCTCCTCGCAATTTTTCCATATTAAAAGTAAAATGTGAATCAATGAAAGATATTGGACTTTTTTCCAATTTAGCAAAAACATGTTGACGCCTAACTGAAATGTATGCAAAATCGATATTAATCTATGAATCAGCACCAATTTTTTTGACAAGTGAAATAACCGATAGTTCACGATGGTAACACCAAAATGATTTAGCACATCATCTATTTTGAAAGTCAGGTACTTAATTAACCGCCCTCTTATGGTATGGTAAAATTAATACTATGTTAAAACTGCATATTGAGGAAAACAGAGATAAATTGCAGTCTTTTGTAGATAAGATACTGAGAATATTCTTAATTTCTGAATGTCATGCAACAGTAATTCCAGTCATAAGTTAAAAGCCCAGAAAGGTAAAGGAAACTTTCAGGATCCTTCAGCAGAGCTAAGGACTAATATATTAGATCATCTTTACATTCTCTAGCACGTGTATACAATAAATAAAGAAAATCCGAATGTGCTACACCGGCGCCAGGGTAACATATCTAAAATATACCTACATAAAACAGGTATACATACAATGCCAGATTGTTTCATCTTCTCTCTCTGCTGCCCAAAAATACTACAGGCCCAACTGCCGCCCATTCATCTAGCCCTTCTTTCTTGAGTTTTTAAGTCATAAGTTATTAACATAGTTATTAACCAATGATAAAGCAATTCACCATCTGTGTTTTCAATTCTACAATAACCCAGAAAGCTTTCAAAGTTTAAATCAGTATTATAGTTTTGCAACATTTGTTCATGTGAATGTTCTTGTCTCTTTAAATTGCATTTTTTACTCATTATCAGACAATATGCCTGCGGATTTCATGTCATTTATTATATGATTTAAAACAGGTTTTGACATAATTCCAAGAAGTATATGATGCTCCTGAATCATTCTGAAGATACTACGTAACAATTAAGTAAATCATTAACTTGTATTGTAGGCAGTGAAAGCAGTTCTAATAAGCTATCTTTCTTTTCAGATTAATTTGGAAGTTAGAAGTTGGAAACACTGAAGTAAACAGTTACTTGACAGAATTTAGAAGTCTAGCACATAAATAAATTCATTAATTTAGGTTAATTACCTCAGAACTCCCTTCAAGGAATTTCTTCCTTATCGACAGCTGATATCGGCTGGTTGGCTTGCCTCTGATGATCATGGCTGTCTCTTGTCCCTCTGGTGGCAGTTCCATGATAAGATTTTTGTCCATTGGGGCATCAAGATTACCAAATAAATCATTACCCTCAAACGTTCAATTCTTTGGTTTTTGTGTCGGCTAATAAGCATTAATCTTTTCACCATGTCTTCCAATTAAAAGGAAATGAGTAACTTGAAAGATTGTTGAGTCAATTTTTAACACAAATATTACTTACTTCAGTAGGCAGTTAAGTTAGATTCACACATTGACTCACAATGGTTACAGTCGTTTATCTCCCTTTCTCGCTCCCACTCACTCTCCCCAATTCGCCTCTCCCACTCTCCCCCTTTTCCCCTCGTCCCTTTAACATCCATACTCCCATTTCATCCTTCTCTCCCCTCTAACCAGTCTTCCTCCCTAACTCCACATCGCTCCCTACCTCCACCTCCCTCTCTCATTCTTCCCCTCTCTCCCCTATTGTCCTCCGTCGCTCCCTCTCTCTTCTTTACCCTCTATCTCCCTCACTCCTTGTCCCCTGCTTCCCGCTCTCCACCCTCCCTCCCGCTCACTACCTACCCTCGCCGCCTCTCCCTCTCAAACCTCTTCCTCCCTCTCTCTCTGTCTCCCCCATCTATCTCCTCTTTCTCCCTCTCCTCTCTCGCTCCCTCCTTCGCTCCCATTTTCTCTCCCTCTCCCCTATACACTCTAACCCTCTTTCTCCCTTCCCTCGATCTCTTTCCACCCCTCCCCCTTTCTCTCCCTTTCCCCCATTTTCCTTCCCTCTCCCCTCACACTCCCGGTGTCTCTTTCCCTCCACTCTCTCTCTCTCTTTCTTCCCCTCTTCTCCTACCCTCCCCGCTCCGTCAGGCTTTCCCTCTCCCCACACAAGATCTGATGCATTCATTTGCAAAACTTAAATTAACTTAACTCCATGGCACGACAGCTCACGGGTAACCTTGGCCTACCGCCCGGCCGCTGCGTCCCCCATCTCGGTCCACTTAAGACGTCATGGATGGGGTGCAGTATTGGAGGGTGAGACGTGGTCAGCGCCTCGAGTCCCCCCGACCGGTTAATACGGTCCTCATGACCTGGAGCCGCTACTTCTCCATCAAGTAGCTCCTCAATTGGCCCCCCAGGGACCTTACGAGGCTGACTGCACCCCGGGCCAGGTCTCCCAGCTGGGGAAAAATCCCCACGCGGGTACTGGGGATCGAACCCAGGTCTCCCGCTTGGTAAGCAGCAACGCTACCACCGCGCTAAGGAGACGACCGCAAAACTTAAATACCAGTAATAATTGACTGAAAATATTTATGATATTTTATAATAGCTTACATATCTAGAAGTTGCACAAATCTGTTGCTGGGAAAAGACATTTCCTATGAACATTGTTCCGCTGAGGATTTTTGAACTTTACTACTCCATTCAATTGTTGAATTTGGTTTCAGTAAATGTATCTTCTGGTTTCAAAATATTTCACTAAATGTTTGCCAGTAATAGTAATATGCAGTGTCAAGTACTACTAAGTAATTATATTGTACAACTTAAATATAAACGTTTTTTTTTCTTCCCCTATTTAAAAGGGTATTCATTACCTTCGGGGTGCGCGAAGACTTCTTAGGGGTACATATAATATGTCTCCTGAATGATCACAAAGTAATGAAAAATATTTCAACTAGAGAGATTGGAACTGCCCTACCGGTATACGCAACAATGATAACATACATCTGCGCTTGCTAATAATTCGTGTTGTTTGTTTCAAATGTCGACAACAATAACATTGTCTGAGATTGTATGTTAGTTAATTGTTAATCTACCGTCAGTGCTCAGTATATTTTCCTGACTATTAGCCTTTCAGGAGCAGGTTCGTTTTCTTTACTCAAAATTTCACATCTCAGTTTTAGTATTTGTGAACTGTTGAATGTCTTTATTGTGATAGTACACTATTTTAACTTTCGTTGTAGGATGGATAAATGCAAAGACAAGTCAGTCGATTTTTTCCGGCGCAAAGCAGAAAATTTGAATAAAAGTTCAAACGTGATACAAATTTTACAAAATCAACTAATGTGGCACTCGAGACATCGTATGAGTTAGCGTTGCTGGTTGCAAAAAATAAATCGCCGGCAGTTGAATCTCTTTATTATTCCTGGTTCTTTGATTATAGCAGATAAAATGTTACACAAAGATTCCTCTAAAGTAATCAAAACAATTCCGAATTCTGACACAACTGTAGGTCGTAGAATTCATGATATGGCACAAGATATTGCTGACCAAATATTAGAAAATACTCAAATAGACAAAAGATTTGCCATTCAAATCGAAGAATCGGTAGGTGTGTCTGTGATCTGTGTTACTTATATATGTTCGGTGTTTTGACTTTAAAAAGGATACTATTGCTGATGAAATTCTAAGATGTAAGCAATTACAAGGGGGAGGATGTTTTTAAAATTCATGAATATTTTATAAAATTAAAATTAAATTTGTCATGGGACTGGTGAGTAAGTTTGTCCACAGATGGTATTGCTTCATTGACAGGTAAAACATCGGTCTTATTGCTATCGGCCTTATCGGTCTTATTATCCCGAAATTAACCCCAAAATAATTTGCATTATACACAGAGAAAATTTGGTACCAAAAAAAAAACTCCTGATTTATACGAAACAATAAATAGTGCTGTAAAAGTAGTCAATTTAATAAAGTCAAGTGCACTGAACTCCCGTCTTTTCTGTGTGAAGAGATGGGAGCTACGCACACTCAATTGTTTTTGCACACCGAGGCCCGCTGGTTATCACGAGGACGCGTATTGACTCGTCTTTTTGAACTGAAAAATGAGGTAAAATGTTTCCTTACAAAACTGAAATCCCATCTGGTGAAGCATTTTGAAGATGAAGAGTCGATTTGCCAATTAGCTTATCTGACGGATATATTCGACAAATTTAACGAGCTTAATCTTGAACTCCAAGGTTTTGACAGAAGTATTTTTAAAGCTCTTGAGAAAATAAAGGGATTTTATAAGAAAGTTTTATTTTGGATTGATTGCGTTAATAAAGGGAATATTGCAGTTTTTCCAACTCTTTTGGAACAGTGGACAAGATGAAGTTAGTATTGCTGATGGACTTTTGGAAATAATCAAATTCCATCTACAAAATCTCAGGTTACAGCTTCTTTTAAAATACTTCCCAGAAAGAGGAACGATATTACACAAGAATGGATTACACCACCGCCATCAATTTCTCTGATCTTCCCGTAAAATTACAATTCTGTTGGAAATGTCCATTGACAGTTCACTGAAAATAAGATTCGAAAACATGTCAGTGTGTGTGTGTGTGTTACGCACGCAAAGAGTACACTGAACTTGGTGACTATGCCATTAAATGCTTTCTTCCATTCACCTCATCTTATCTGTGTGAACAGGGTTACTCTGCATTCAAAGAAATTAAAACGAAACAAAGAAATCACTTGAATACAGAAACCCCATTGATACAAAGATTCAGCCACGAATTGAGAAGCTGATATCCAGAAAACAAGCTCAACCATCTCATTAACAAGTCAGAAATATATAACTTCATACAATTTTGTGTGCTATCTGCAATGTATTTACATAGTTTCTGTATTTATTTTATTCACTTATAGTATAATCATCTTTTCTGTAATATTTAATAAATTGTAACTGTTATAATCTATTTTAGATATGGTTATGTATAATTTAAATTAGGGAAAACTCTAGGGCTAGGCCTAGGGGTACAGGCTGGAATGGAGAATTGACAGTGGGGGTATGCGCAGAAAAAAGGTTGAAACTACTAAGACACAGTCCTAAACAATGGAATGTTTTTGCTTTCTCAACATTGTTTTTTGGATAATGGTTTTTCAAAACATTTTGATTATAGGAAACACTCCGATTAGGTGCCCTACAAACCTCAGGCATTGTAACTCCAGTATCTTGGTGCATCTTGGTGGCACTGTTTAATGGTGGAAGTCATTGTGGTGATGATAGTTTGCTCTGCTATTGCTCCTTCCGCTATTGATGATAAGAATTTGGAAGTTACCATATCATCAGTAATAGGATCAATTTTTTTTTTCATTCTTAAAAGTTTAAATTTTGGGCGAAAATTCTTTTCTTTGGAGGAGGGGCCTTTGTTTTATGTTACTCAATTCACCCCTCATCAACCTGTTACTGCTTTGCATTTTTTATCCTCCATGTAAGTGTCTCACCAAACCAAAGCAATCACAATCATTTACGAAACCATTTTAGAACACAAACTATCTGCACTACTGAAATTACTGCCCAGTATATATGGTGCAGGGCTGGGTTCACATAGTTTTAACAATAGATGTTTATATGAGGCCGTATTGTCTTTGATCATGTGATGGAAGCACATTAGTTGACCTAAATTACAATAAGAAAAATGTACCAACTGGTTCTGAATTAAGCAATGCAGAAATATAGTATTTTTATTTACACTTTAAAACATTTGACTAATGCAAAAAAATTGCACCTAAGTAAAGAATAAAAAAATCAACTTCCTTTCTCCACACATTTTTACTGAAAGTTAAAGTGCATCTTTCTCTGTCTTTGCCCACGAAGTCTGTTTAGAGGACTATGACAATGGCAATGGCAGTGACATAACCTCAATGTGGGTAGGCTCTTCAAAGATACATCATTGCTTAGTTTCACCTGTGAGAATAATCATCATTCAGTTTCATCTTAATTATGAAAGAACCAGTTTTGTAAGACATAAACCACATATAAAACAAATGCTATCATCACGTAATGGAAGAATAGCACAACTGTCCAATATATAATGTCACTAATTATATACATGTTGCTCCCTGCCCTCCCCTCCACTCTTGGTACAGCAGATCCTTAGAAATCAGCAAGAATGCATCTCTGATTACATTAAGCTTATAATTATTTTGGTAATATTGTGTCTCTTTTTTAACCTCTATATGAAATGTATTATGTTACAGCTTATATTCTTTTATTAATAATTTTCTTGGTGAGGGCAGGGTGCTCCTCCTTAACTGCCCCTCTGGATGTGTCCTTGGGGGAAGCATAACACAAATGTAAATTAATTTTAATTTTAAAGAAATAAATGTAAGCATAAACCATGCATACCAGCTGACTAGTAATATAAACAATAACTATATAATATAAACTCTAACATCTTTCTGCCACTGGCACTCGAGAACAAGTTAATACTAATATGTATTAAAGCCAAAAGGAACCAGACTCTTTACATAAATAAATCTGATGTGCTAGATTTCTCTATCAATACTGCAGCAACTTTTCTTACAGAGGCTTGTTCTTCTATCTCATGTTTATCAAGATATACATTAGTAGTAGTGATTCTATTATGATACTACTTCCATGTAGAAGGGCAATAAAGAAATACAATGGTTAAGAAAAATTATCTTTATTATTCCAACAAACAACTCTATTTCTGACCACCACTGTCATAATAGGCAAGATGATCCAGGTGTATTACATGCCAGCCTCTGGATGTGGCAATGACATAATTTATCCTCTTCATTATAAGGTACCAACCCTTGCCATGGATGTTGAAGCTTGGGCAGTGTCTCTGGTCACACCAAATTACTCCTGGAAACCTCATCTTCATCTCATTGCTCACTATCTGGAAGTATTAACATGCACTCTCATGCATGTCGTGAAGTGGTCTACAAGATTCTCCATGGAGTTGACTGCAGACTGTTCCTCCCTAAGAAGATTCCCAAACATCAGGTCACAAGGTAGACACAGCCCCTAACCAAATACCAAAACGCTGCAGGTGTTAATAACTCCTGCATGTGCAACAATGGCAGTTTCAATGTAGAGAACTCACAAGAAACCGTGTCCACTGATACAGGTGTAACAATGAGCTATGACTTCCAAAGCCACTCATTCACACATGTGTGGCGATTATGACCGCAGGTCAGTCACAATAAGCTAAAATAATGATCAAATATTTTAAAAGCTGGTTGTTTCGTGATGCAATCAATCTCTTTATATGACCAGGATGAAAAAAAGTGAATCAGAACTTACCTTTTGAGAAAAGTCTAAGTATGAAAACTGTAAAACCAATAATAAGGACTATCTTAGAAATGGTTAGCTCTATAAAAAAGAAAGTATTTGACACAAATTGTTGTTTTTAGGATTTCTACATTTTTTGTGTAGCAAGTGCTTCACTATCTCTTATTCTTTATCAGTTAGCAAAAGTCATTCAGAATGAAGAGGTCTTCAAAGGTTATTTCTAGAAAATTCAAGATATATTTTATTATCATGTAATGTAGTATTTTAATCAAAATGGTTAGGGATATTTTTCAGAAAATAACATTTTCAAAATGTTTTTTCATACTTGAGTGAAGGAATTTTCTTGAAAATCTTGGAAACTTCTGAACTTAAATATCAAGTTTTGTATTTAAACAGCTTTAGTTTTTGAGTTATGTTGTTTACAGAGACGTGGTCTCACATGAACCATTTTCTAAAAATGCTTTTTTGGGATTCAGGGGAACCTATAAAAAATTGATTTAGTGTTGCATTAGCTACAACAAATCCATTTCAAACTCATTGAGCTAAATCAATACCTAAATAAGGGATAATAAATTAGTAATTATTGTAGCTCCTCAAAAAGATAATTGTCATGCAAGGTAATACATAACCTATAAATGCTGTTGCTGTATGTATTTCCAGTGAAATCTTGGTATCAATGTTTTAGGAGGAATACAATAGCTTCACTACCTATATACTATGTGTGAAGTAGAAAAAGTAAAAAATTAAAGTAAGAGAAATTGGAGTAATGCAAACAACTAAGAGGCTTCAGTATTACTTCATGTGTTCAATCAATCAGGAAAAGCACCAGGTTTATTACAAATAATGACAGACAGAAAAGATGTTAACATTACTCTCAGCTTACAGTAAAATATAAATATACTAGCACTAAAGTCAAGAATGCTGATTGCTCTGCCATCATAGAGTAATTGTGGCAAAAAATCCTATTTTTGCAAAATTTTAGCAAATCTATTCTTTTTATTTAAATACAAAATTACACTTTCCTTCTTTATTTAAAGAACTAAAACATTGTCTATGAGCAACATGTCCATTGGGGGGGAAATTACCACCCCCCTCCCCATTGCACCATCCTCACAAGCTATACTAGAGTATATTTGTTTTCACAAAGATTTGAACAGGAAAACATTTCTCAAGCACTCAAGAATACTTTGCATTCATTTGACACTGAATATAATTTAAAAAAATATTTAAACATAAGGTATTTTAATCAAAATTGTTAGAACCAGTTAAGTATATCAAAATGTTTCAGTATACTATTACTGATTCTGCTCTGTACATATTAAACAGAATTATGGAAAGAAGATTTCATTCTGTTAATTTTTGGGCTCATAAATTTAGCTTCTTTATTGAGGTTGTACAAAAGAGTTATAATTGTGTCTCATGCAAAACAATACTTCACATGTGAAGAAAATTTTAACAGATATTACATTATAACTTGGCAAAAATTAAGCAGATAAGTCTGTTTTATTATATCCAGAGGTCTGCAAGGCAGATAGGGAATTGTTTCAAAGCTGCTATGGTACAAATGTAGAAGATCTCCATACCTACATTTATCAAATAAGTGTTACTAAAATCTCTGCCTATGTTAAAGTGGCAGAAATAGAAAATGACATATTTTATTTATTAGTAAAATTTCAAGAAGCATTTATTTAGAATACAAAATGGTATTCCTGTCTCAGTTTGAAACTGAAAAAATCTAAATATTCACACTTTGATTTGCTGGTTTCAAAAGTTAAATACCTACTGAATTAAAGAATATAGTGAATGTTATACTGGTGATACTGGTAAAGAAATTAATAAAAGTATTCAACAGTTTGTTTATAATTAAATTATTTCAAACTTTTATTTTTGTGAAACAAAATATTTTATAAAAGGTAGTTTTAGAAGAATTAAAAAAAATAAGAGTAGAACATGCAATAGCTTGAAATGCTTATCAAATTAAAATAATAATTTAATCTTTATTTAAGTCAACTTCTTCAGAAAAGAAGAGGGAAATATGCTGTAAAAATGGTAGATCTGGTTTACTTTCAGTTCAAAAACATATGCCACCAAATGATGCTAACAATTTATTACTTTCTCTAGCTCATATGTACAATGTACATATTAGATACAGAAGGTATTGTATTCTACCCCAAAATTGGACACCGAGATTATGCCAGAAATATGTTTTGAAACCTCCTGAATCCCAAAAAAAAAAACATTTTTAGAAAAATGACTCTGTGTGTGTGTGTGTGTGTGTATTTGTGTGTGTCTGTATCTGTGTGTGTGTCTGTGTCAGTGGGTGTGAGTGTGTGTGTGAGTGGGTGTGGGTGCATGTGTGTCTTAAAAATGTATGTAAATACCAAACTTGGTATTTAAGAGCAGTATCTTCCAAGAGTGTGACACAAAGATTTGCAAGAAATTCCCCTCACCACCAACATATTTGCATGGAGCATTTTTAAAACATTTTGATTTTCTCAAAAATGGCTCTAAGAATTTTGATTAAAATATCATATGTTTAGTATATTTTTATGACAAACAAAATGTATATCTTGAATTTTCTGAGAATAACTTTTCTAAGACCTCTTCATTCTGGATGGATTTTTCTGAATTTAAAATTGTTCCCAGTAGAGTTCATCCATCCACTCATGACCACTGGGTGATGTTAAATGAACAGGGTTTATTTTATTCCTTCAAGCAATTTGTATATGAAATGAAATAACTCAGATATGAGACAAGCAAAGTAGTTGAAGTATAATAACATGAGTCGGGATAGTGACACTAACTTTACTTAAAATGAAATTTACAAAATGTATGTTTCAAGGGCATTTGCCCTCTTCTTCAGTTGAATCTGATTTATGACTGGGAGTTGTGCTCTGTAGTTCATTATGGTGGAGACATCTGGGGTTCTCAGTAGAAGATTGTACTCATGTGGCAGTATTTCAAAATTCATCAACCGGTCTTTGTGTTGTGTAATGAAAATATTCTGCCAAACTCAATTTTGGGCGCCAAATCAGAACGAGTCATCAATTTGATCTTTTTAGTGTTCAAATAGTTGGTTGTTAGAAAGATGTTTGAGCATTCACATTACCTTGATGTAGAATCATCCAACAGCACTTAATGTTTTCCTTATTTCACCAAAGATTTCCAGCAAACAAATGGTTGTCTACCATTCAGAATTGAATACTATAGTTCCTGTAAGGCATTGTTGCCACATGACCAGTTTTTCTGGAAAAACCGGGCACAATTTGTTTCAAAGTGCTTTGAGTGCAAACCACTTTTTTAGGATTTGGTTCATCTTGAAACATCCATAGAGTGGACTACTGTTTATGTCCTGGCTCATATACATAGATCCATGATTAATACATGTTACAATCTTATATATGTCTTTTAAAGTCCTATCATTGTATTTCTTGAGTATTTGTGTGCACCAATCAACACAAGCCTTTTTGAGATTGTGTGAAATTATGTAGGATCCAACGAGACCAAACCTTTTCACGACTAAATGATCATGCATTATTTTATATATGCTGGTGGAACTAATGCCTAGTGTTACCTCCATCTCACAGTATGTGGCAAAACGACCTTATACTACCAATTTTTGCACAACATCAATGTTTTCTGGGGCAACAACTGACTTTGGATGACCTTCACGAATTTTGTCACTGAGCAAACATTGGCCACAATTAAACTTGTAATACCAGCATTTCACAATGGCAAAAGATGGAGCTTCATCACCAAATGTATAAGTAAGCTGATCAATACACTCTTATCTCAATAATCCATGTCAAAAATGATAATAAATCACAGCACGAACATGTTCACAAGTTAATTTTATCTTTTCGCTGGGGCACAGTTTTAAAGCCACTGTAAACAACACAAATAACACTCTATTGGCAAAATATCAGAAGTAGGTTAAGGTCACCAATGTCAAACTTTCCAGTGGAAACACCAAATGGCACCTACAGCAATCAGTATTGCCAGGATTCAAAATATAAATCTTGACCCTGGTAACAGCTATGTAAGTAATGGATGCAGGCAGTAAACAGTTGCCCATTAACAAATACACAGTAACTTTAACAAAGACAGTAACTGAAGCTGGTTATGCCATTAATAGCTGCTAAAATAACGGGTATAGCTTCTCAGTCTAGATGAAATTATTCATTGCATGTGTATTAGTATCTCTTATCTGGAACTAGTATATACAACTTGCTATGCAGTATCAATTTTCTCCACAACAGATCATGAGTGGCACTGTTGATATAATGTATAATCTAACACAGCGCTTTTCAGTGAATGTTGACAGAATAATTGTTACTCGCCAGCTTGTGGGTTGGTGCAACAACTCCTGGCGCCATTGCTGCAAAAGCTCAGTAGCAATTAGACACAAGATTAAATAACAGTATCCATTACTCACACTAGAAGATGCTGGAAGTGTTGGCCATCTTGGATTATATATATATATATATATATCTCACATCCTCTCATGAAACCATCATTCACACAATCAGTTTTCTATACTAATGGGTCTAACTCATGTTAGCAAGTTTTGTTAAGGTGGTCCATCTGATAAATTTGGAAAACCCACAATATGTAAACTAGTTTATTAAAATGTATACCAGTTAGTGGACACAATAATAGTGATATTTCTGTCATGCATCAAAATTCTAGCTTTAGTGGTTATTTAAATATAATTGGTTTACTGTCAAATTCATTATTTTGGTAAAAATGAGCCATGTGATGAATTTCTTCAATGTGCTTTTGACGACAGTATACACATTTTGAAACAAATTAGTGAACAATTGCATTGGGTGGAACAATTTGAGTATGAAAAAGTGTTGCTTGCGGGAAACTAAAGTTTAACTTTGGAAGAAACTATTAATAAGTATGCACATATCCATCTATAGCTTAATTAATTGGTAGTTAAGTGCACCCAGTGGGAAAAATGATGTTTTCATAAAGTTTAGGATTCATATCATTTTATTATGAAACTAATATTGTTTAATTTTTCTCAATTTTTGGTCAAATTTCACAGATGCATCACCTTAAGTTCCACTAGCATGTGCAGATTAGTGGCATGCACTTTATTTTGTCTAGTTTTCCCTCGTGAATTTTTATTTCCTAAAATTTTCTTAGCATTTTCTTGCTTTTTTAATATGTACTTGAATACAACCACACTGTAATACGAGCATGTGTAAGTCCAAGGTCTAATCTCACGCTGATTATGTTTGATGTGTAGCAGAGGGATCCAAACTTGAAGTCAGAAGTCCATGATTTCTATCGAGCATGCATAGCATACGAGGCAGGAGTTGTTGCACCAGACCCATAGACCTGCAGGTAACAGTTATCTCATTAATATCCACTGAGACATACTGTATTTACAATGTAATTATTTACTGTGCTACATATATATGACCAAATGAGTTTATCTGTATCTTTTGTGTATTAGACAATAATATATATTATGTGTTAATATTTATTCTTAGCAACATCAGCTTTCGAAATATTGCTACTATCATGTTTAATCTAAAATCCTACAAGAACATTAAGTCATTATAAATGGTTAATTTCAGTCTTGTTGATGCTGGCGATAGTAATATGTTTTCCTTTGTGATGTTTATATTTACCTCAGTTGATCTGTATAATCCAATTATATAGTATGATCTAGAATTGCAAAATGAGTAAATGCATGAAAATGTGTTCAATGTGCACCAGCTAGAGAAACTTCTTTTTAGGTTGTATCAATAAGATACAATTACTGCTGTGTTCTATTTACATTCCTTTCTCTACATCTCTGTAACAATAAATTGTTAAAAAGCTTTTTCTACTATTTACTTCATGATAATGAGATAAACATTAGCTGTTTTTATTACTCGCTTCCTTATAAGTAGAAGGGAAATAAGGGAATATACTAGACTAAAGCAATATTCAGTTTTGTTTTTTTTTAAAGCTGGTTGCCACATTATTCAAATCCATTTCTATGCTTGGCCAGGAGTAAACAAAGAAAAGTTCAAGTATTTTAAAACTGAAACCAATAACAAGGAATATTCTCAGAAATAAAAATATATTTCAATGAAAAAAAAAAGTAATGATATGTTTTGATAAGATCTACATTTTTTGTGCAGTAAGTTTTTACCTATCTCTTACAGTTATGTAAAATTCAGCAAAGTTCATCCAGAGGCTATTTCCACAAAATTTTAGATATGCATTTTATTTGTCATGTAAATATCTTTAATATACAGTATTTTAATCAAATTCATTAGAACCATTTTGAGAAAATCAAAATTTTCAAACTTTTTTCCATGTAAAGAGTATTTTGGGGGGGTTATTTTCCAAAATCTTTTGTGTCGCATTCTTGGAAGATACTAAACTTAAATACCTAATTTTGTATTTACCTTCTATTTTTTAATTATTATGTTCACACACACACACACACACACACAGTTGCCCTCCGTGATGTAATGGTTACCATGCTAACTTCTTATATCCAATGTTGCAGGTTGAAACCCAGTGGAGGATGATGGATTTTTTTGGGTGTAAAAATCCTTAGCATGGCTTCCTTCAGAAGGGAAATAAAGCCATTGGTCCCATGTCATAAATTTACAACACGTAAAAGAATCTCAAGTCTGACAGAGAGGCCTCTGAGCAAAATTAAGCGGTTTTTCACATCCGGTATAGAATGGGACGCTGAGAACCACACTAGTTAAAGAGAGTCCATAAATAACATGACATTTCATTTTACACACACACACACATACAAATGGACCTTTTCCTAAAAATGCTTTATTTGTAAGCAGGGGGGCCCTATAATGTGTATTTCGGTGAAATCTCAATATTGAATTCTTGGGTGGATTGCAATATCTTCTCTACCTATGTATCGTGTACTATACAGAAAAAGTAAAAACTGGCCATTACATTCACATATATTTGTACAGTTACTATATAACCCATTCCTATAAAATCTTAACATTAGTACTTTCTCTTCTATGTATAGAAATGGAGGGAAGTATTGCATTCCATCCAAAAATTTGATGTCAAGACTTCACCAGAAGTCATGTTTTGAGGCTCTCTGAATGCAAAAAGAAAATTTTTTGAGAAAGGAATGTGTGTTTGAGTCTGCATGCATGTACCTGAGTCTGTGAACAGTATAACTAAAGAAAGTAATGTTTATTAAATACCAAACTTGACATATAAGTTCAGTATCTTCTAGGGATATAATATGAAGATTGTCAAGAATATTATTTTAATAGCAAATGAAATATAAATCTTTATGTTTTGAGAATAGCCAATCTAAAAAGAGAACAGAATATCAACATCAGTTAATGGCCAGCTTTTAAAACATCTGACTATTGCTCAAGCATAGTGTATTTCCCTATTCTCGTTATACCCACACAGAAATGTGTAATAAAGTAATTTCTAAAATGTTTATCTTGAGTAACATGAAATACATAGAAGAACAAGTTTTTGTATGAATAGTTTGTTGAAGCATTAGAGAAAGTGATGTGAATAAATACATGCACACACATACATATAGAGTGTTTCAAAACAACATCAAAACAAGATGGTGGATGTTGTGGCTCAGATCCTATGTGATACGAAAATATAGTTTTCAATGTCATTAAATGTACATCAACAAAATGTCTCACACTCTGCATTGACCAGGCTATTAGACAGGAACAGAGCTGTTAGTCTTGCCCATGCTGTTGGAGGTAATGGGAGTAGGATGGGAAGTACCTACTGAGCCACTTGCTTTAGCAGTATTTTCATAAACATGCTGACATGCTCCACAGCGGTTAGCTAACATTAAGGATTCCCTGTCTTCCGAAACCCTGCTAAAGAGCCTATAGGTACAACACACAATTTCAGCATAATAGACAATGAATGAAAGGAAAGGGCTTGAAAAATGAGCTTAGTGATTTTTTAACCTTAGTTAAAGGATGGAGGCAAGGAACTGATAAAAACAATAGATGTCAGATCACAATATACCAAATGATAGTAGATAAAATTAACTAAAAATAGATCCCTTTTGCAGTGAGGCAAGAAGTTTATTTTATGCCTTTAACTCTCAATACTAAATGAAACACTTGCAAATTTAACAGCAAGCTCTGGTTGATATTTAAAAAAAGTTGTTTCAAGTTTACATTAGGATAACTACAAAGTATTGTGCTAATAAATCCAATATACTAGTGGATATGAAAAAAATATGTATGATTCACTTTCAAGAGGACCTGGAAACTGTTTGAGTCATAATAGTCTTTTGAGTAGATACCTGCCATTACCTGAATGCTAGGACAGGTTTGTTAACAAACATGAAACTCATTTGTTTTCATGACACATGCTTACCAAGAACACTTCTGAGGTGTGAGTGTAAGGGACACCATACACTAGTGCTTTGTGCATTGCCTTCTTAACATGATGTAATTTTCAATCTTACATAAAAATATAGCTAAAAGACGTTGACTAGTTTCTTCTTACCAAGAATACCTCTGAGGTGTGAGTATAGGGACACCATACACTAGTGCATTGTGCACTGCCTTCTTAACATGATGTAATTTTCAATCTTACATAAAAACATAGCTAAAAGACATTGACTAATTCCTTGCAGTGAAGCTGGCAATGTTGCTTCACTGCAAGGAATTAGTCCGGTTGAAAATGAAGAAACTAGTCCTTCAATAGTGTAATTAATCGACTCATTGCCAAATAAATGAATATAACAATCACTGTTTACAAACTTCTACAAAAAGAGAAGTGATAGCTAAAAGAGTTTCGATGCACAAAGCTGCAACATCAAATTCAAACTAATTCTATATAAGCTGTAAGATGTTACATTCTTTTGGTGTTGTTTTGAAATTATTTTCTACCCACATAAATTAATCCAGATAAACCTTTGCAGAAATAGTTTCATTACCAGTGGCATGCATTCAGGGGAATCAACTGAAGGACTGCTTTAGCAACAACTCAATAAGTGTGAGAATTGAACTGAAACCTTTTGTCTGAAGACTAGCATGACCAAAAGACAAAGAATCAGACAATATGCAGATGTATTAATAATATATGTCAGTATAATCACATAGTTGCTGAATAATATCTAGATAAATCATAACACTCTCTCCTAGACATGTAGAACTAATAAGTTACATTACCAACAATGATTGTGAGCCAGCCAAAGCAATTGAGACTTGCACACGCACCTTTGAAGGTCATGGGCCATATTGCATGTTACACTGTTCCAACGAAGTTACCTTTGAAGAGGATTTAAAAATGTGGAGTATCAGTCTAGGTAAACATATTTGAGAAATTCAGTGATCAGCAGTTGAATACAGACAGTCTGTTAATCATCTAAGATTGTCTGTACAAGGGCTTCTTTTAGAGAAAG
Organism: Hymenopus coronatus; assembly: GCA_030762935.1. Taxonomy (NCBI): domain Eukaryota; kingdom Metazoa; phylum Arthropoda; class Insecta; order Mantodea; family Hymenopodidae; genus Hymenopus; species Hymenopus coronatus. The sequence continues at coordinate 100,251,049 of CM060881.1, forward strand.
TAGAAATTGTGCTTGATGACCAGCTTAAAATGAATATACACAATCAAAAAGCAGAAATAGGGTTACCTCTATAAGGCAGTAAGTTTTCTGAAAAAGCAAGAATTAGGCTTTCAAGGACAGGTCAAGCAGCAAATTTTATTAATTAAGGCAATTATGTGGAACTATTGAAGTATCTGCACTGCATTATCTTCTTTTAGCTACTTAGAAACCTCTGATGTGTTTAAAGGAGTTTATACTTGAACTCAAAATGACACGATACAAGCCATAGTTTCGACAGTTTTGCCAACTATAAAACATGAAATTGTGGATATTCCTTTTGTTCAACACAATGGGACAAGGTTGGTAAACACTATGCTCTGATTTAATGAATGTTTGTGTCTGGATTTCTTGGCTCTCACAGTTCGTAATGCGCGAAGAGATAATGCACATTGCATTAAAAGTACACTTTATAATTTTCTGTTGTCTCCATATTTGCACACTTTTCCAATATTTTGGTCAGTTTATAACATCACTGCCACGGCAGTTGTGTGTATAATGTTATACTTATTTATTTATATAAAAGATTACATTAATTTTCTATATAATATTGTTGGTTATGTTATTAAGTCTATTTGAAACTTGTGGTACATGATATTCTCATGTATGAATCTAAAACCTTTGCAAACTTCTTGCATCTGCGCTTATGCTATGTTACGTCTGCGCTGCATCTCATTATGAATGTAGCACCATCTTTGTGCCAGTGAAAATGTTGAAAGAGAAGAGAAGATAGCAAGTTAACCTTACAATGGAAATTAAACTGAATGTGTTGAAGAGACTGGACAAAGGGAAAATTAATAAAATTGCCATGGATTTAGGAGCTGAACAAGCTACTATAATAGAAAAAGAAGAGGCCTGATATCCATTCTTGGTGTATGGAAAGAGCGTGCACTGATACAAATTTAAAGGAAAGGAAGAGTATGAAAGCTGGTGGATATGAAAAAGTGCTTTATTCATGGTTTAGGAAGTAATGAGAAGAAGAAATTTACATTTTTTGGACCTATTTTGAAAGATAAAGTCCTCAAATTCTATGAGAAATTTCAAGAAGATTTACTGATAATTTTAGTTGGCTAGAACATTCATTTATGTAATTCCCTGTACATATTATGTTATGAGTTGTGAATAACAGACCTCTTATTCAATAAAACATTTCGATAACCTCACATCCTCTCAGTCTACATTAGATCACTTAGTATGATTCTACTGTACAGATATGATTTTTAAAATGCTAAATCAGATCCAAAATGTAAAGTCAAATGCATGGAATTCTACCAATTTCCTACAATATTTTATTTCCTCTACCACATACAATGTACACAGTAGGTAGAAAAGATACTGCATTCCACCCAATAATTTGAGACAGACATTTCACTGTAATAACATGTTTTGAGGACCCTTGAATCCAATAAAAGCATTTTTAGAAAAAAGTGGTGTGCATGTGTGTGTGTGAGAGAGAGAGAGAGAGAGAGAGAGAGAGAGAGAGAGAGAGAGAGAGAGAACATTATAAGAAAAGTTTGATTTTCTCAAAAATGGCTCTTAACGATTTTAATTAAAATATCATATTTTTATGCTTAATGGAATGTACATCTTGAATTTTCTGGGAAAAGCCTCTGAAGTCATATTTATTCTGGTAAGCCATAGCATATAGAGGAAGTTTTACTACACAAAAAATAATGTAGATGAAAACTTATAATAAAATGTCAAATAAATATATATATACTTTTTGTTTGTGTTTTGGTTTTTTGTAGTGTTAACCATTTCCAAGATATTCCTGTTTATTATTTTCCATTTTAAAATATATTCCTTAAATGGAAAATCATTAGTTTTTCCTTCTCCTGGTCAAACAAGGCAATATCACATAGCGAACAGCTCTTGAAAGGTCTGACTAGTATTCCCTTATTCCTGCATATCCAAAAAGAAGTATGTAACAGTGGTCAACATGAAAATTGCATCAGAGTGATGTATACAATTTTTAATTAATTGAGCACCCCTTATGACGAAAGTACTACTGAAAATTGCTAGTTGCTTCTTATTTTTATAGTATGGCTCATTACTCATGATAGTAAGTTGGGACTAGATAAGAATGTAAAGGGATATAGGGGATGAATAAACACACTTAAAAGGATAATCTGTTCTTATCTTAGGTTAGTTATTGTGAGGAAGGCACTAACAAATATGCCTGTTTATAAACACACAAAACAGGAATTCATTTACAGTCAATCTCTTCAGTGCCTGAGAAGTGTTTTGGAGTGCAGATGTGATTTACTAATAGTATTAAAACTCAAGTAAAAACGTGTCTTGAAACAGTACAACAAAGTTTATGACATGCAGTTTAATTCATTTAATATTCCATTTTATTGTTGTTAACAATGCCACATAAGTGCATAAATGATCCTAACAGTTCTGTTACAATTGTTGTGAAGTGGTGTTTGCTATGCAGCAAAGAAATATCAATCCTGTAGTAAAAACAGCTTACAATCTTCATTTTGGTGAATTCTGCCAATTAGGAGGCCAAGATAAGAGATGGGCTCCACAAATCTTTTGTAAGACTTGCTATGTGAATCTTCTGGATTGGTTGAATCAGAGAAGACCTTCAATAAATTTTACCAATACAGTTTTTTGGGTGGTGCCAACAAATCACTGCCAATTTTGTATTTCCACCACTCAGAGGTATGATGAAATATAAAAGAAGATTGTATATCCCAGTATACATTTTTACTTGTCCTGTACCCCACAGTGATGAGCTAGCTGTACCAACATCCCATGCATCATATTCCATAGACTCAGAAGACAAGTCTTGTGATCCATAACCATCCTAACTTTGGACCTGGTGTTAAATTTGAAATGACAAAATTAGTCACAGCAAATAAATGATTTAGTCAGTGACTTAGTACTTCCTAAAGCTAAGGCAGAGCTGTTAGCCTCCAGATTGCAACAATGGAACTATCTTGCTGAAAATGTTAAAGTGGCATTTTTTTGTGACTGTAGGAAACATCTTGAAAAATATTTTTTTTGAGGAAGGTGATTTAGTGCTTTGCAGTGATGTTAGTGAACTTTTGAGTGCTCTGAACATTAATCACATCTCTGATCAGTGTTGGTTGTTTATAGATTCAAAATTAAGTCTCAAAGCTGACAATCTGTTGCCGTCAATTCCTATTGGTTATTCCGTGCATATGAAGGAATCATATGGCAGCCTGAAACTCCTTCATTCAATTTATTACCACATGCATAAAAGGAAAATATGTGCAGACTTCAAAGTAATTGCAATATTAACTGGACTCCAACTAGGCTATACTAAACACTGTTGTTTCATATATGAACAGGACAGTGGAGATAGAGCTTCTCATTTCATAAAAACTCTGATGTGTTCCATTCACATGAATTTCTCTATATCTCTGTAAATTATTATTGTTAATAAGCTTATCTTTTATTTCTTGCTTTATTGTAAGTAGAAGCGAAATAAGGGAGCACTATAGCTTAAGTGAAAGCCAAAGCTGGTTGCTATGTGACCGATGTTCCTTTGTTTGTATGGACAGGAGTTGACAAATTCCTATATGTGAAAAGTATAAGTTTTTCAAAGCTGAAACCAAGAAAAAGGAATATCTCAAAAACGATCAACTCCATGAAAAAAATGTATATAACATAAATTGTGTGTTTTAACATGCTTTACATTTTTTGTGGGTTAAGTTTTTGTCCACCTCTTACGGTTTAGTAGTTATGAAAAATTCATCCAGAATAAAGTAGTCTTCAGAGGCTATTCCCAGAAAATTCAAAATATACATTTTATTTGTTAGGTAAATAACTTTAATATGTGATATTTTAATCAAAATCGTTAGAGCCATTTTTTAGAAAATCAAAATTTTTGAAAAAAGTTCCATGTAAAGGGTAGTTTGGGGTGGGGGGATTTTTCTCAAAATCTTCATGTCACATCCCTGGAAGATACTAAATTTAAATACCAAGTTTGGTATTTTACTGACTTTTCGTTTTTGAGTTATCGTGTTCACAGACACACGGACACACACACAGACCTTTTTCTGAAAATACTTTTTTTTGATACAGAGGACTCTAAAACATATATTTCCGGTGAAATCTCAGTATCGAATTTTTTGGTGGAGTGCAATACATTCTCTATACACTATGTACATAGTGAGTATATAGAAAGTAAAAAAAGGAATGACTTTTATGTCAAAGTATAGAAATTGTAAAAATGAATATTAAACATAAACCTCTGAAGGAATCTGAGAACAGTTTCATTCCTCCACTGCATATAAAACTTGGTTTCATCAAAAACTTTACTATAAGGTTGGACTGAATGAACTGGCATTCAAATACCTAGTTACAAAATTTCTTAGAATTAGTGAGCCCAAGTTAAACAAAGGAGTTTTTGTTGGACACAGATTTGTCAACTTCACTAAGTTAAGATATTTGAACACCTTTTAAATGATGTTGAGAAAGAGGCATAAATTTATTTCAGAGAAGTCATAAATGGGATGCAACATGCCCCTTAAATTACACTTTTTGCACTCCCATCTGAATTGTTTTCCTGAAAGTTGTGGGGAAGTAAGCGATGAACATGGCAAACATTTCCACCAACAAATATCATCCATGGAAAAACGTTACAAGGAAAAGTAGAGTGCAAGAATGCTTGCTGACTAATGCTGAACAGGCACACTCCTCAACTTGATTGCAACAGGGAAGCAAAGAGATATCATATTTAGTAAAGTTAAGCAATCATGAATCTGTTTTACAAGACATCAGACAGATTTTCACAGACAAAATTACTATTATATTTTTCCTTAATATTATTCTCTGAACCAATCTAGTATTGACAAAGCCATGAATTCATTGTATTTCTTAAGGTGAATAAATTCTATTCTATTCTTGTTTTCAGCAAAGTGTAATCCTTAAGAAAAGTGAAGTTTTATTTATGTCACAACAAAAAGCCAAAATTTTTGTCCAGTGTAATAAAAGCATTTCTGTAAATATTTATATTGATTTTTGTGAAGTAGATAGAAATATAAGCTTTTATAAGAATAGTTTGCTACAGGGTAGGTAGGGAAAATCTTGTTTGCGCAGCACATCAGACTTTTTTTCTATACATTTTTATAGAAAAAGTTACATCATCAATTTCATTACAGATATAAAAGAAATAGCATTAGTTAAATGTTAAAGAACTGAACACATTATATGGCCTTAAAATTTCATACTATTTCCATGCAGTTTTGAGAAACAAATGAATATCAAAAGAACCTTAAAGAATGATAAAGTAAAGTTATTTGGAATAAATTGTATGTTTTAAAGAGATCTACATTTGTTGCCTAGATACTGCTTTCATCATTGCCTAATGTTTACCAGTTATATAAACTTGTGCATAAACAAATTCCCTTCAAACTTGAGAGGCTATTCTCAGAAAATTCAAAATATACATTTTACTTGTCATGTAAATAAATTTAATATATGGTATGACAATTAGAATCATTAGAGCCATTTTTTTGTTGAGAAAATCAAACATTTTTTAAAATCTTACTTGTACTGGGTAGTTTGGAGTGGGGGAGATTTTCTCAAAAGTGTTTTTTTGTTGCATCCTTGGAAGATACTGAACTTAAATCCCAAGTTTGGTATTTATCTGATTTTTTATTTTTATTTGTGTTGTCCACAGACACACATGCACATGCACACGCACATGGACATCCCAGACCTTTTTTATGAAAATGATTTTTATTTATTCAGGAAATCTCAAAACATGTATTTCCAGTGAAATCTCAATGCTTCTCTACTTATTATGAGTGGGGTAGTGAAAGTAAAACTATCTCAAGGAGCTGATGTGCACAATCTCACTATAGAAGTAACAATGCAATAAACACATCATGTAACAGTGAAAATCAAACCAAGAGGACAAAATAATTTGGGCTATTAGTTCTTCTTTCACACTAGGACAGGCAAGTTAAGGTTGGAGTGTGGAATTAGACTGATAATCCCTTGCCTTACCAGACCTTGACATATCAGTCTTCTGCCAGTATACTACCACTGAAACACCATGGTGAGATGCCCATTAAACCTTTTAAACTGGTTCATTTATTATGTTAGAAATTCTATTCCATTTCAAATACTCCAAAATATCATAATGCATCAAGCACAACTATATGATATGATAGATTTATTTATAAATTCATTTATAGTAAAACTTGACATTTTTATGTGAATATTTTTTAAAATACATCATGTGGCTCATTCTTATTAAAACAATAAATTTAGACAGCAACAATTATTATTTAAATAACCATGCAAGCTAGAATTTTGAAGCATGCCAAACATACCACAACTGCAACTGGTATAAATTTGAATAAGATATCTTACATACTGTGGCTTTTCTAAATTTCATTCTGATAATTCCGCTTCATCTCGCCATGTATAGGCTAGGATTGGAGAGTTGAATCTGACTTGTAAAATTGTCAAGGCTGAGACATGAACCACGAATAGTTGGTTTTCCATGTCATTGCTCTGTGGACAAGCTACTATCTCACCATGGAAAAAAAAAAACTATCAATAAAAGGATATGAATAATAGCACAAGAGAAGTTCTAAGAGCTTAATGAAATAGTCAGCAGAGTTTCCAAACAGCATTTGGGCAATTTTATTGACATTTTTCTAACGCTACAAAAAAGGTACATACACAGATTTTGATCATTTAGATGCACTTATTAAAGCACTTACATCATAGTTTGCATTACGCTCTTTGAAAGCTATAGTATGCTACAACTCTTCTTCTTCTTTTTCTTTGGTTTTTTCTTTGATTTTTGATGATGGTAATCTTTGCCTCGTTTCTCATAATAATCCGGATCGTAATCAGTGATGCTTGATACTGCAGATGTATTGGATGGACTTTCCCAACATCGGCAGCCACATTCACAAGAATCGTCATCCTCGTCATCATCATTATATTTGTTGGGGCTTTCGACAGAGGAAGAATAACCATTGTCATCAGCTTTATGATACGGATGTTGCATGGAAGGGTTTGGTGAACGCCGCTTGTCATAATCGTAAGATGAAGAATGCTTGGTCGGATGCCTGTGAGAAGAGTGGCGTGCAGGTTCTCCTGAGGACCACCGATGCTTTGGGCAATGCTCTGGAGTACAACAATGTTTTGACTGCCTTTTACCAGCTTTGTTTTTTCTTCTCCTGGGAGGACTATCTTCCAGTTCTGAGCTATCCGCGTTGGAAGTCACTGATGAATGCTTAGATTTGCCTTTTTTATGCGATTTTCCTTTATGCCATTTACGATGCGTTTCTTCTGAACTTCGTTTGGACTTATGATCTTTCTTTCGTCCAGACAAAAACCTATCTTTATCATGATGACATTCAGAAGAATGATGAAATGTGTCCCGATCATTGTGATACCCACCATGGTTCTTTTCGTACTCTAGACTTGAGAAGGATCGTGGTTCAGTGTGATGAGAAATGTATCTATCATCTTCCAGTTTTTCTCTTGCTCTATGATTTGGCTTACTCCCTGACATTTCAGGTCTCTTTGCATGGCCTCCACATGTGCAGGATTTTGTTGTCATTTTTGGTGCTCCACTGCATGTCCCAGTCTCTGAAGTTTCCCTGCAACAAAAATTATTCTCTTGAGTTGAATTATTATTGCATTCGATTCTCATGCATTTATGGTAAGCTGTTGCAGCTATTTTTTTCCACTCAGACTGTAATTCGGTTGGCAAGTGTAATTTGGAGCAATTAAATGAAGGAAGATTATTATTGATCTTATCCCTTTGAAGCTGCTCTAAAGGAGTGTGCGGTTTTAATTGATTGTTGTCTTTGTGCAGCATGAGAGGGGAGCCATTTGGCTTATTCATTGTAAACAATTCTGTTTGAGGAGAGCTACAAACTGTTTTTGGATTACGCCTACTTTCTGTAAGCATTAACAGTGGTTCACTTTTATAGCGCTGGGATTCAGAATATCTAAGCAGATGATGCTTAGAAATGATTACTTCTGATTGAGTTTTTCGATAAGGAAGCGGCTCCCACCTATTACACCTATTAGTGAGATCTTTTACTTTATTTGTCTCCCTACAAGGCATTTGGATTTTGATTTTTCTGTTTTTCTCTTGGCTGTCTAGTGCGAGAATGTTTAACATAGAATTTCCGATGCTATTGTTCTCTGTAAAAATGACGAATCTACCACACTGTTCGGCGTGCAGCTTATTCTTAAATTGCAAATCTTTGTTGACAGCATTCACAATGGGACTGTCTGAGTATTTTTCGTTTTCTACAAAGCTATTTGGCTGTTTACAAGCACGTATCCAGAAAGGAATGTAACGTTCTTCTATCGGGAAATGTCCTCTAGATGTAAGCTTGCATTCTGTTTCTGCTCTTTGCAAAAACATGTTTTCGTTGGAGAAATTCGCACGCTTTTCCTCAAAAGAGCAATCGAGAATCTGTTCTGGATACTGAAAGGTGATTTCGTCAGGAGGTATGATATACGGTGAAAATCTCAACTTTTTGCTTAGAGAGCTTGTGTCACTTATTGCAGGACCAAAAGAGCAGTTCTGTTTAGCATGGGACCAAGCGTGGCGTATTAACTGCAAGTCACTGTGTTTAGTGACGGACGTAGTTTTGTACCGTTGTTTATCTTTTATTCTGTCTTCCCAACTAACTATTCTTGAAGGTTCTTTCCGCATCATAGAAGTTGCCGAATACGGGCGCACTTTTGAACTGCTAATGTGTCTTTTTGAATACTTTGGCAAAATGTCGTCTTTTATATGTTGACATTTAGTGCAGTAGACACCATCTCCCCAGATATTCTTAGTACCAACTTTGGGAATTTCTGAATAGCATAAATTACCACTATTGGAATATATCTCAGTCCTAGCCAATAATTTGGATTCTAAGCGCTTTACTTTGGTTGCATGTCCTTGGCAACCCTCTCGAAAGCACCTTTTGCTGTGTGATTGTGATTTGCATTGTAGATGGCGCTTAGGTTTTGTTTTCAATACAGGGAGCTTTTCTTTGACGTTCGTAGAGATATTTTGAAAATAACTACTGTCTTCAGTTGCTGTAAGTGAATCAACACTTTTGCCAGAACCAGTACTTACATTTCGTGAATGTTGTACCCAGGATACATTTTCTGAATTGTGGGGTTCTTCAGGGCTAGGCATGAAATCAAACAAATTTCCTTTGTGAAGACCTGGATTGTCACAATGGGGGCACACTCTGAAGAATAAATCATTCTGGAGTACATCTTTATTGGAAATATGGCCAGGTTTCGTACATTCGGCCATCACACCTTCAAAGCCATGAGTACATTGTTCACTTTCATCATTCTGTGTATTGTTGCAAGACCTTTCTTTAAACCTAAGTGCTCGGGAATGTCTAGAAGGTGAAACATTCTCTCTAGTGCCGTGCATATCGTTGCGTTTCTTCATATTTGTATAGTCCCCCACTGGTTCATAATCGTCTGCATAAAACATAACTATAACCTGTTCACTATCATCTAACAAAAATTGTTCTTCCTCCAGGACATTAAGGGCTTGTTTAGCTCTCTTCATTAAATGATGTAGATGTCCCGAGTTCCTCTGAAATTCGGTATCGCTGAATAAATTATTGGAATTATTTACAACATGAGATACATAGCCCTTACTTGCAGCGGATTTATGACTGCTGCAACATTTGCTTCTAGTCTTTATTATTTTGCGAGCCATTTCAGGCAGAAACACTATTTCTGGGACTAACGGTTCACAGCAGCAATGTATGGTATTTATGATTCTTTGTTTGTTTGTTTTTTCAGTTATATGGGATAGCTGCTATTCTTCATTAACTGTAATGTTCCAGTAACTGCATTAAATGCACTTGCATTGGACTCCTCCAAAGGTATTTATAATTTAATATTTCCATGCAAATATTTGCATTTGTATACAGCGGGTACTTGGTCTAGGCGTCTGCAACTCTGAAAAATCCACGAATATTAAAAGTACGTTACTTCAGACATCTATATTAAATTTACATTTCTTATAGAACTTAGTATGTATTAGTTATTAACCTCCAAATATTTTATATGCTGCTAAGTACAATATCCTTTCCAAAATATCCGTTGTTCAATAAAGACTACCGTGCTACGATTCTCCCATCGGCCCAGTCCTCGGCACACAACATACCCCTTAAAACTATTTTAAGAAATCATAAAAAATACCAGCCCAAACATAGTACAATTAGTACAATTAGTTGCGTCTAACTACTGTCAAAAGTGGCATCATGAATCTATAATTCTCAATACAAGATATGACGGAATGATTGGAGGTATCTCAAATTTTATTTTTTAGAGTTTCAAAGCAGTTGGTGAAATAGGCACTGTTTATATTCACCGAAGTTAAGATAACACATTTTATTGGCTAAAATTCTACCACATTCAATAAAAAGCAGTATTCTACCCATCCGCTATCGCCACTTCAACACGCCAGGCTTCGCTCTTGCACAACGCAACTACATGACTGTGGCTGCTATTTAGCATTAGCATTGGAGCGGCCTGCTCTAGAATCGTCTAAGGCGTTACCAACTCGCTTGATTATGTGCTGCAGCAAATAGGTTTGCTCTATGTATGCAATGGGTAAACACGTTACAATAGGGATTGTCTCTATTCCTTGTATAGTGTCAGTTTTTAATGAGGAGAACAGAAACCAATCCAATATGTAAGCCATATACACCTGCGTTTATTCCTGCCTCATTTATAGAAAGTTACGGAATAAAAACTTATTTTCGGCAAAGTTTTGCACTCAGAAAATTCAATTTGCAACGTTATTACGCAACCCATGCAAGTGAGTACGACGATTACCAAGGAGAAAAACGTTTTTTTTTTTCAACATGTGTTCGGTGCCAATTAATTATTAAGATTCCTGTTCATATTCACTGCTATAAATATAAAAGTTTTTCGTGAAGTTAATTATCATACTGTTGAAGATACAATGTGATTACAATGTCATTAACCAAGTTAAGGAGTTTTGCTTTTGTTTTTGTTACGACTAACAATTACTACCAAACTATGAAAATTGTATATGCTCATATCTGAAATATAAATGCTAATGCAAGAGACATAATAGAGCAATTGTGCTACCAATCATGAATCTATGAGAAGTGGATTATATATTTCAAATGTAAAATGTTGTGCACTGCCGTAGCACTGAAGGAATTGTCTGTTCTTGCTTTCCGCGCAGTTGGTCAGGTGTGCAGTAGGCGATTTGCAGGAGTATTTGTTCTCTTTGCTGAACTCAAAGGCTGCCAGTTGGGATTCCAGCTACATTCGCGGAGTGTCTCAATATATTGAAATAAAATTAATTACGACGGTAACGTCAGGTGTAGTCAATACTTACTGCACCTTAGCTGTGAAAGGCGATAACTACACATGGATAATTATACCCATAGCGGTAATTATACATGCTGGTGAGCCAAAAATAGTGGCGTTATAATGAGTAGGACAGGAAGCTTAAGTATAACATAATGAATATTCTATTCCATTTATCTGAACGTAACTATAATTATGCTGTGGGTCTTGGTGTAGAAATCTGTTAAGGGAATTGGAAATGGGTTTTTCATTTTTTTTTTTTTTTTTCATTTTCATGTTTTTATTGCATATAAATATTTCAAATCTCCCACTCATTTTTGTATAGCTTTCATAGAGGTTCACCAGTTGTAAATAGTTTAAAATTATTATTGAAAATAATCCTGCGCAGTAGTTTTTAGAACATTTTGGTACACCCACTTGGCAAAACATCAATAACTTTGTAATATTAATGTTAGATAAGATATATTTTTTTATTTTGATCGGGAAGTTTCACTTTAGCTATTGGCAGCATTGGTATCCCACTTATATTTCCTATCTGTGATAGATTCGAAGTACTGCATGGTTGTGTTTTGAAGGTTAGGTTGCATTTTTTAAAATGTTATGTTTGAAAGTAATTTCTGGGAAAGTAAAAGTTTCTATACAAGTGTCCCTCTTAGTAAGAGCTGAAAGTTTTACCAACATTTTCATCCGAATTGGCTTTATTTTAACAAAAAGCTTTTATGTAAATGAATTGGTTTGTTTTAAAATTTAAAATCATTTTCAATAAAAGTTTAAGAACTTTATTAAATAAATCACATATTTCCTTCTAATGAACAGATGTATTCTATTGTTCATCAATCAACTGAAAAGGTATTGTTGAATATGTCTTGAAAAACTAATCTCATCTTAAATAGTTGCTGAGATAATGGGCCCAGCTTTAACATTGGCAAAATGGGGCATTTCCACACCCCTTAAACACAAATTAAATGGCAATATGCGCATTGTTATCTGGAATATGGAAGATTCAAGTTGCCCAACGCCCTAACTGTACAATTACATCATTTATCAAATGCACATATTGTCGTTTACATTAGTGTTTAACCGATTTCTACACCAAGACCCACAAACATACTTAATAGTAGGTACGTACAGCAAAATGCAGTATAATATTCATGATGTTATATCTGTGTTTCCTGTCCTATTTATTATTGCACCACTATCTATAAGGCTCAATAACTTCATAATTATTTTATTTAAATATCAGTGAGACACTCGGCAAATATACTTTGTCTAAGACCTCTAGTTATCAATTTGAAGGTCTTATAGTAAGGGAGAGTTAAGGATATGCAACACTGAAACTTCACATAAAAATAACAAAAATCAACTTTTTTAATTTTAATTCCATAAAATAATTCAAACATTCCTGAATATAAAAAAGGTATAACTGGCCACCATGCGCCATCTTTAAATGCCTTAACTGGAGCTACAGCAACACTTTAGAAGTGAAACTGCACTGGACTCGGCAAGAAACATTTAACCGATGAGTTCGCATCATGGAAAATAAAAAACGAAGTTGTGCTGAAGAAAACAGCAATGCAAGAAGAAAAGGACAGAAAAGGCTGCAGTAGTGGAGAGGTAAAGGAAAGCTGAGGGTCCAAACTACCAATCTGATGGATTTTAACGTCAGACATGCATTCAAATCTTTCCTTATATTCTACCTATTGATATTTTCAGCATTGTTTCCCCTATAAAATGCTCCTTGCGGTTGTTGCAGGTTGTTGTTTTTTTTAACATGTAAAATTTGCTGTACATGTTCACAGAGATACAATGAATAAGAATTGCCTTAGGTTTTGCTGTAAGAGGTATTTAAACATATGTTTTCAATTTTCAAACATAAAAATTATATTTTTACGAATAAAAAAGCTCCTTTATAACTTTAAAACATTTTGAAATACACAGAGGACCCAAAGACAATTTCAAAAATCTGATGAGTACCATTCACATGACTTTCTCTATAACTCTGCAATAAATGATTGTTAAAAAGCTTATACTTCTATTTACTTCATGCTAATCAGAAAAATTAGTAGAAATAGACTTATTACTTCCTTTCCTTGTAAGTAGTAGCGAAATAAGAGAGTACAATAGGTTAAAGTAATAGTCAAAAGCTGGTTGCTATGTCACTGAAGTTCCTTTGTTTGTATGGACAGCAGTTGACAAATTCCTGTATGAGAAAAGTATACTTTTTTCAAATCAGAAACCAAAAACAAGGAATGTCTCAAAAACGATGAAAAAATATATATATATAACATAAACTGTGTGTTTTAACGTGCTCTACAATTTTCGTGTAGTAAGTCTTTGTCCGTCTTTTACGGTTTAGCAGTTATTCAAAATTCCGTAAAATCCATCCAGAATTAAGTACTCTTCAGAGGTTATTCCCAGAAAATTCAATATATACATTTTATTTGTCAGGTAAATATCTTTAATATACGAAATTTTAATCAAAATCGTTAGAGCCATTTTTGAGAAAATCAAAATTTTCGAAAAAAGTTCCATGTAAAGGGTAGTTGGGGGTGTAGGGATTTTCTCAAAATCTTCGTGTCACATCCCTGGAAGATACTAAACTTAAATACAAAGTTTGGTATTTTACGGATTTTTTGTTTTTGAGTTATCGTGTTCACAGACATGCGGACACACACACACACACACACACGCGCGCGCTCGCGCGGACCTTTTTCCGAATATGCTTTTTTTTTTTTAGATAAAGGGGGCGCTAAAACATATATTTCCGGTGAAATCTCGGTATCAAATTTTTGGGTGGAGTGCAATACCTTCTCTATACACTATGTGCATAGTGCGTATAGAGAAAGTAAAAAGCAGATATATAGTGAACATAAGGTTAAAATTAAACCATATTTTTAATGTTTTATTGCAAGGAGCTTTTTTAGAGACACGAGAAAAAAAATCTGATGTGTTCCATTCACATGATTTTCTCTACATCTCTGCAACAGATTATTGTTAAAAACCTTATACTTCTATTTATTTCATGCTAATCTAGAAAAAAATTAGCAGGAATAGTCTTATTACTTATTTCCTTGGAAGTAGAAGCCAAATAAAGGAGCACCATAGATTAAAGTGATAGTCAAAAGCTGGTTGCTTTGTGACTGAAGTTCCTTTGTTTGTGTGGACAGGAGTTCGCTAATTCCTGTCTGAGAAAAGCGTAAGTTGTTAACGGTGAAACTAAAAATAAAGAATATCTAAGCAACTATCAACTCCACAAAAAAATGTATACAATATAAATTGTGTGTTTTAACATGCTCTTCATTTTTTGTGTGGTAAGTTTTTTTTTCCATCTCTTACGGTTTAGTAATTATGCAAAATTTCGTAAAATTCATCCAGAATAAAGTACTCTTCAGAGGCTATAGCCAGAAAATTCAAGATATACATTTTACTTGTCAGGTAAATATCTTTAATATACGATATTTTAATCAAAATCGTTAGAGCCATTTTTAAGAAAATCAAATTTTTTTAAAAAAGTTCCATGAAAAGGGTGGTTTGGGTTGGGTTTTTTTTTCTCAAAATCTTCGTGTCGCACCCCTGGAAGATACTAAACTTCAATACCAATTTTGGTATTTTAACGACTTTCGTGTGCCCGTGTGTTCGCAGACACACGGACACACACACACACATACACACACGGACCTTTTTCTGAAAATGCTTTTTTTTTCTTTTGGATAAAGGGGACCCTAAAACGTATATTTCCGGTGAAATCTCGGTATCGAATTTTTGGGTGGAGTGCAATACTTTCTCTATACACTTTGTACATAGTACGTGTAGAGAAAGTAATTATAAACAAATTTGACCATAACTTACAAACTATTAGAGCAAAATAGATGAATTTGCATTGTAACTTATTTGCATTATATTACATCCGTGGTATACCTTTAAAAAAATATGGTTTGTTCCATTCACATGACTTTCTCTAGATCTCCGCAACAAATTATTGTTAAAAAGCTTAGGCTTCTATTTACTTCATGCTAATTGAGAAAACATTAGCAGAAATAGTGTTAATATTTGCTTCCTTGTAAGTAGAAGCGAAATAAGGGAGTACCATAGGTTATATTGATAGTCAGAAGCTGGTTGCTATGTGACTGAAGTTCCTTTGGTTGTATGGACAGGAGTTGACAAATTTCTGTTTGAGAAAAGTATGTTTGTCAAAGCTGAAACTAAAAATAAGGAATATCTTAAAAACGATCCATTCCACGAAAAACATGTATATAACTAAATTGTGTGTTTTAATGTGCTCTACATTTTCTGTGTGGTAGGTTTTTGTCCATCTCTTACGGTTTAGCAGTTATGCAAAAATCTGTAAAATTCTTCTAGAATAAAGAAGTCTTCAGAGGCTATTCCCAGAAAATTCAAGATATACATTTCGTTTGTCATAAAAATATCTTAAACATAAGGTATTTTAATTAAAATCGTTAGAGCCAATTTTGAGAAAATCAAAATTTTAAAAAAATGTTCCATGTAAAGGGTAGTTGAGGGGAGGGGATTATTTGAAAATCTTCATTTCGCATCCTTGGAAGATGCTGAACTTAAATACTAGATTGCACCCTAAACCTAGAGTTTATTCTACAGGGCTACTACAAAAGAAATAGACAACTTGAACTGCCTGTAAAACAAAAACTATTAGAGATAGCAACCTAATTATTTTGGAGGTATGTTGAAAAACTCTCAAAATTTTGTTTGTTACTATTGGTAACGCTGTAGTGTTTTGTTTGTTGTTGCAGAAGCTGAAATGGCGGAAAATCCTGTGGAAAAGGCATATTGCGTGTTGGAATTTGCTAGAACGCAATCAGCAACTGTTGTCCAACGACATTTTAGAACACGTTACCACAAAAATGAAATGATGCGCTCACAAAAACCAGCATCGTCTTCATCATGTTGCAACATGTCGATGCAAGTCACGCCGTATGACCTTATCTTCTTCACTCAGAAACTGCAACATCTGTAATCTGTAAGGCATCATGTGCAGTCGCTTCCGCAAGATTTTCCATACAGTTTGCTGTGGAATTTGTAATTGCATGCTTGCCCTAGATGTCGATTTCTGTGGGCTTCTTATGTAGGTAGAACGAACACGTTCAACGTTTTCTTCCGAAACTCTTGGTCTTCCCGAGCTCTTCCCTTTGCGCAAACATCCCGTTGTCTCGAATTTTCTATACCAGTCGTAGATTGACTGTCTAGTCGGTGGCGTTTTGTGGTAACGTGTTCTAAAATGTCGTTGGACAACAGTTGCTGATTGCGTTCTAGCAAATTCCAACACGCAATATGCCTTTTCCACAGGATTTTCCGCCATTTCAGCTTCTGCAACAACAAACAAAACACTACAGCGTTACCAATAGTAACAAACAAAACTTTGAGAGTTTCTCAACATACCTCCAAAATAATTAGGTTGCTATCTCTAATAGTTTTTGTTTTACAGGCAGTTGAAGTTGTCTATTTCTTTTGTAGTAACTCTGTATAGTCTTACGCTACCTACATACACATATATTGGTAGTTGTAGATTTGATTGGCACTGTTTTCATTGTAAGTTTTAACATTTATTATCACTGTTTCTTTGTTTTAGTTCAACACTTAACATTATCACTGTTTTCTTTGTTTTAGTTTAACACTTAACATTATCACTGCTTCTTTGTTTTAGTTTAACACTTAACATTATCACTGTTTTCTTTGTTTTAGTTTAACACTTAACATTATCACTGCTTCTTTGTTTTAGTTTAACACTTAACATTATCACTGCTTCTTTGTTTTAGTTTAACACTTAACATTATCACTGCTTCTTTGTTTTAGTTTAACACTTAACATTATCACTGTTTTCTTTGTTTAGTTTAACACTTAACATTATCACTGCTTCTTTGTTTTAGTTTAACCCTTAACATTATCACTGTTTTCTTTGTTTTAGTTTAACACTTAACATTATCACTGCTTCTTTGTTTTAGTTTAACACCTAACATTATCACTGTTTCTTTGTTTTAGTTCAGCATTTTACACTTTTGCTGTTTTCTTTGGTTTAGTTCAGCACTTAACATTATCACTATTTTATTTTCTTCAATTTAACATTTGACATTATCACTGTTTTTTCTGTTAGTTTAACCCTTAATCTTATCACAATTTTCTAAGCTTTATTTTAACAATCTCGTGTTTTCTTTGTTTTAGTTTAACGCTTTTCATTAACACTATCACTAATATATCATCAACGCTATCACCTAAGCTGCGGATAAGGCAGTTGATTTTGGGTATACAGGTAACTATTTCAAATACGTTGACTATTCAGTAAAGACTAGCGTTGCTCCTACCACCTGATTAATATTGGAACTGATTTTTTTTTTTTTATTTTAAAGCTATGTACTTGTGAATTGGCACACTTTAATGGAAGCAAATAAAATGACTGTACAAAACTCAAAGCTTTAACTCAAATAGTTTCTCATATATAACAATTCAAATATTTTAGTTATAAAAAAAACGTGAAATTTTTCTAATACTGCCTTGCGCAATCATATTTGTCGGAGAAGTAGCGGGACAATAACATTTTATTATACAATAAAAATAAATGTAAGAATTTTATTGAAGTTGTTGCCATTGTTTGTAGAAAAATACATTTTTGTTTTAATGAGGTTGGTATGATTTTCCTTGTTTCTCAGTGTAGATCAATCTATTGTGTGGCATTGAATGAAGCAATCATAAGAATCTTTAGATAGCACATTTGAGATAACGTATATAGGTAGATTTGCATAGAAATCAATGTAAGGAATAAATTTCAGGTGAAAAAGTGTAATGTTGAGAAAAAAACACATACAGAAAGAAAAAGTAAAATTAAAAGATATCGCATATTGTTGAACTTTTAAAATGGCGAATCATGAAGAGTTTTCGGCCAAAGTGATTCACAAAAATGTAAATGGCGTGTTATTTATGGACGCTCTTTAACTACTGCTTATTTCACTTCCAAGCATGTTAAATTAACAATCTACTTTTACGTAAAGAAAAACTTTCTGACTGCCTCCGTGGTGGAGTGGTCAGCTAGTTGACTATTCAGCCGGAGGTCCCAGGTTCCATTCCCGACTGGGGCGGGAAATTCTTCTTTAACCAGAAACATTCTCTATCCCCCACAGAGTCTGGAATTATGTTTGTCAGATTCAACGTGTGTGTGTGTGTGTGTGTGTGTGGGTGGGTGTTTGTGTGTGTGTGTGTGTGTATGAAGAAATGAAGATGATTAAATATCCACAGTTAAAGAACTTATAATCAAAAGTTGTTTCTAAAAGTAAAAGCCTCCAATATGATCTTAGATGTTAAAGATATAAAAGAAGTAAAACGTTATTACAAGTTGTTTCTAAAAGCCTCCAACATGATCTTAGATGTTAAAGATATAAAAGAAGCAAAAAGCTAATACAAATGTTTATTTGAGTAGTAATTTGAGAAAATAATTTGAATGTTTATGCATATTGAAGCACCTGATTGCCTTACCCTTTGATAAACAGCCGAATTTCTCCTTAGTACTCTTAAAGTGTGTTTTGGAAAGAGCTTAGCCAGAAAAATTCGTGGATCACAGCCATCCTTTAAGTTCTGTTTCTTACTAAAGCTTCTTCCAGATTAAAGTTGTTTGGCTGTCTCTTTAGATATCTTTAGAATTAGTCTTCAAAACAACTTATCTCACCAGTATCAGAGGAAAATTTATTATCTCGTATTTGCACCTGGATTAGAACCCCAAATAGTGGCATTCTTTTACGCCTGGAACAGGTAAAACTGGCATTAATTGTTTTTCTACAGTACACTAGTTATCCTTGAACCCATACAAATTATTTCCACCACAGATGATACTAATAATATTAATAATAATAATAATAATAATAATAATAATAATAATAATAATAATAATAATAATAATAATAATAATAATAATAATAATAATGCCATATGTATAACCGTAACAAAGTTGATTAAAATAGTTCAATTATTACAATGATAAATAGATATAAAGAAATGTTATGTGTTACACTCACATGACTTTCTCTGTATCTCTGTAAATTATTATTGTTAATAAGCTTATCTTTTATTTATTTCATGCTAATCGAGAAAAATTAGCAGAAATAATCTTATTTCTTGCTTTATAGTAAGTAGAAGCGAAATAAGGGAGTACCATAGGTTAAAGTGAAAGCCAAAAGTTGGTTGCTATATGACTGATGTTCCTTTGTTTGTATTGACAGGAGTTGACAAATTCCTGTATGAGAAAAGTGTAAGATTTTCAAAGCTGAAACCAATAAAAAGGAATATCTCAAAAACGATCAACTCCACGAAAAAAATGTATGTAACATAAATTGTGTGTTTTAACGTGCTCTACATTTTTTATGGGTTAAGTTTTTGTCCATCTCTTACGGTTTAGTAGTTTTGAAAAATTCATCCAGAATAAAGTAGTCTTCAGAGGCTATTCCCAGAAAATTCAGAATATACATTTTATTTATCAGGTAAATAACTTTAATGTACGATATTTTAATCAAAATCGTTAAGAGCCATTTTTAGAAAATCAAAATTTTCGAAAAAAGTTCCATGTAAAGGATAGTTTGGGTTGGGGAGATTTTTCTCAAAATCTTCGTGTCGCATCCCTGGAAGATACTAAACTTAAATACCAAGTTTGGTATTTTACCGACTTTTCGTTCTTGAGTTATCGTGTTCACAGACACACGGACACACACACACACACACACACACACGGACCTTTTTTTGAAAATACTTTTTTTGGATACAGGGGACCCTAAAACATATATTTCCGGTGAAATCTCGGTATCGAATTTTTTGGTGGAGTGCAATACATTCTCTATACACTATGTACATAGTATAGAGAAAGTAATTAGTATTAATGCTAGTAACACATTAGCTTAAATGCAATATAATTATAATAATAATAATAATAATAATAATAATATCAACAATAATAATTAGTTAAACATAAACAAAAGAAATAAACAGATATCCACGTAAATAATATTGTTAAGCGTTTCTCTTCAGTTCATAAACAATTTATTACGTCATGAATAAATTTTCCTGATGAATTTGTTCTAAAAATTACACTATTGCAGACTCGGTCCAGGGCCATGATTTTGTCGGATTGAGGTTCGGTGCACACAGAGTATAACTATAACATGATAGTCTCTACAGCCCGTTTCGAAACGTGTTGCACTATCCAGCATTGCTCATTGCTTGGTATCTTTCAGTTCCTGCTAGTAGATAAACCAGTGAACACTGAACGAGAGTGCCAATTGAAAAATGTCGAAAATACGAAAGGGTAGACGTTCAACACTTAACAAACTTGTGCATGATTCAAATATATTTTGAGTGACAGGAAGAGAGCCTTTTCTTTCGATACAGTAAAGATGTATCTTGTAAATCAGTGCAATGAATTCTGAGTGAATTTGGTTGATTTATGTTCAATATCTTTTCAAAGTTCTGCACATTATTCTGAATTATTTTATCAAGTTTATACTTTTATTTGTAAAAGTGCAACGCATTTTATTTACTAATCATTATGAGATAATTGTTTTGTTGTGTTACTTTATGAATTATAGCAAGCCATATAATGTCAATGTGTGTAAAGTGCTACTTTTGGAACAGATTATATTTCAACGTGTGCATGTTTAACCTACAAACCCCTCCTCACTACCCTCTCTTTATATCGCTGACCGCTTTGTATATTCATAACTGTGCGCTTCGGAACCCAAAACCGAGCTCTAGTTATAAAACAATACCATTGCGAGCGGTGTGCGTTACAAGCAGAAGCCCGACACAAACTGAGGAAGTTGTCAACATAAATTGTAAATAAGACGAGCCTCCTTCGCAGCTGAGTGACATATAGCTGTCAAGTGCATAGTTAGCCCTCTCTGGCTTTAACCTTACCGTTCGCGTTCTTGAATGCATTTAAGGAATGGGTAGGCTTCTTTGGATTTACTTATCTAAACTTTGTAGACCAAAGCATTTGTCGCCATTCTCGTGGATTACACTTTCTCCGCGCACTGACAGTGTTAGAACATATCGTAATAGTTGTGTTGTTTAAGAAAATATTTTTAATTAGCGGCAAATAAGCGGATTAGAACTTTCTTGAATGTTCACATCTCCTCTTAAAGTCATTAATCTATTTTTTTCTTTTTAAGGTATTTTTTAGTAAATTAAACTTAAGTAAGAATAGTAGTTTTACAAAAACATTAAAGGATCATTATGGTGCGGTGGGTGGGTTAGAGCTTTCATAAGTATTCATGTCACCTCTTAAACCCACTATAATATGAATTTCTGACTTATCGTTTACATTTGTAACAGCACTAAATCTACCTTTAAATCTATCTATGCATTATTATTCACTTTTATTCACCATAATGTGTTACTAAAAATCGTTAGTGATTACTAAATTCTATTTTTTGTCTTTAAGGTGCAATACAACACGTGATTTATTTCCTTTCATGTGCAAATCTATCTTTTTCTTGCACCTTTCAAATGAATGCATTACAAAACTTATTATAACATTATGTCTTCTAGACGCTCTGCAGTTTTACTTCTTAAATGGGTTATATTAGCAAATATAATTTCCTTGCATACTTTTTTAAAAATAAATGTATTAAAATATATTCCTTCCATGTACGAAGCTATTCCTTCCTTGCACTTTTAAAATTAATGCATTACCAAATGAAGTATAACATCCTGGCTTCTACCCAATCCAACATAAATAATAATAGTCAGATCCGCTTCTGAAATGCGTTATATCAGCTGCTGTAACCAATGTAAACTGTTACCAATTTTCCTTTCTAAGTTTCTATTTTTACTAAACTAAACTAACCAGAAGGTAAGTATGGCAGCTTTACCAAGAGAAATTTCGACTAGTAAGAGATCATTATGTTCGAAGATAACCAAGGACTAATTTATTCTCATAAAAGTAAAGCTGAAGTAAGGTTTTCGACACTAAAACTAAATGATTCACAATAAAAGAGCATCTATTGAGATCTTCAATTTGGTCAATAAAATAACGCAGGTGTTATTTCAAGGTTATGTTTTTACATATGGTAATAACTTAAATAAGTTCATGCTACTGGTAACTTTTTTCACAGAAGAAGAATAAAGATTCGGAGTACATATTTTACTAAATATCACAGAACTAATAGTAATAGTAAGTAACAGCAATATATCTTTCTATGAAACTAAAGCAGTATCAATGCGGGATAATGCTTACCACAGTTATGTCAAAAGGATTTTACACCACAGAAAACACAAATTTAGATAACCTTTACTAAGGTTATTCCTTAGCTTGAGCCTTATGTAACAAAAATTTCGAAATGTGCAGGAAGTCAAAAAATCAATTCCGTGTAACTTTATGTAAATATGACACTGCCCTATGAAATAAATTTTGAAACAAATGCCGTTTGATTTCCTACTGTATTGATCTAAGAAACATTCATCTTTTAAACCTCGCGTTGCACACTATATTGTATACAACGATATTTACACCATGGATAACATTAATTATCATTACAGATAATCATCGTCTTCAAGGATAGGACCTGGGCTATATTGCATTCATCTTTTGTTACTCTATTATTTGACATGCGTTGGACATGATCTTTCTAATATAATCTTATGTTTGCTCTTTTAGCACGTATGCATACTGGCGGCTCCCTGGATGAGTAGTTAAACCACTCACATACTACGTAGGTGGTAGTAACGAAGTCTGAGCGGATTTTCTCCTCCGGTTTCCCCCGCCACTAATTTCAACAACGGCTTCATCATCACCTTTCCTATTGTCCATTTCGCTTGCATTTCATATCATCCACTTCCTCACGCTCATGCCTGGCTACGGGCCGACCACTCATTTTAGGTTCTCCATTCTGTGGTTTCGTGCAGTTGACTCCCCGACAGGCTTCTGAACCCTAGGCATCGGCTTGTAAGTCCTAGGGGGTGCCAGTCCTAAATATGGGGAGGGTAAGCCGACTACGAAAAAAAAAATGTACATAAAATGTACAGAGTAAGTAGAGAACATATTACGATGCCCAAAATTACGATACCGAAATTACACTGAAAAAAAAATGTTTTAGGGTCCCCTGAATTTAAAAAAAAAAACATAGAAAAAGTTCGTGTGATGTGTGGGCGTGTGTGAGTATGTGGACAGCATAACTCAAAAACGCAAAGTCGGTTACATACCAAATTTTGTATTTAAGTTCAGCATCTTCCAAACATGCGACACGAAGATTTTCGAGAAAATCACCCTACACTCAACTACCCTTTACATGGAGTATTTTTCAAGAAGTTTGATTTCTCAAAAATGTCTCTAACGATTTTGATTAAAACACCATATGCTTAATATACTTTTGTGACAAAAAATGTATATCTTGAATTTTCTGGAATAGTCTCTGAAGACCACTTCATTCTGGATGACTTTTGTATAACTTTTGTGTAACTGGTAACCGTAAGAGATAGGCAAAACATGTAAATCTCGTTAAAACACACAATTTGACATCTCGTACATTTTCGTTATAGAGTTAACCGTTTCTGAGATATTCCGTATTGTTAGTTTTAGTTTTAAGCTTCTTTCTTTTCTCTTTAGTTTACCCTAGCAAGCGAAGAGAACCGAATTTCAATTGTTTATATAGTGGCATACTTTTAAAATATTTGACTATCGCTTTAGCCCATTACTTTTCCTTATTTCCCTACTACTTACAAGGAAGTAATTATTAACACCAATTCTATTAATATTAATCTCGATTAGAAAGATGTAGATAAAATAATAGTCTTTTGTAAGAAACTTTTACTTGCGGAAAGCTAGAGAAAGACATCTGAATGGAACACACCATATTTTTACTTTCTCTACACGTACTATGTACATAGTGTATAGAGAAGGTATTGTGTTGCACCCAAAAAGTCGATGTAAGATTTTACCGAAATAAATGTTTTGGGACTCTCTGAATAAAAAAAAAAAGCATTTTTTTAGAAAAAGGTCCGTGTTAATGTGTCTGTTTATCTCTGTGAGTGTGCTTCGGTGCTTAGTGGCGCAGGGAATCGTGGGTCAGAGTCCCACCTTGGCATGGGTTTGTAAATGTGGTTTGTCAATGTGTATGTGTCAGTAAAAATAAAAAGGAAATAGGAAATAAAAAAACAGGAAATAGTCATCCATATATAATTTTCTGCAAAGAGAATCAAATTTCAAAGTGATCGAACAGATTTGACTATCTCTTTAGCCTAATACTCGTATATTCCATTATTTCTCTTCTACTTATAAAGAACTAAGTAATAAAACCTTTTATGGTAATGTTTATCTTGAGTAGCATGATGTAAATAGAAGAATAATATTTTGTAAGAATAGTTTGAAGAATAGGTAGAGAAATCATGTGAATGGAACACATCAGATTCTTCACTACAGCATACCATATTGATTGCTTTAATATTGTCTAAGTATTCCATACAAAGAGGGTAAATAGTGAAAGAAGTAGAAGGTTTTCTTTATTCCATCCGTTGTCGACTTAAAGCCTATTTTACATATATGTTTGAAAGCAATAATAATAATAATAATAATAATAATAATAATAATGAAGGTGCGGGATTTGAGACTTAAAGCGCACATTAAATCGTTGTTGTTTATTTTGTGCTATTTTCCAAGCAAAATATTTTAGTGATTGTGTAGAACAATCATTACCAGTTTGGGTTTGCCGCGTTTAAGCATACTTAAAAATCATCTTTGCCGGGTTTGAACCCGCAAACTTGGATTCAGAAAGCCAGCGTCTAACCATCTGAGCTACCCAGACCGACTATGTTTTGGCTAGGTCTGCAGTTTTTGTGTGGTAATTTTTGGCCTATCTCTTACGGTTTACCAGTTATGCAAAAGAAATCAGAATGAACAGGCTATTTCCAGAATATTCAAGAGTATGCGTTTCATTTGTCTTGAAAATATATTAAATATAATATGTTTTAATTAAAATTGTTAGAACCAAATTTGAAAAAATCATTGTCACACACATACACACACTCACACATTCACATATACACACTCACACATACAAACACTCACACAGACTCACATACATTCACACACATACCACTCACACACAACCGTGGACGAGTGGTTAGACCACTCGCCTTTCACCTAGACGGCACAGGTTGGATCCCAAGCATGTGAGATTTGTGGCAGACAAAGCGGCGCAGGAGCGGGTTTTCTCCGGGATCTCCGGTTTACCCCACCATCGCATTCCACCGGTGCTCCATCTTCATTCCAAGTATCATCAGTGTCATCGTCTGCAGTGCCACAAGTAGTAAAAGCGAGCATTAAACACAATACACAAAAAAACACACGTAAGATAATTTGGGGCGGGGAAATTTTCTTGAAAATCTTCGTGACGAATCCTTGAAAGATTTACACACACTCACACGCACATACACATACACACACTCTCACACTTCACACACATTCGAACACATACACTCTCACACACATAATACGCTCACACACCCACATACAGTCACTCACACATACACACGTACACATATACACACAGACGCATATGGGCATTTTTCTGTAAATTATTTATTTGTTCAGGTGACATCAAAGCTCTGACTTCCGGTGAAATCTCGATATAAAATTTGTTGATAAATTATATAATTTCCCTACTTACTATGGTAGTAGAGAGAGAAAAAATAAAGAACTCTTTAAAACAGGCAATTTATTTCAAATACATTTTCTTCTAGCACATTCGTTATTAATGGTTCAAATTGTTCAATACTTAGTCATTCTTTTAAAGTTCTGTCGATTTTAATTGTTTCTCACGTGTCATGGAAACAATAGGAATTTTAAGCTCAGCTTAAAGCGTCCAGTTCTTAATCATTTGACCATAATATTCCCTTATATCTTTAACGATACTTTGCAGCTGTTTTCGGAAATGTTAAATTTGAGTAAAATTAAGTAAATAAGAGAATAAACTTTCGTAAGATTAATTTAACCCACTAATGAATAACATAGGTCGTCTCCTTAGCGCGATGGTAACGCGGCTGCCTGCCAAGGGGCGACCTGGGTTCGATTCCCGGTACCGGCGTAGGGATTTTCCCCCGCTGGGAGACCTGGACCGGGGCGCACTCAGCCTCGTGAGGTCCTGTGGGGCCAATTGAGAGGCTACTTGATGGAGAAGTAGCGGCTCCAGGTAATGAGGACCGCATTAACCGGCCGGGGGGTTCGAGGCACTGACCACGCCTCACCCTCCAATACTGTATCCCATCCATGACGTCTGTCATGGACCGAGATGGGGGACGCTGAGGACGGGCGGTTGGCCAAAGTTCTTGTGAGCTGCCGTGCCATAGAGGTATTATAGTAAATAATATAGAGAGTTGAGAATGTAACATGCAGGTAATATATCAAATTATTTTTTAATTGTTGTTTTACCTTTTAACGAAATTTGATTGAGGAAGCACGGGAACAAAGGTTTATGTCATTGTGTTTCGACTTTTTACATTGGTTGGATGTTTCGCGCCTTTTTTTTTTTTTTTTTTTTTTTCTCTAATGATGACGGAGGTGTGATATTTCGCTTTATTCCCCGCCACGAAGCACATACGTAAATTAGACAAAAACATACATCTAGACATAGTGTCAGAGATATTTGAAGGAATGAAGTCATAGAAGGCGATGTCATTTGAATGGCAATAACATTAACATTACTAAATCAATTTTCTGCTGTTGAGTATTTGATTTACATTGTTACTTTCTTTACACGTACTGTGTACCTACATAGTGTACAGAGAAGATATTGTATTGTACCAAAAAATTCGATACAGAGATTTCACCGGAAATATTCAGGGGGGAATGTCAGTGTAAGTGTCTGTGTTTGTCTATGGGCAGCATAGCTCAAAAAGAAAAGTCCGTTAAATACCAAACTTGGTATTTAAGCTCAGTATCTTTCAAGGACACGACACGAAGATTTTCAAGAAAATCTCCCCACCCCAATTACCCCTTACATGGAACTTTTTCGAAAATTTTGATTTTCTCAAAAATGGCTCTAAAGATTTTGATTAAAATATCGTATATTAAAGATATTTACTTTGCAAATAAAATGTGTATCTTGAATTTTCTGGGAATAGCCTCTGAAGACCTCTTTATTCTAGATGAATTTTTCTGAAGTTTGCATAACTGGCAAACCGTAAGAGATAGACAAAAACTTCCTACACAAAAAATATAGATCTCCTTAAAACTTACAGTTTATGTCATATGGATACATTTTTTTGTGGTGTTCGCCGTTTTCAAGATATTCCTTTTTATTAGTTTCAGTTTTAGAATACGTAAACGTTTCTCATAAGGGAACTTTAACTGCAGGCCTCGCAAAGAAACGGCTTTCTATACCGTAGCAACCACATTTTAAAACATTTGACTCTCAGTTTAGCCTAGTGTATTCCCTTATTTCCCTTCTGCTTATAAGGAACTAAATAATTAGATCGTTTCTACTGATTTTTATGTCGAATAGTATAAAGTAAATAGAAGAATAAGCGTATTGACAATAATTTGTTACAAAGATGTAAAGAAAGTCATGTAAATGCTACACATGAGATTTTTTTCTCTCTCTTATGCTAGCTCAATTTGTTGTTAGTGACACGTAAGTTCATTAGTGTCACTATAGGCCAGAAAATTGTGGATTTTATTTGTCGTATTATTTAACGACTATTTTGTAATTTCACTCCATTTTGATTATATTTTTCCTGTCTGGAAGAGTCTAGTCACAATTAAATTTTACTTTAACTCGTCCGCAAGAGTTGCAGAACCCAACGGGGCTATTTCTAGTTAAAACCCACCAATGGAGAACTAACATGGGCGACCTTCGTTATACCGCGCTGTTACCAAGCCTTCCATTTACTGGTGCCTTAAGTGAGACGGTATTTTCGATTTGCAAGCAATGTCTCCGGTCGTCTCCTTAGCGCGGTGGTAGCGCAGCTACCTACCAAGCGGGAGACCTGGGTTCGATCCCCAGTACCGGCGTGGGGATTTTTCCACCGCTGGGAGACCTGGACCGGGGTGCACTCAGCCTCGTGAGGTCCCTGGGGGGCCAATTGAGGAGCTACTTGATGGAAAAGTAGCGGCTCCAGGTCGTGAGGACCGCATTAACCGGCCGGGAGGGGCTCGAGGCGCTGACCACGTCTCACCCTCCAATACTGCACCCCATCCATGACGTCTGTAGTGGACCGAGATGGGGGACGCAGCGGCCGGGCGGTAGGCCAAAGCTCCCCGTGAGCTGTCGTGCCATGGAGTTATAAGCAATGTCTCCAGTTTTTTTTTTTTTTTTTTTTTTTTCAAAGCTTAACATTCTTTAACCTGGTAGATCATATCAGACAATGATTGAAATTGGTGTAATTATGCTCAAATAATCTTGGAGTCCAAGTTTAAAGTTACTCGACATTCGTCTTCTCAGGAAGTGAAAATCCTGAAAAAAACTTAATCCGGGTAACTCACCCTTAGCGAGATTTGAACCCGCGACTGTTAAATGTGAAGCAGCCACGCTACCACCGCACTATCCAGGCGAGCCTTTACTACATTGCCTCTTGCGCCTAGTACAGGTTTGTCTTTAGTTTGATAATGGCGGTAGGGGAGAGCGATCCCTTTTGATGGCCATTATGTTTTGGAGAAAACTACACCTAATGTATCATGAGAATTCAAACTTGGAAATTGGGAAGGGGGTTTCAGTTACGGAAGGGCCAAATTTTTGTGTCCTAAGCTACATTGACATCCCTGTGTGTGAGTTATTACGCAGTGAAGATAAAAAAAATAAATAAAAAACACCTCAAGAGATTTGCCAGTAGTTGGCACTGTGTTGCAAAAGTTTTTCCCTATCCATAATGATGTCAAGAAATGACAATGACGCATATACAACTGGTGAAGCACCTACTGCACACAAGGGTCATCTGTCATAGGAGTCGCCCAGTTGCGAACAGCAGTCACTTTCCATAGCTCATTTACGTAGAAGGCAAAAATTGTGCCCTCATGGTGTTAGAGCCCAATTACCTGCAAGGCACCAATTTTGCCCTCGTGTACTATATACATAAGTATAGAGAGGGTATTCTATTCCAACCAAAAATTCGATGCCGAGATAGCTCTCCTGTATAATTTTTTTTTTTTTTTTTTAGAAAAGGTCCGTCCATGTGTGTATTTGTATTCTCCGCGGCAAGAATTCATTCAAGCTCTGACCAGCCACCGGATTACCTGTGAAGATGCCAAGCGCAACCCTTGGCGAAACGTCGGGAACTTCAAGACCCAATGGACCACGGCCTACAAGCCCGGAAAATACTTTCTGTATTCAGTAATCGATTGAATGGGTGTTACAAGGTGAACCAAATCCAACAAAAATTGTTCGCTCGAAGCACATCGAAACAAACGTTCGCCTGTTTAGAAACCATATCCACTATAGTTTATCATTATCACCATCAGCAGCAGAAGCAACAACAGATCAAGCACCATTCCAGTTTCATTCTTTAACACCTCAGGGCTCAGCTTGCTTTCGGTCCCCCATCATTTCTTCTACCCTTTGGATTGTAGTCGATAATCAATTTTGGTATATTCGCCTTTCATTCTTCGCATATGTTGGTTCCAATCTTTTCTAACTTGTTTTATTCCATCTATTATTATGCAAAGATATTAAGCTCCCTCCCCATAACTACATTTCTTTTTACTTTCTATATCACGTGTATATTAAGTAAGTAGATAATGTATTTCATTCCATCCAAAAATCCAGTAGAAATGCAAGTATTGAGGACCCCTTAATAAAATATATTTATAGAAAAATATCTGTGTGTGTGTGTGTGTGAACAGCATAACTCAAAAACGAAAAGTCCGTTAATTACAAAGTTTGGCATTCAAGATCAGCATTTTCGAAGGATGCGACACAAAAATGTTTAAGAAAATTCTCCCAGCCTAAAATACCCTTCACATGAAACATGTTTTGAATTTTTTTATTTTCTCTTAAATGGCTCTAACAATATTTTTTAAAATACCACATGTTTAATATATGATGAATATGGCGAATGAAATGCTTTATCTTGAATTTTCTGTGGGAATGGACTATGAAGTCCTCTTCATTCTGGATGACTTTTACATCACCGGTAAACATAAGAGATAGTCAAAATCTTAACTCATAAAATATGTACCTATATCACATTGAAGCACACAATTTATCAGATGCATGTTTTGTGAAGTTAAACATTTCCAATATAGTCCTTGTTATTGGTTTAAATGCTAAATACTTATATTTTTCTCAAGCAAACAGAACCAAATTTCATCATATAACGACCAACTTTTAAAATATTTTACTATTGCTTTAGCCTAATGATTCCCCTATTTCCCTCTACCCACAACGAAGGAAATAATACGACTATTTCAATTAGTGTTTATCTCGATTAGAATGAATTATGTATAAGAATAAACTTTTGTAAGAATAGTTTGTTGCAGATAAAGAAAGAAAATACTCCATCCTCAATTACCTTTTACATGGAACATTTATGTAACATTTAGTTTTTCATAAAAATGACTCGATTAATTTAATTAACACTGGTTTGCATTTAACTATGCGTTATTTAAAGTGCTGTAGTTATTCAACATTTCTCGCGATTTCAAGAAAAGATTATGAAATTTTAAGGCTGCATGTGGCACCCCCTTTTTAAACATCTATCGACTTAACTACAACGAAATATTACTATCCTTTGGTCAGAGCCTTTTGGTATAGTGCAAGGGAAATGATAAGTGGCTGGGCCGCCGGTTACCACTAAGAGTCGACACATGTAATTGACTTGGGCGAGAGCAACTGTTTCCTCCCTTTGCCCTTTGGACTGTCTGAAAATACTCTGATCAAATAATAATGAAACTTTTTTCTCCGAAGATTACTTCGTTTAACTAAAGCACATAGAAAAATAGAATCTTATAATATCTAATAAAAATATTATAAGTTAACTAGCTTTCAAAAACATCATTCAAGTCGAATTTGGGATAGTTTAACTTTCGTTCGTGAAAATTTACAATTGGAAAGAAACTGTAATAAAACTATGGTGCTATATTCTTAAAAATGTTTAACTAAGAATATTGAAGACTAACGAAGTTTTAGGTTGTGCAAACATGAAATAAGAAGTTTGAAAATGTGAAAACATGAAATATTAGTCAACAGAATCTACGGCCAGTTCTAACAAAGAAAATGCATATAGCATGTATCAATAAAAAGCTAGATACATATTTAGTTTAAGATGTGGTAAAATAAAACAATAAAATAAAAAGAAGAAAATATGTAATATTTAAGGATAAATAAGCAGCCTAAGATATAACGAAATTGATAGATATTAGATAATTTAAAAAACCTGATGTGTACAATTCACATGACTTTCACACTTGCTACAGAAATGTAACAAACTATTGTTAAAATGCTTATTCTTCTATCTACTTCAAGCTAATCGAGATAAACATTAGCAGAAAACTTGTCTTATTGCTTGCTTTCTTATTAGTGGAAGTGAAATAAGGAAATACACTAGGCTAAAGTGACCAGTAAAATCTTTTAAAAGCTGGTTGTCATGTGACTGAAATCATTTCTTTGCATTACCAGGAGTTGACAAATTGCCGTATGAGGAAAGCTTAAGTATTTTAAAACTGAAACTAACACCTTCTCTACTTACGTACCATGTACTATGTAGAGAAAGTAAAACCAATAAAATTATATTGTTAATAAACGAAATAACCGTATGTGGATTCTACGTGGTCCTCAAAAGAGTTCAAGGGCGTTGTGAAAAAGAACAGGTAGAAGAAGAAAGACACTTGCTATTTGCATATGGAGCACAATAATTGTGATCAACTTTCTTTACTCAAATACAGCTGGTGCAAGAAGCTTTTATGTTTCCAACATTTTTTTTTGTATTAATTTCCATCATCATTCAGAGGAGATTAAAGATAATTAATAAAATTAAACAGGATTACCGCCTTATTGATGAATACGTAATTCTTTAATCATACATATGCATGAATTGTTTGAATTTACACCTCGGATGTTCATCCTCCATGTGAATACGATACAACCGTTAGTAGATTGGACGCATATTTTGGCAGATTGCGTGCAGATGGAGGAAGTATTTTTAGCTTCAAACAGGAGATGGACAGCATTGTGGGATTTTATTCTAAATAGCCAAAACTGGCCTGTATTTAATTGAAATTCGAGCAATAAGAGAAACAATATTTGTGTAAATATTGTATAGACTTATTTTGTGTATGAGTAATCTATATGTATGAATACGTGAAGTAGTTGTGAGTCCAATTGTGTGTGTGTGTGTGTGTGTGTGTGTGATATCAGAGCGTTCTTTCTTTTATTGTTTTGTGGCTCTGTTGTCGTAGCGCGTGAGAGTGTGTATAGGGTATGTGTCTGTATATTTTCAATGTTGTTAAGATATATAAAATAGATAAGTAGGTAATATTTTAAATTCAAGTATTTTAAGACAGCATGTACGGTCACCCGATCCATGCGGCTGTGTGACGCAAATATTGTATTATTGTAAACTTAATAATAAAATACTACTGCTAAAAAATCTTATGTGTTCCATTCACATGATTTTCTCTACATCTCTGCAACAAATTATTCTTAAAAAACTTATACTTCTATTTACTTCATGCTTATCAGAAAAATTAGCAGAAATAGTCTTATTACTTGCTTCCTTGTAAGTAGCAGCGAAATAAGATAATACCATAGATTAAAGTGATAGTCAAAAGCTACTCCACAAAAAATATATATAACATAAATTGTGTGTTTTAACGTACATTTATCGTGTAGTAAGTTTTTGTCCATCTCTTACGGTTTAGCAATTATTCAAAATTCCTAAAATTCATCCAGAATAAAGTACTGTTAAGAGGCTATTCCCAGAAAATTCAAGATATACATTTTATTTGTCAGGTAAACATCTTTAATATATGAAATTTTAATCAAAATCGTTAGAGCCATTTTTGTTAAATTAAAATTTTCGAAAAATGTTCCATGTAAAGGGTAGTTTGGGGTAGGGGGATTTCTCTTAAAATCTTCGTGTCGCATCCCTGGAAGATATTAAACTTAAATACCAAGTTTGGTATTTTACCGACATTTCGTTTTTGAGTTATCGTGTTCAAAGACACACGGACACACACGTACCTTTTTCCGAAAATGCTTTTTTTAGATAAAGGGGACCCTTAAAACATATATTTCCGGTGAAATCTCGGTATCGAATTTTTGGGTGGAGTGCAATACCTTCTCTATACACTATGTACATAATACGTGTAGATAAAGTAAAAATGTATAAGTTAATCACAAGTTTGGATTACTACGTTTATATTTAAAAGAAATTAATATGTAATTTAACAGGCTTGCTATTACAACGTTTATAAGGTTTCATTGCACCCAATCCTTCCTCCCTCTCTATTTCTCTCCCTTCTTACTCTCTCTCTCTCTCGTATGATTTGCTCCGAAAGGAGGGTCCATCTTGCGCCAGCAGTTCAAACGAATTCCACTCTGATTGGTTTCTGACGACCCATACCATTACAACTTTACCATTCATATACACATATATGTACACAATAGGATGTAATATTCAAGGGCTTTATATATTTTAGTGTGCTCTTTTCGGATGATGTGTAAATATGTGCTCTTTTCGGATGATGTGTAAATATGTTCGAAGTTTTCTAAAACATTGGTTGTAAATATGCACATAGCCAACGCAATGCAAACATAAATATAAGTACCTAAAGATGAACCTGAGGAGTCACTCTGGTTTCATTACTTTCTCCCCTGCGTACATAGTGCACAATTAGAGTAGTATTGCACTCCACCCAAAAATGTTATACCGAGATTTCCCATAAAATACACATCTTAGGGTCCCCTATATAAAAGGCATTTTAGAAAAAGTTCCATGTGTGTGCGTCTGAATGTCTATGAACACGATCACCCAAAAAGTCGGTCTACACAAAAGTTTATATTTTAGTTCTACATCTTTTAAGGATGCGAAACGAAAATATTTAAAAAAAAAAATTCTCAATGCTAAACTACACTTTACATAGAACATTTTTCGAAAACGTTAATTTGCTCAAAAATACTCTTAACGATTTTGATTAAAATGCCGTAAATACCGTATATTAAAGATACTTACATGTACATCTTGAATTTTCTGAAAATAACTATGGAAGTCCTCTTCAATCTGAATGACTTTTGCATACCTGATACACCATAAGAGCTACAAAAAGCGTTACTCCACAAAAAATATTGATATCATTAAAACATACTTTATTTCATATATACTCGTATATTTGTTGAGTTAACGATTTCCTAGATATTCCTTGTGTTTTGTTTAAATTTTAAAATACTTAAACTTTTATCTAAAGGGAATTTGTCATTCCAGTTTCTTTTATTTTATCCTGTCCATGCAAATTAAACTGAAGTTATCGCAGAGCAACATAGCTTTTAAAAGATTTGACTGTCGCTTTAGTCTTGTGTATTCCTTTACTCCCTTCTACTTACTACTCGTATAAGGAACTAAGTAATAAGACCACTTCTGCTAATGTTTATCTCGATTAGCCTTAAGTAGATAAAAGAATAATCTTTTGTAAGTACAGTTTGCAGAGTAGATAGAGAATAAAGACAAAATGGTTGCTAGTCAACGCTGACGTCATATCTTGTTCAATATGCTGGACAATTGACCAGAATAGAATAACAATCACAACGGACCATATCCCATTAATGTTTCAGATCGAGAAATAAATCGAAAATCAAAATACCTATATCTCGGCTTTCTCTTCAAGAGGGCCAAGTTCCACAAGAAAAAAACGTTTACAAATTGCAATATTTATTTTATTTTCAGTTTTTTTTTCTTGGAGTCACCCATCACTGGGTGAGAAATGAAACATACCTTCAGGTGATATGCTCTTTGCTATATAAATGTTTGTTTGAAATGTATTTATAATCTAGTCTTGAACGCAGATACTTGCAGCCTTGTTGCGGCTTAATTCGTCTGGCATAGTATCAGGCAGCACGGAAGACACGCCTAAAATCAGGCATTACAGCTTAAGACTTTATAATTATTTCCTGTCAAAGAGAGATCCAATGGTAGAGAAGGGCGAGACACGAGTATTTTCGTTTTCGATGTATTTTCATTGTAAAAACTAATTCTATCTGGAACATCAATGTGACAATGACTCTTCTATGCAGTCCGCTGTAGGTGAGATGTCTCTCACTCGAAAACTATTTTCCACATTTCATGACTCAATAAGTCTGTGTACGGATGAACAGCTTCAGAGGAAAGGGTGCGGCAAATTGCGTCATTTGTCAAATAGACATCTACAACGTCTCTTACTTCGCCGCTGTCGCAGGTGCGAAAGGGGGAAGGTCATGACCCCATGAGGTGATATGCGTGGGCGAGTAGTAATCACTCACACGGAGACGAACCTCTGCTGGAAATGCGTTAGTTTTCTGCTGTTGAATAAGACCCGCTCCTTGAGCATGTTTACGAATATATATCTCTCTTGTTTGCTTAATATGCTGTGTGCAGACAGTGCTGCTGGCAAGGTTTCGAAGACCATCTTGATAAACATATTTATCAGATCTTTAATCTAAACACACATTAAAGCGATTAAGACAACCAGTGTTGCCATGTCTACTTTTTTGGAAGATCTCATTTTCTGTTCATCTACTTTTGTACTTTCGGTTAATTGTAAAAATGCAAAATCTCCTTTTTAAAACATCACAAAAATCTACTTCATTTTCTCCTTTTTTTTCGTTTCGTAATCAGCTTACCTTCCCCATATTTGTAAGACCGACACCCCCACAGGACTTACAAGCCAATCCCTAGGGGCAGAAGCCTGTCGGGGAGCCTACGCACGAGACCACAGAATGCAGAACCTGTTATGAGGGGTCGGCCCTAGTCAGGCATGAACATGAGGAAGTGGATGATATGAAATATAAGCGAAATTGATGATTGAAAAGGTGATAATGGAGCAATTGTTGGAATGAGTGGCGGGTAAACCGCAGGATCCAGAGAAAACCCGCCCAGACGCCGCTTCGTCAACCACGAATCCCATATACAGGCGCTTGGGATCGAAACCGGGCTAGATGGGTTCTCCTTTTTTTAAGGTTCATAATTCGTAATTTCGTGATTAATAAGCAGCCATCTTCATTACTTACTACGGTAAAGTCCTTTCTGATGAGAAACACCAGGCAAGGTAAAACTTTGCCTAATGCCTTCATGCATTGAGAAATTAAATGCCTTCTCAAAGGAGTCCATTTGTATGTGCTTGACGCCAAGAGCTCCCATTGGTGAACAATTATTATACACATATTTTATTTGTTAGGCATATATTTATGTTTAAATGTTGAGATTTTACCACTGTTATCATGCACATTGTATACACTGATGGATGATGGGGGCAGAGACTAAAACGTTTTTTAAACAAACTCTGATTAATATGCTGTAAATGATTAACATTAATTACAAATTTAGCATTATAAATTTGGTTAGTATACCGCCACCACCACTACTACCACCACCAACTCCACCACTACTACTACTACCACCACTACTACTACCACTACTGCTGTTGCTAATAATAATAATAATAATAATAATAATAATAATAGAGACTGCGAGAAAAGGATCACCTTTCTCTGAACAAAGGAGGACCATGGTTCGTCATTGTTGCAATGCCATCGAATTTCTACTTTTTTCTCCTTTCTTTTCAAATTTACGTCTAATTCTTTCGCTCCAACAGGGTTGGTAGTCAGCAATATTAGACCCCATATGCTTAAACTCGTACACAAGGGTAGGGGTGAGCCCGCCTGGGTAGTGTGGTGGTAGCGTGTCTGCCTCACATTCAACAGGTCGTGAAATCGTATCTCGTTTATGTTGAGTTACCCGGATAAGGTTTTTTTCGGGGTTTTCCCTTATCCTGAGAAGGCGGATGTCGAGTAACTTTAAGCTCCATGGATCCCGATATAATTTGAGCATCATTTCATCAATTTCATGCATCGTCCAATATGACCAACCAGGTTAAAGGACGTTTACAAAAAATTAATAAATAAATAAAATAGATTAGGGGCTACAAAACGAAGAAAATCGAACAAGGCCTTTGAAAGTGTTTACAGAGAGACTCAATTAAACCAATATTTTACAGTTATATAGTTCAGATTTATAATAAATTGGCAAATATATAAGATTAATGCAAATAATTACCATGTTATGCAGCGCACACAAACGTTTCGAAATTTCCTCTATTACCGGGACAACAACCATGCAACATAAAACTATTTTTGAAACATTTCATTGGAACAGTATTTATTGTCCTCTGAATAATTTCTTTAAAGTCCACAGGTGTTTCATGACTATTTGAATTAATCCTCAAATACGTAATGACAGAGAAATCTCAGGAACTTTGAAATCATGAAATATATGCATTTTTACTTTTTGTAGAACACAATGCTTATAGAAGGTAGAGAAAATGTATTCCACCCAAAAATTATATACCGATATTTCCCGGAAATGCGTGTTTTTAGGACCCCTGAGTTCAAAAGCGGCATTTTTAGAAAAAGATCCGTGCGTATGTGAGTGGGTGGACAGCATAACTCAAAAACGAAGAGTCGATTGAATACCAAATTTGGCTCAGTATCTTCCAAGGATGCGACACGAAGAGTTTCAGGAAAACCCCTTCACCCCAAGTTATACTTTACATGGAACATTATTCTAAATGTTCAATTTTCTAAAAAAGCAGCCATAACTATTTGGATTTAAATGCCGTACATTAAAGATATTTTCATGGCAAACAAAATGAATATACTGAGTTTCTTGAGAATAGCCCCTGCACTGCTATTTATTCTGAATGACTTTAGCATAACTGTCAAATGCAAGAGATAGACAAAAACTTACTACACAAAAAATGTAAATGTCGTTAAATACACGATTTATTTATGTGCATTTCTTTAAACTAACCCTTTCCTGTTATTGATTTCAATTTTAACATGCTTAAAACTTTAACAAGCGAAAAATCCTCGTGCGTTTAATGTATCTTTTGTTTTACTCCTGGCTATTGAGAGAGAATCTAATTTCAATGTCAATCGCATAGCGACAGCTTTTAAAAGATTTGTCTATAGCTTTAGCCTGATGTATTCCCTTACTTCCCTTCTACTTATAGGGAACTAAGTAATATGACCATTTCTGATCATATTTATCTCTAAATTAGCATGATGTAAATAAAAGAATAATCTTTTGCAAGAATAGTTTGTTTTCAGAACGGGTAGGGAAAGTTATGTGAATTGAATACATCGATTGTTCGATAGAGTTGATTTCAAATGAGCCAACGGACAGTGGTCATGGAGATTCTACTTTATATGCCAGATTACCGGTTCGCTAGGATTACAGTTACCTTATATACTTTATGGACAATATCCAATCATAAATTATTGCTTTTAAAGTTAGAATGTTACAAAAATCGTTTGAAGCTATGCAGTTGCCAATGCAGAAATGCAAAGTGTTTGCGGTACATAATTTTAAAGCAATAGAACGATATAGTGTATTGCATAAAATACTACATTCTTGTATTAATTTCATGTAAGTGTTGGTTTTACATGCGCAGTAAAATTAATAATGCTTACTATAAAAGTTATAATTTTAGTTTCATTGAATTTTAATATAACAGCATATTAATGACACACCCAGAAAACACTCACAATGTTCACAATGTCTATCCCTGTAGCGCGGTAACAGCGTGTCTGCCTCCTATTCAGGAGGTCCCAAGTTCGAATCTCAGGATGAGTTTCCTGGAGAAGGCTTCCCTTATCCTGAGAGACGAATATTGAAAAACATTAACTCCAAAGACTCCGATCTCAATTGAGCACCTTTTCATCGATTTCATTCATCGTCCGATTGACTCATTAAATAGAGAGACCTTAAACCACAAAAAAGGTATCTCATGTGTTCCACTCACATGACTTTCTCTACAAACTATGTTTACAAAATAGTATTCCTTTGTCTACATCTTGGTAATCGAGATAAACATTAGCAGCAATGGCTGTATTAGTTCCTTTAAGAAGACGGGTAATAAGGCAATACACTAGGCTAAAGCGATAGTCAAATGTTTTAAAAAGCCAGTTGCTATCTGAAGCAACTGAAAAATACCTATTAGTAGTGCAGCCAGGAGTAAAACAAAACACAGGTGAAACAAAAGTAGCTTAAAATTAAAACCACTAACAAGGAATATCTCGGAAAACGGTTAACGCTACAAAAAAAAAAAAATATATATATATATGACTATAATAGCGTATTTTAACGTAATCTACATTTTGTGCGGTAAATTTCTGTCTCTTATGGTTTACCAGTTCTGCAAAATTCATCCAATATGAAGAGGACTGCAGACGCTATTCCCATAAAATTCAAGATTTATTATTTATTTGTTATGTAAATATCTTTATTAGAGATATTTTAATAAAAATCGTTATATCAATTTTTATAAAAATAAATTGTTCAAAAAATGTACATGTAAAGTATAATTAAGGGTGAGGTATTTTCCTGAAAAACCTTATGTCGCATCTTTGGAAGGTACTAAACTTAAATGCCTAATTTAGTATTTAACGGTGTTTTCGTTTTTAAGCTATGCTGTCCATCCATCCATTAAATACATACCATACATACTTACGTCCATACATGCATACGTCCATGTATACATACATACATACATACATACATACATACATACATACATACATACATACATACATACATACATACATACATACATACATACATACATACATACATACATACATACATACATACATACATACATACATACATACATACATACATACATACATACATACATACATACATACATACATACATACATACATACATACATACATACATACATACATACATACATACATACATACATACATACATACATACATACATACATACATACATACATACATACATACATACATACATACATACATACATACATACATACATACATACATACATACATACATACATACATACATACATACATACATACATACATACATACATACATACATACATACATACATACATACATACATACATACATACATACATACATACATACATACATACATACATACATACATACATACATACATACATACATACATACATACATACATACATACATACATACATACATACATACATACATACATACATACATACATACATACATACATACATACATACATACATACATACATACATACATACATACATACATACATACATACATACATACATACATACATACATACATACATACATACATACATACATACATACATACATACATACATACATACATACATACATACATACATACATACATACATACATACATACATACATACATACATACATACATACATACATACATACATACATACATACATACATACATACATACATACATACATACATACATACATACATACATACATACATACATACATACATACATACATACATACATACATACATACATACATACATACATACATACCTTTTTATAAAAATTGTTTTTGTGGGGGGGGCAGGATTCAGGGAACCTCAAAACTATATTTCCGGTGAAATCTCGACATCGAAATTTTGGGTGGAACACAATATCTGATCTACATGTAATGCACATAGTACATATAGTACAAAGGTTATATAAATCGGTTTGTCATTATAATACGCCAACACACTCACACAAACAGAAAATTTCAGAACGCGATCTATCAATACATATTTAAAGGTAGCCCATTATAAAAATAGCCAATGTATTCCATTCACATGATTTTCTCTAGCTGTTTTACATACACTTTCTTACAAAATATTATTCTTTTATCTACATAATGCTAATCGAGAAAAAACATTAACAGAAATTGTCTTACTGGCTGTTTCTTTCTAATTAGAAGGAAAAAAGAGTATATGCCAGGCTTATGCGATAGCCAATATTTTAAAAGCTGGTTGCTACGTGAAACAATTGAAGTTCGGTTCGCTTTGCATGGCCAACAGTAAAACAAAAGAGGTGAAACGAAAGGTATCTTCCCGTTTGAGACAGTTTACTACTTTAAAATTAAACAAATAAGATGGAATAACTCGAAAACAGTCTATTTTACAAGAAAAATGTATATCACATAACCAATGTGTTTTAAAGAGATTTACATTTTGTGTAATAATTTTCTGTATGTCTTATGGTTTACCAGCTATACAAAATTCAGCGAAATTCATCCAAAATAAAGAGATCTTCAGAGGTTATTCCTAGAAAATTCAAAACATACATCTTATTCGTAATGTAAATAGCTTTAACATAGATATGATATTTTAATCAAAATCGTTAGAGCCATTTTGAGAAAATCAAAATTTTCTAACATTTTTATATTTAAAGGATAATTTGGAATGGGGTGATTTTCTTCCAATTTGGAGTTATGCTGTCCACAGACACACACACACACACACACACACACACACACACACACACACCACTGACATTTTCCTAAATACGCTTTTTTTGGATTCAGGGGGTCTCGAACATATATCTTGGTATGGAATTTTCGGGTGTAGTATTCTTGATCTGCTATGTACGCTGCACATATGCGCTAGAGAAAGTATCAACTGCCCATCCAAAACCGAAAATTACCATGATAATTACCATTAATTATTACATTACAATTATGAAAAGGAACTACGATTAATTTCTGCCTGCCAGATGTTCAACTGAAGGTACGGTGTGCTATATCACATTTTGGGCATAACTCGAAAACATCACAAATCAAAAAAAAAAAAAAAGAAAGAAAAAAAAGTCTATGTGTTTCATTCACATTACACTCTTTAGTTATTCTACAAATAAACTTTCCTTACAAAAGATTATTCTTTTATGTATGAAATTCTAATCGAGATAAACATTAGTAGAAATTGTATTATTACTTGCTTTCTTATAAGTAGAAAGGATAGAAGGGAATACACTAGTCAAAGCGATGGTCATAAAGTTTTAAAATCTATTGCTTTGTAAAATAATTGAAATTCCATTCTGTTTTCTATTCCCGAGAGTGACACAAAAGACACGTAACGAAAGTTGGCTTCCCGCTTTAGAAAAGTTTAAGCAATTTAAAAATGAAACCAATAACAAGGAATATCTTGGTATGGTTAGCCCTACGAACAAAATAATTTTAAAATTTATAAAAAATTGAAATGTTATAAAATTCCTGGCTCTTACAGAAACGATTTTTCTTCAATAAAATTATAATCCCTCTTTTAAAGTTATTGTATATAAGTTTAATAATTTTTTTCAGGTAGACTATTAAATATATTTATGGATACTATTTCAAAACTGCTTTGTATTTGTGAACAGCTTCACATAAACCATAAGCTTATAGATTCTTCTTAATATATAGTACCTAAACAGTTCTAAGATACATATACACACACACACACACATAAAGTAAAGTGATGATTCCAAGTTCAATAAAATGTGCTTTATAATGAGTTTTTTGGCGGAACTCCACAAACTATTCTTATTACTCCTTTTTGTAAAATAAAAAGATTGTTTGCATAGGAATAGTCCCCCACTGCAAAATACTATAATTCAGAAGTGAGTATTATATTATTATAATACACTAACAATAAAATTGTTTGTTAACAGTTTGGCTGAGTACGCGTAACATAAATATCCCTTTAATGATAATGATAATTTATTTCACCATTTGGCATACATACAATGCAATAGGTTTCGTCAGCAAGTCACTAAAAAATATCTATATTTAAATATTCTTGTATGCTGTAAAAATTAAGTTCCTGAATTCTGTTTTTACACTAATTTTAAAAGAACTTGCATTTGCAATTTGTCTTATATTTAAAGGTAGTTTATTATAAAATTTCACTCCAAGATAGAGATGAGAGTTAACAGATTTCTGTAACCGAAATTATTTCTGCACCTTGTATAATGGTTATGTATATCAGAAAAAAGTAACTCATCTTTCTTTTGGAGATGAATAAAATTCAAGCATGCAAATTCATACAAAGATGCCACAGTTAAAATTCCAAATTCTTTAAAAATAGGTGCACAATGTTGGCGAGAATTATAATTTTTTATTATTCTGAGAGCCTTCTTCTGGAGCAAAAATACTTGATTGGCTTCCCCACTGCTACCCCAAAGCAAAATACCATAGTTTAAATGGCAATGAAATAAACTATAATAAACAGTCAATAAAGTGCTAATAGAGACACACATCCTAAGTCTTCTTAAGATAAATAAAACATTTGACAACTTTTTGCATATTTCCATGATATGGAATTTCCAGGAAAGCTTGTTGTCCAACCAAATTCCAAGAAGTTTAACCTTTTGCTCTATACTTTGTCTATCTTTTAAACTCAATAAGATAGTTTGAGTTTTATCTTTATTCATGTGCAAGCCTTTTGCGTCAAACCAATCAGAAATTTGATCTAAAGTATTGGACCAATCAAAAGTATTTGCAGAAATAATATTTAGCACAGTGGTGTCATTTGCATAAGAG